>VZZY01013575.1:405934-462257 GCA_013400335.1 Eurystomus gularis
GTCAGTCTGTCCGTCCTCCCCACAGCCACCCGCCCCTCCTTTCCCAGGGAACGGCAGGAATTGGAGTTAACAGAGGCAACTGCTGTAACTTCGCAGCTGGACAAAGCCTCTGTCAACAGGCTCGTGTCTAAAACGCCTCCGCAGCCACGGAGGGGGGCACAGGGCGAGCAGTCTGGTGTAAGACAGGCACTTACCCCCCCTTCCAAGAGTGAGTGACAAGTTGTGACCTGAAGACTCCGGCAGACATACGGATAATGCAAACTATGTATTAAATTTCAGTTATTTCTTGGACACTTTTTTTTTTCCCCCCTTTAGAAATGCCTTGTAAACAGTTAATTCCGCAGTAGTCACTGACAAAGCACAGGGCTGAACTCAGGTGCTGAACTAATTAAGGACCGTTGGTGATACCCATACTCTGCCAAATGTCCAAGGAGCTGCAGCTGTAAATGCTTGGAAGGAGGCAAATGCGGATGTTAGTTTGAGGTGTGGCTGAGAAGCATGTCCTGGGAGAAACCATATGGAGGATTAAAAGGTACTAAGGAATGGTGACTGGGGTGTCTCTCTTTTTTTCTAGCTAAATTCCTGAGCTTTTTTTTTTTTTACATCCCCTGCAATTATTTGCGCACGCTTTCCACTCTTAAGTTACCAGTGGTGCAGACCTTTATTCAAATAATGAAGCTGTATGGGGGTTTTTTTAATAGTTGCTGTCTCTATATTGTGGAAATGACTGGAAACGTGTTTTCAATGCATGTACACGCAGTGAAAGGAAAGTCCCTGGTCTGTAAATTGCAAGACCCCAAAACTTGTCAGGTTGCTGATCCCAGAGTTGCCATAATCAGCAGTGTGAGGCTAGATTGCTCTTTCCGAGATCTCTTTAGCCCTTCAGATGCCACACTGACGTGGTATCTAATAGTTCACATGGCTATGCATGTGGATGGGGCAGCAGCTCACTTTGGCTACTACGAACTCCCAAAGCAGATCTTCCTGTCTCCTCCAAGGACAAGTCAATGAGGCTGGACTCAGCTCAGAAGCCAACAGCTGAACTATGCTGGCTTAGCCAGAAATTGAGATTCTGATGATGGGCTGTTAAATTTTCCTTTTCCATCCAATGTCTTAGGAGGCAAAGCAGCCTAAGGCATTATTGATATCCTCAGTAACTGCTAGGTTCTGCTCCAAGTGAAGGTGCATTATGAGGTCCTTTCTTTTCCACCTGGATATAATCTCTTTTATTTAGTCCAGTACTTATCTTTCCAAATCTAGAGCCTAAAAGAGTGGTTTGAATTTGTCATCTCAGCTGCAGCCCTGACCACCTTAAGTAAAAAGTCTGATGCCCCAATTGCCATTTCTACCATTTTCTACCGGTCACTGAATTAACTATAAATTCAACTTTAAGGATAAGAAGCGTTTTAGGCACACTGAAAGATCATCCCTGTGTTACAGATAAAATAAAAATTCAGTGGAGGTAAATTATTTGCTCGAGGTTATGGCAGGCTTGTGACCAGAATCTTGTTCACTGACACTAGCACTGAAGAACAGTTCTTCCTGTACTGTTTGGAGCTGAAATACTACATTTCTGTATTGTATTACCAAGTCAGTATTAAGGTGCCTATTCTATTCACCTTTGTTATTTCTACATAACCCATTCTTGGCAAGATGGTACGAGAAAAGAGGTCAGTTGGAAGCTAACAACCTCCATCATATTATCACATTATCACAGAATGGTAAGGATTGGAAGGGACCTCTGGAGAACATATAGTCCAACTCCTCTGCCAAAGCAGGTTCATCTAGAGCAGGTTGCACAAGAACATATCCAGGTGAGTTTTGACTGTCTCCCAAGAAGGAGACTCCACAGCCTCCTGGAGCACAGGAGTGCTCCATCGCCCTCACAGTAAGGAAGATTTTCCTTATTATCAAGGGTTAGGGCTGGGCAAGCCACTAGACAAATGACAGATGCTCTCTATTAGCCCCTCTCCCTTCCCAAAGGGGAAGAGAAAGGGAATAAGGGAGAGAGATTTATGTATTGGAAAAGAAAACTAGAACAGCTTTAATGAAAATAATAACAACAAAATGAAATATATACAAATACCTACTAAAGCTATGTTGAACCACCCCCACCCCCGACCTCCCTCCAGTAACAATTACCTCAGGGTCACCACTGAGGCTGTGGGCAGGCAGTGGGGAAGTCCCAGACTGGACTCGGCAGCAGATGGGAACTGGATTCAGGAGCTGCATTCTGGAACTGGATTCAGGAATGCACAGAGTAGAATCAAAGGCGGAATGGACAGGGTCCTCCTCAGATACCGGCCATTGAAGATGAGTTTGACCCTCGTGATCCCTCAGCTTTATACTGAATTTGCAGAACATGGAATGGAATACCTTGTTGGTCAGTTTAGGGTCACCCGTCCTGGCTGCTTCTCCCCCCCCAGGTGTGGCCTTTTACTGCACCCTCAATGTGGCACACAAGATTTAGCAGTGACCTTGTTTTCTATAGGAGCAAGTATAAGCAAGAGCCCTTCTGCACACCAGTCCTTGGTAGTAACTATAAACATCGAGCATTATCACTGCTAGAAGCAGACACTATCTGCAAAAATATGTTGTTAACTTCAGAAAGTTCAGTTACTTAGAAGAGACTTAACTGAAAAGTAAAATCACTGAATAGAATTAGTTCTGTTTTAGCTCAAACCAGCTTGTCCCACATTCAGATGGAACGTCCTGCGTTTCAGTTTGTGCCTATTGCCCCTTGTCCTGTTGCTGGGCACCACTGAAAAGAGTCTGACCCCATCCTCTTGACACCCGTTCTTTAGGGACTGGTAATAATAGCAATATTCATAATATTGCTTGCTCTTTTTTTTAAAGTTCAGGATTTCTTTTTAATTCCTCCTGTGCTTTTCTTTTTCATTGAAGGACAAGCACTGGTTTGTGATTTTTTGTTTTGGCCTTTTTTTTACTTTTCTAAGAATATCCAGCAGAGACCTGGCTTCTTAGTGATGTCTGATACCATTTCTAGCATCGTTTGTAGAACTCGTAGGGTTTCTTCAGCACTTACTGCCCTAAAAATTCCTTGGGGAGGACTTAAGCACTTCACAGACTTAAAACTATTGTTTTGATCTTATCCAGCGGTTTTCTGTCTGCTGGTGTTTTGTGTGCTTGCCTCAGGTTCCAAAGTAGACATCTTTGCCAGAACAAGTCTGGTCTCTATATAGTTAGATTTCATAGAAAGCAAAGCTTAAGACAATTGTGTCCTATGGTTACTGGCCTGAACTCCTCCTCTAGTGCACTTAAATCTTTGCAACCAAACCTGAGTCAAAGGTCAGAGTCCCAAACTCCAAAATACATTCCTTTAAGTTTTGTGAAGGCTGGTAAAGGGGAAACAGCCAAACTAATGCTTATCTCTACCCTCCTGAAGGAAAGGAACCTCATCGTATTTGTACTCTGTATCACAAGCATACTCACTGGCCAGTCACTGTAGATTGGCTTTAATTAATATTTCATTAGAATAATGTTGAACTAGAAAACCTGATAAATCTTTTCAGCCTTGTTGTCTTTGATTTCCTGTGCTGCCCTAGAGCATTGACACACCAGTCTGAATATATGCAAGAAAGATAAGGTTATTAAACTGGATACCCTTCTTCAGTGGCAGTTGTTACATAAAGCCATACTGTACGTAAATAGAAATCCCCAAAAAGGTTAAAGGAATACATTTCTGCAAAGAGATTGTTTTGTTTACTTTCAGAAAGTTTTTCTACAAAACAGAATTTAATTGCTTTTTTACCGTAAATTCAAGGCTTTGGGGTATTTTAACAGTCTAGAGGATACGCAGGTTTCCCAGCAATTCAAGTCAAAATACATGAGCAAGTAATGCTCAAAGAACTTTGGAAAATGCCATCACTATTCTAAAATATGTAAATAAAATGATTTCTCATAGGAGAGGTGAAACAGTCATCCTGTTCTGCTTAGCATTGGTAAGGGCTTAACTGGAAAATTGTGCATGATCTTAAAAAAAAAAGAAAAGGGAAAGATGTACCTGCTGAGAAGCAACCAGTATGATGAGAAGTTAAAAACACAGACACTTTCAGGAAAGACTAAAATACTTGTGTTTAGAGAATACTTAAAGGAAACATGATAAATGTAAACATTTGCTATGAAGATAAGAATTATATTTTATTTTTTATGTAGATAGTGCAAGTGTGCTGAAACTGCAGCAAGAGAGGAATTGTATATACTTAAGCACTGAGACAGATTCATTTCAGTGATCTCCACCATTGAAGGTTCTTATTGGCAGTCTTCTACTTCATGTCCCAGAAATGATTCTGTCCACAAAGAAGATGGAGACTCCCTTTTTTTACAAGGAGTCACATGGAAAAGATGAGGGGTAATGGGTACAAGTTAGTCCTGGTGAGGTTCCAACTGGACACGAGAGGAAAATTTTTCAAAAAAGAACAATCAGCCATTGGAATAATCTCTTCAGGAGAGAATATTGATGGTTTCCCCAACATTAAACACTTTTAAGATTTGGCTGAACCAGGCACTGGGCCATCTTGTCTAGACTGCTTCTGCCAAGAACGGTTAGACCAGATGATCTTTAAGGTCCATTCCAACCACGTATTCTATGATTCTGATCCGTGAGGTTCTAGTCTTTTGTTATGAAATCTTTTGTTAGAAAATCCCCTTTTTCACAACTCTTTTAAGAGAGCTGAGGGCATGTTCTGTCCTTGCTGTGCCAAGCTTCCATTGTCAAGAACCAATTCCTCTTCTAAAATAACTTCATAGACCAACATAATTTTATAACATAAATTAATACAAATTAATAACAATATGGCCCTGAAAATGTAGCATTCGTGTCAGCTGATAATAGTCTTGTTCCTTAGTTGTGTTTCAGTAACACGGGAAAAAATGGTACGAAATCTCATCCTCACACATAGATTCATGTTCATGAACTTATAATTTTTCAAAGTATGGTGCAGTAAAAAAGTAGTCATTGACACACAGGTGAAGGGATCACTTTCTCAAGTGTTGTATGGGTTGTCAGTGAACTAGCACCACTGTGTGGGACTAGCTCCAGAACACGCACAAGCTTTCTTGTTTTCAGCAAGAGGCTACATGTGAAATATTGCTAAAAACCAAACCGACAGAGTTCATCTTCACTATTACGGCTTCTAATATTAGAGAGAAGAGTTACAAAGCTACTCTCCAGAATTTGGAGATAACAGCTGTACTAGCGTCATTCTCCACTACTGGAAGGACTGATGTCAATTATTGTTGATGTCAATCATTATGTACATTCTGCTCTCATGAATTTCAAATTTATTTAAAAGAGAGTTATGTCAAAACCTAATAAACTGGGATTATTCCTTAGTATATAGAACCCTATAAATAATTTACTAAATTAAAATGGCAAAGAAAATAGACTATTTTATAATTGCAATTGAAAAACTATGTGGCATATATTATTAATGAATTATATTTGTATTTATATGCCATTAGTTTCATAGGTTTCCTCATTTTTTCTTCTTTCTTTGTATTACACAAGTGCAGACCCTTAGTGGGGGGACTGGGCTGTCCATCTTGTCTGATCAAAATTTCACTGTGGGGTGGACAGTAAGGATTAAACTCAAATTCTCATACAGTGAAAATCACAGATTTCCCCTCTCAGCTCTTTGAGGCGTGCATCCAGCAGCATACAGCTAATTAGTTCACACTCACTCTGTTGCTTAGTCACACCAGCAACCTTTCTAGTGCATTTTTATTTCGTTTTATTAAAACTTAATGAGAGTTTAAAACTCAGTTTAATTTCTTTTTTTCCTCTCATCATCAATTTTCTGTCTGGGGGCTGTCATCAGTTCTAAGAAATTGATCTTTGTTATGGAAATGCTGCCTCACATTCTGATTACTTCCTTCTTTCTTTCATGGATGATCATTGAAGGGATTGGCTGTTGTTTGGATCCAGAAGCATCCCCAGCCAGCAGTTTGGGCAGTAGCTTAAGATGCAGCTTCTCTGTTTTCATGGTTACTCAGATTTTTGCATGTTAAGGAGCCCACTTGTTAGCTACCTACTATCACTAGGCTGTTTGGCATTTTAAAACGTAAGCTCCTCCCAAAATGAATGGAGTTAATGGGCATCTGTCTTTGCTTGGCAAAGCACTGATAGAGTTTTATTCCTTTGTTTTATATAAATATATTATGAAATGTAACTGTAGGGGCTGTGTAAAAGGAAGTAGTGAACATGAAATAATCAGTTGTAAATAACCTTCATAAACAACTCCTCAGAAGGGCACATCTATCATTCCTATGAAAGGATGGAAAGAATGTCTATCAAATGTTTGGAAATTCAGCAAGACTATTATGAAGTCTTCTTGCCACTTAGTTTCTCTTGTAGAGAAAATACTCTCTTCTCTTTGTACAGTTCTGTAACACAAAAAAAAAATTCAGATGTGGCTTTCAGTAAAGAACAAACAACATTTAGATTCAGTTTTAACTGAGCCAGTATACCTCTTTGCCAGAAGTCCACACTCTAGACAAAGGACAAATTAAAATTCACAGGTTTTGGGGATGTTGTCTAATAATTCAGTATGATTTCTTAATGTGAGAGTGACTGAGCATTGGAACAGGCTGCCCAGAGAGGCTGTGGAGTTTCCATCCTTGGAGATTCTCAAGACCTAACTGGACATGGTCCTGGGCAACCAGCTCTAAGTAGGCCTATTTGAGCAGGGNAACATCTTCTCTACAAGGAAATTTTTCAGCTATGACAAAGATCATATAAATAAATCACTCCTGTACCCCATCACCTGTGAAGATAACTGTCACACAGACCATGACCAGAGCTCCCTTCCAACCACAACTTTTTCATTAAGCATAAAAATATATCAATTTATAGAAAATAGAATTACCTGCAGATCATTGTTTTCCCTTTATCTGTTTTGTGCCTTTCTGTTGAGAAGTTAGCAGATTTTTATTGAAAATTCTTGTTACGGTTGAGATTTTGTTTATGACAAGGATTCTCAAACTGTGGAATGTAAGTTATTCCAGGAAACTATCTGGCCTGGTAGAGAAGCAGGCAGTACTGTTGCTTAGGTTGTATGTGCTGTTACAGCCACTGTCGGTGCTCATTCAGAAAATGGTTGTAAGCTGTGATCAAAAAGATGCTCTGTTATCTCTTACCTTGCAGCTACAGCTTTAAAACACAGTATACATACCCATTTGGAATTGTAGCAAGAGTTTTGAAGTTCCACCTCAACATCAGGAAAAAAATCTTCCCTGTGAGGGTGACAGAGCACTGGAACAGGCTGCCCGGAGAGGTTGTAGAGTCTCCTTCTTGGGAGACTTTCAAAACCCTCCTGGATGTGTTCCTGTGCAACCTGCTCTAAGTGAACCTGCTTTGGCAGAGGAGTTGGACTAGATGATCTCCAGAGGTCTCTTCCAACCCCTACCACTCTGTGATTCTGTGACTGCTGGAACCTCTCTCTTCTTTCACTCCTCATGTTATGAGAGAATATGTGACATATGCATATATTCCTCAGTGTTATAGGGCAGGATGGACTCACCCACAGGTGGGGCACAGGGACTATTTGCGGGCAAGTTTTCATCTTAGCCAAATTAGGACATTAGCATCACAGGTAATATATTGAACAGGAGCGAGGCAGCAAGACCATGAAGCCAAACTAAAAACTGAGGATCCTTTTAACTGAGTTCTGATTTTTGAGATTTTGGAAACCCCATATATACAGTAGCAGAAAATGCATTTCTCCCATATAATATGATTTTAAACATTTTAACTGTGAACAAAATACCAAAAATGTATCAGGTAATAAAATTACCCTAGAAAAACTGAAAGTGATTCGAGAAGGGGAAAAAAATATGTGAATCTAAATATGAGGGAAGAACAACAGGAAAGGGTCATCTCCATGATCATCACCTTCCCTCCTACACGGTATCAGCTTCTGTTGCAAAAGTTTGCTTCCTTCTCATTAGCAGCGTTGCAGCAAGATGCAGATGATCAGCAGGCAAACGGTAGAATAGAATGGAAAGGAAAGGAGTGGAATGGAATAGAATAGAATAAAATAGAATATTTCAGTTGGAAGGGACTTACAACAAACTTCTAGTCCATCTGCCTCACCAATCCAGGGCTGACCAAAAGCTAAAGCATGCTGTTATTAAGGGCATTGTCCAAACAGCTCTTCAACACTGACAGGCTTGAGGCATCGACCACCTCTCTAGGAAGTCTGTTCCAGTGTTTGACCACCCTCTCTGTAAAGAAATGCTTCCTAATCTCCAGTCTAAGTGTCCTCTGGCACACCTTTGAACCATTCCCATACAGTCCTATCACTAGATACCAGGGAGAAGAGATCAGCAGCTCCCTCTCCACTTCCCCTCCTCAGGAAGCTGTAGAAAGCAATGAGGTTGCTCCTTGGCCTCCGTTTCTCCAAACTAGACAAGCCCAATATCCTTAGCCACTACTCATAGCATACACCTTCCAGCCTTTTCACCTGCAGGTCAGCCTAGACAGCCTGTCAGGGACGCAGTAGTCCATTTATAGGTCTGTTCCTTTAAGAGACAAACATGTTACCTCATATTTCCTACTGAGAAGTTATACATTATAAATATGTTAATATCAAAGAATGAGAAATACACTGAAAGCTTTTGCAGCTATGCAAAATTGTGAACTTACCTGGGGAAAAATATCTTTAAGATTTTCCATGTAGGTGTCCCATATTTCATAGCCCTCCACACAGAAGTCATTTAGAAATCTCTAAATGGGCCTGTTACAAAATGTTGTTCTAACACAGTTAAGCAGCATTTTGTTTTCATTCTCTCTTGCATGCTGCCTGCTTCAACAGACAGCTGTCTGATTTTGCTGCATGCTTGACTGCCAAAAACCCTACATTAAAATGCTGCAATACATGCATTTTTTTATTACTAAATTTATACTTTTATTGACTAGCTAAGTACTTAAGTAAGATGTATAGCCCTTTACTTCTATTTCCCAGGTAAAGCTGCCCAGATGAAACTGAAGTAAAAACAGAACTGTTGTTTTTTCCTGTTGGAAAATGAAAACAAAAGGACAAACTGCATGACTATTTTATTACTATTCATTACTATTACTGTTTTGCCTAGAAATAGCTAAAATGATACATATTCAGAAGCATTTTTTTGCTTAAAAGAGGTATAGAACCAATTTTTAAATCTTCAATGTCCCGAGTTAGCTCAGTTTTACTAATTGACACTTCCTTCTAAAATCCGAACTTCATTCTTAGTTGTTCCATAAGGGAAAGAAGAAAAGTGCATGCACTGAAGGATAGAGTATATATGCAGCTGTGACAGAGGTGTTATGTAAAACAAATCCCGTAGAATAGTGTGAGTACCTCCACTAGGATGTGCTATCGGCCTAAAATTGAAGCCCTGGCATTTAAGAGACTGATGTTTCGAAATTCTCAAGTGTGATGTAAACATAGACGCCTAGTAATTCTCATTTGGAGATTTCAGAAAAGAAGTACAAAATATAGGGGTTTGTAAGGAAAGTAATGCCCTTCGCAGACATACTTGAAGTGAGAGTTTACTGAAGGAGTAACACAACCATGACTATATTCAATTTATTGAATATCTAACATTAGAAATTTTATTGCTGGACTTTATGTGTGGTGTTGCAAGGTGTGGTCTCTGTGGTAAGACCTCATCTACATATCATAGGTGCAATACATGCAACATCTTTACACACAAAAAAAATGAAATATGTTCTATAACAAAATATGTTCTTGGTCTTCTGTTGCTTGTTGTAAATGTGACCATGTATCAAGCAGGGCTCAACTAAGATGTGTGGATTTAAACTGATACGCTGAATTACTGGTTGTAAAAGAATGTACGTTTATCAAGATAGAGAGTTCTGAAAAATGATATCATGGAAACCTTTGAAGCATGGTTGTTAAAGTTTGCAAATCGCCGTTTCAGTAATACTGACATGTTTTGTGAGTTTTGATACTTTAGCCTAGAAATTGTTTGGTATGTTTGGATTTTCCAGCACTTGCCACCTTATAGTGGCTAACATACTCTTAAGTTGGGTATGTAGAAAGTAGATTGCTAAGCCATGCAAGTGAACTTACAGAAGGATCTGCTTTAACTGTTCAAGCCAAAAATATGATGTGAAGAGGTTTGTAGATGGCAATTCTTTGCAAAGCCAGAGATAATTCTTGCAGGCATCCAGAATTACAGAATTCCTTCAGCAAGGAAGGGAGAAAGCATCCTGCTTTGGTTTTGGTTTGTTTTTTTTTTAATTGCTTGTTGGTTTTCTTCTGGATTTTCCGTCTTAAAAAACTTGGTAGGAGCATAAGATGTTAAAGATTCCTAAAATACGTCAGTGTTTATGTAGTCTAGATAATGCTGTTACTGGTGGCAATTAAGTGAACTAATAGGCTTTTCCTGTAATTTGAGTGATTTTCCAAACTGATGCATCAAGTTTGCATAATAGTAAATACAGTATTGCCAATCATTTGTTCTAACACCACTCAAAACCTGAGGTTTACTAAAAATACGTTTTTATCATGATTTCTCAGTTATTTACATATCAATGTAGCTGATAGTCTACCAGAACTGAAAGGTAGCGCTGCAAAGTTTTGTGTATTCTCTGAAAAAAACCACCACAACATAAAGCACTTTACAAGAAAAAGTCCTTGGTCAATTCAAACATGTCGGTATAACAACTCTTGCTCTGAAGAGTAAAATTGTCTCTCTTTTCTTTCTTCTGTGAGGCATGAACTGAGTTCTGGTCTGAGAGCCAGGAATTCCTCCATTCTAATTCTGATACTGACTCAGTTGTAGCCTATGGCAATTTATCACAATTTTTTATATATGTAAAATAGAAATATTTGTCCAGGGGCAATATGAAGATTAATTACTTAATATTTATAAATCATTATCAAAATCAGCATTATGCAGATATTATGATTATTTCTGAGCAGTTGATCCTAATCTGGGATGAGGCTCAGAAAGGGGAATAAACACCTGATGCTCAAGTCAGGTGGCATTTAGATGCACTTGGTCAAAACTGCATCCTAAAAATGTTTACACATCTGCCACATAACCCTGGAGATACCTATGTTTGATTGGAAGCTCGGGCATATTTTATTATGAGGTGCATAAAGTAGTCCAGTAGTGCTCATTCGTGCTCTTGAAGGTACCTAAGCCTTATTAGGACTGAGCAGCCTAGTAATTAACTCAGGCTGATGCCTGGTAGGTGTCCAGAAATTAATTCTCCACGTCTCCCTGGAGAGTTTAATCCAGTAGGTGAGCTCTGAAAATGCGTAGTAGACCAGGACCCAGCAGCAACAGCTGGCCCCACCGTGGAAAAATCTGTTTCCCTTCAGACTGTAGCTCAGTGCTTAGAACAGACAGAAATGTGGATGAGATCCAGGTTCAATTCCCTTGTCTGTCTGAAAGAACTCAACTCCTCCTTTGGACCATGCTTGAGTCAGCAGGCAGCAGACTTCTTAGAATGTAGGAAGGATTTTCCCATCTTAAATTTCCATTTCCAAAGAAGATACTTGCTATTCACCATCAGCATTTTAGTCTTGCAGTTATGGCGCACTGATGAGAAAAAGGAATTGTTGACAAATTTTACAGAAAATAGAGAAATATTCAGTCCTGGATAAGTACAAAAATAGTTGTAGGAGCTGGGACTAGAACCTAGGGTAGAGAGCTCTTGAGTGTGTGCCTGCTTACATTAGTCTGCTCACTATACAACGTGATGACTTTTGTGGGTGTACAAAATGCAAAAAGTTTCTTTCATGCACTGTATTAAGACTCTAAACTCTGGATTCAATTATAGAGTCCAGGAAAATGAAAATCAGATGTTGTAATACTTAGGAGTGCAGTACTTTGTCTTTTTTCTACATCTGTCCTAGGTTCAGCAATTGGGATCTGTCAGACATGATAGAACAAACAGGAATCTTTCACCTCTTCTCTCTTGCTTTTGTCCCCTATTTCTCTCCACGCTCGTGGCCAGCTCTTAAAATGACCAGGTAAGAAACATAGTCTGAGCCTGATCTTTTTCTTCAGAAGTCAAAGGGAAAAATCCTTGTGATGTTAATTGAAATTAGAATTGGGCTCCAAATATTAATGGAAGAAGGATCTTTTTGAGAAGTTTCCTGTTTCGAAACTATTATACCTAAAAGTCATGTGTTTCTGCTGTGCTTTCTCAAAGCTGCTACTTCTGCCAAGCCACTACCTGGTCAATACTTTAAACAAAATTGATTCAAAGGAATTTTATAGTCATTTAAATTCAAATGCTCTGAGATGTGGTCTGTTAAGTGGCTGGAAAGATTGCTAAAAAGGAGAAAAAGAAAACTACACAGGCTTTTCTTTCTAGAATACATACATGATTTTTCTTTTATCCTTGCTATGATACATTTAGCTAAAATAGATGTAACAGCTTGCACGTATGACTAGGCAGTCATCATGGAACAAAGTTGTAAAGACAAAGTTTTCACTTTTTGACGAATCTTGGTATAAAGAAACATTAAGAGTTGTGAAGATGAAAATAGGCTTTGATCCCTGGCAATATGTAAACAGTAATGTGACTGGAAGATAATCTTCACACTAAATACATTTCTACATATCTACACATAGGTAGCTATTACTGGAAAACAAAAAGAGTTCTTCAATCACCATGAAAAACCGTAAAAGCAAAATCTTTCCTTCTAAAGCAGCACTATAGTTTAAACATGATAATATTAGACGGTTTTTAGGTGCCTGTAACAAATTACTTGCTTTGGTGCTGCAGCTTAGAAAAATCCATGAAACAGACTGAAACCCCCTGAACTGGGCCTCTGGAAAAAAAAAAAAAAGCTTTTCCATAATTTAAAGTGGCTTTTTAGGCCTCCCGAGTCTTTCTGGCACATCATTCTCAGACCCTTATGGACTGGGATGCTGCCAAACAGCTTTTTTCCCACAAAACTTTAATAAACTATGAGTGCTGGACAGAAGAGTAGTGCAATTCCCAAAGAGAGATTTCACTACAGGATTCCAAAATACCTACAATATAGAAACTAGCCTTTGAGTGAACTCAGCAATAGTTCTCTCTGGTTTTCTTACGAATACAAGAAATTCAGTTCTGCATCTTACACTAGTTTAGCACTTTGCTTTTTCTCTGTTTAAGAAAATGTTTTATTTTACCAGCAATATAATTCCTAATATTGTTTTATAAATTTGATGTGCTTATTCTAATGCAAATATACTTTGATTTTGTAAGTGTGTAACTGTACTTACATTTGCTTACAACTGCATCAAAATATTTTCTAACTACAAAGTATTTAAACACACATTGCCCAGAAAAAGAAATGTACTGGAGGATTCATGGGTCAAATTCAGCTCTTAGTTACCATGACTAGAGAAAGTGAGTCCAAGTGAGTCTGTAGCATTTCTTTGGACCATTACACTGCTAGACCTCGTCAAGCTTTAGCGTTCTCTAACTTCCATTAGAAACAAGAATATCAACTTCCATTGAAAATTGAGTTTTTCTATATAATAGGCTTTTTTCTCCTACACTTGCCTCTAAATCTGTGCTACTTGGAGTTTGGCATGAGCTCATTTCATGTTCTAGGTAGGAATATTGTTTTTTCTGTGCATGCTCAAAGTAGTTAAAAGCTAAAGTGACAGGAAATTTCTTCTGATATATTTTGAAGGAAGTCCATAGGAGGTGGCAGAGAGAGAACTTCACATTAGTCATCTCAGACTCCTAGTCAGTGTGCTACAGCTGGTATTCCAGCCATGGGGCAGGAATACTGAACTTGATTGTTTCGGTTAGTTTGTAGAGTGTTTATACGCCAATAAACATAAAGCATTTATACATCAGGGAACCATCATCACAACAGGCTTGGTCGTATTCTCTGAGCCAGCACTCCCAGGTGCATGTGAGCACTCCTGCGGATTTGGCTGGGAGTTGCTTTGACATAATTCAGAACAGAATTGTGTGTCAAATGGTTAATTCCATTCTGAGAGACACTCATACATCTGTGAAAAAGAATAAACAGTGAAAAATTAAAGCTGGAAAGTTTAAGGCATTTCCAGCAGAACTAGCTGTAGAAGTGCACTGGCATTTAAAGAGACAGCTCTTGCAGATCTTACTCTTTATTTTCTCCTTAACAATTTCCCATAAAGTTTGTTAGTATACATGCTGTAATGCAAAGTTCCATCTTAATAAGCTTACATAGACTTCTCAATAAGAACGCTGAACAAAAATACCAAAATGTCTAATACCAACAATTTAAAAGAACAGGAGTTATATCTGTCTTTAGGTGATAGCTACTGTATAATAATACTATAGCTACTATATAATAATACTATAATAACACTATATAATAATATATATAAAATAATATCTATTTATATTATTATGCAATGCACAAATTTAACAGAAATAATCTAAACAGAGTACCAAAGCATGGAAAAGCAGGACATTAAACCAAACGTGCTGCTTATCCAGGAATGCTAGAAGACAGTGAGACTGGGGAACTGGATTATCTGTTTTTCTGCAATGATATGGCCATAACAGATATATTCAGAATCTGGAGGAAAGAAGATAATAAATGGAAACAGTGGGATGTCTATGTAAGAAAAATGTAATGGGATATGTCAAGGGAGAACTGATGTCATATGTGAAATTGAAGATAACCTGTATATACCAAGTAACAGTCCCTCTATACTAAACATGCAAACCTAATCTACAAATAGTGCATAAATAGCATAAAGATAGTAAAGAGATAATTTTTGTACTGTGAATTGAATGTGCTTGTGTGATGAAGATAGTTATGGGAAATATGATGACTGAAAGTGCCTGTGTAAAGAATTGCCTGAAAGGTTCTCCGGACCCTGGCCTGAATGGTGGGGCAATGCCTGTAACTTGGGTCTGGATGATGGTAGTTCTCTGGGTCTCCTGTCTAGATGATGGTGTTTCTCTGTACTCTGAGACTAGGAGTTGGTAGGGTAATACTGCCCATAAAGTCTTCCAAATCCCCAAACCATCTCTGGATCTTGGGCCTGAATGCCTGGTCTGGTCCAAATCTTCAGCTTGAATGATGGTAGGGCAATTAATGATGTACGAAAACACTTGTTTGAAGAAGATTGTTAATAATAGAACAGAATGTGAAGCACTTGTGTAAAAGATTTAAAAGATGGTGACAATGGAAGGTCCTATAACCACAAAGCAGTTGGGGACAGTGATGAGCAGAACTGATCTTGGCAAAGTGATAAAGTGGGCTTTGATAATGATCACTCTGTTAAAAGAAGTGAAGTGGACTTTGTTAATGATGCTCTGCTAGATGGTGAAGAGATTAAGTTGATGCTTTGCTGGAAAAGGTGAAAGTGATTACCAGCCTGATGGAGAAATAAGTGTGCAGACAATGAAAAGCTGCAGTTGCCCTTTTACAGAACTTTTGTCAGGTGGATGGACTTTGTTAAACAGACCTGTGTGATCAGGCAAATTTTGGCAGCATAAAATGATAGTGGCTGAACCAGCACAACAGATACCCAAACTGAATGTTTTAAATCACAATTGTATATTCTGAATGCAATTATTCCACATATAATAATACTGCAGACAGATACTAAATCCCTACCTTGTGACATTTAATGTCTCTGCATATTCATCCCAAACCACATTTCTCTCTTTTGCTGCCGTATTTCAGTTGCAAACACGTCACTTACTTGGTGATGGCAGTCACTCAGAGGGCTGTTTCCATGATTCCATCTTCCCATTAGAGAGCAGCTTGATTATTATCTTTAGATGTATTCCTTTCCTTTTCCACAAATTGATACCGTTTATCTTCTGTCTGTGTTTATCTCCTTTTAGGATTTAATCTATTCTATCATGTTATTATAAAATTAAATTCATTTACTTTCTTGTTTATAGTAAGTCTTTAATCTTCTAAATCCTTTTTCATTTTAAAGTAATACTTGTGAAAGGTGTTGGGCTGATTATCCTAAAACGTAAATTCTCTAGCTCTGCTGGGATTGTGATCAGTGCAGCAAGCACTATAAACTTCCACCCTGTTAAATTCCACGCATTGCTCTGTTAATGCACAAGTTTGACCTGAAAGGGCTTTTTCTAGGCAGTGTTTACATTGGTGACATTTCTAATGCAGCACTTCTACAACTCCACAGACAGAAAGAAATGTTTGAGGATAGGAATTTTTTTTCTTTCTCTTGTAAACATGCAACTTTGGGACAAGAAGCTAGTTTATGTTAGATACCTTTTTAAGAATAAAAGGATCTCTTAGAGTCCTGAAGAGATTTTGTGTTCTGGACCTTTGTTTCTTTCCTAAAAGTCATAACAAATGATTTTTGCCAAAATGCCAAAGCTATGCTTGATCTAGTTCTGAATTAATTCACTTGGGTTTCCTGCAACTATTAATTGCAGTAGCACGTTACATTGTATGTTGTGCTGCTGAGTTAAGTTTAGGCTGTCTGGACTGAGCTTTTTGTCTTGTGTAGTGAGATTACAAATACTGAATCTAGGTTAAAGTTCACTTGACTGTATCTGTTTATATCTGTAATTTGACAGCTCTGGAACAATTTGTGATAAAAATACTAATCCATTGCAAATTAGACTTCAGAATCTTCTATACTATGTATATCCTTAAGTTAAAAACATTGTTTATTACTCTTGTCTTAGTGTAAGGAATGCATAAAACCTTTCGCTTCCTTGATGTGAGACAGAAGCATTCATATTTTTCTTAATTGTGATTCTGAAGAGGCTTTGAGAGAAACATTGTGGAAAATTGATAGCTTTTCCTAAAGATGGAAAACTAATTTCAATACCAATATCTAATTGCTTTTTTCCTCATTAATTTTATTCTGTTTCCTATAATAACCTGCCCTACAACTGTTACATTTGAATTACTTTGTCTTCAGAAGCTACTCTGACAACTCAAGGTATGTTCACATTGCTTTTGGTATAGTAACCCAAGTTAATTCATCCTGCTTATTGGTATTGATAAGCCAAGGATAAAAAAGGATCTCGGAGAGGGCAAGATAGTAATAGGTGTCAAGGACAACCTGTGAGCAGCGAGTCAGAGAAACTGGAATTCAACACACAACTTCCGATTTCTCTAACCCATATACTAGACTATTTAGAGACAGCTTCTGTTGTATCTTGAACTTGCACAGTTGTCAGGGTTCTGCAGTTTGGATAAGGAGAACTAGTTAATGTTGAATATTTCTTGCAGATCACAACATCAAACTTTTAGTATTAAATATTACAGTTTCATTTTTAATGTTTTATAAAATTGTTATGCAGCCTGTGTTGCTATGGGCTTGCAGAGCGTAGTTTTGGAAAAAAAATTATTAGAGTATTTATACAACGCGTAGTTGAAGCAGCATTTAGAATACATTTTCAGCTCCCTGGTGAGCTCGAAATTGTTCTGGTATTGCATTGCTGTTTATTTGGGTTGGTCAATCATTCCCATTTTCCATCATGGCACCCGCTGTAACAAGTTCTTGCTAACACGTCTGGAACTGTTAACCAGTTCTAGACATAGCATGGCAATTTGGGTGACAGAGCAGTGGTGAAATAACCTCACTTGAACGAAGACATGAACAGTATATTACATTATCTGTATTCAATTTTGAGACTCAAAAGAGACCAATTATCCAATAAATTAAGTATTATGTGGGATTCTTATTTTCAATTCAAGGGAAGGATTATTGTAATTTACTAGCAGATTAACTAAAAAATAATCTACTATTACCAAGTGGATCTTGATAAGAAGTATGTCAGGTTGGCTTAGTTATAGAGAGCTCCTTTTCTTGTGACATCTCATTATTTTTCATGTAATAAATTTTCCACATTATTTTACTTGATTATTTTATTTGCATACAGAACAACGTTTTTGAAATCGCATACCTGTGGCAAAAACTGCGAAGTGGGAATGAGTCTACATCACAGTTCTCATGCAGTGTTTAGTTAGTGCAAACTGTTTTCCCAAAGCCTAGAAAATACATTCTTAGAACATCTAAATATGTAATCCTCTACAGAAGATGAAATTTTCTGAAAGGAGGCAGGTGGCAGATCCCAGAGGTCTGCATATCAGGAGAACTGTTAAGGGTTTTCAGTTTGACTCAACAGGATAAACTCTCACAGAGATACTTTTCTCTGGTATGTATCAACTACTTCAGGCATACAGCACACTACATCCCCTGCAGTAATAAATATTGATCCTGTGATTCCTTTGACCTAGGATTGCTATATTGCTGAGAGATACATACTCACACTACAGTATGTCCTGGAGGTGTTCAGTGTAGACCAGAATTTCTCATAAAAATGATCTGCACAATTGCAGTAAGCATGTCAGAGATACGTAATGGTAGGATATTCCAGTCAACTGTACATCTCCAATATCTGCATGGAGATATATTGGAAAATATTGGAAAGGAGGAGGATGCGTGCAATGGGTGCATTGACAAAGCTCATTCCATTGATACTGATATTCTATTGGTGTGATAGCTTGTAAAGTAAGAGTTACATCTTGGAGTTAGGACAGGACTAGGACAATGCTCTCAATTTTCAGCATATAAGTACTCTGTGGTGAGGATTGTTCCCTGCAAGTAGACAGTCTTCCTGTTCTCCTATTCTGGCCACCTGTTAGTGGAGTGGTGTGAGAGGAGAACCCTGTTATCTCTGACTTATTTCATTAAGATGATTTTATGAGAGCAAAAGCATGCCAAATCTTGCTTTCCCACCTAAGCATACGAGATAATAATTTTGGAATTATTCATGCAAGTCCCATAGAATCTTTTACTTCTGTCCTGCTTAGCTGTTAGGGGTTTAGTCACATTGTCATAGTTACCATGCTGATGGGGTTCCATCATACGTGCTGACTGAAATCCCAATCCTACTGAAGTAAGAAGTGGCAACTTTATCATTTACTTCAGTAGGTTCAGCATTTTATCCCAAGGTAGTACCTGAAACTTGAAATCACTTCAGATGGCTGGTTTTAACTTTGATTAAGGTAATAATTTCAGCTGGCAAATAAAATGACATCCTTCTTTATTTGCTTATTATTTCAATCAGTGTAGATGCATTCAGTCCTCATGCAAGCAAATCATAATTTCTGGAAAGTATACCTAGACTGGCTAAGTCTTTAGGCCATTTTAATACTTTCCAAGCAGATTAAAAAAGGAAAATATTAAATATTAATAAAATAAACCAGAATTGATAAAATATATAAAAGTCCTTAACTGGAAACATAAATTAGTTACAAAACACAGAACTGGGATACAACTCATATGTAAGACCACTTCTAGTCTGAAAAATTTGGAAATCTTAGAAGTGAATTTGATCTTTCTTTAGCTGCTTTTTTTATACTGAAGTTGTAGCCAATAATTGTCTTTGTAGGTTAACCTCATGCCTTTATCCAGTGGTATTTAAAGTGGTGGAGTCACCATCCCTGGAGGTGTTCAAAAAATGTGTAGACATGGCACATCAGGACATGGTTTAGTGGTCATGGTAGTGCTGGGTTTATGGTTGGACTTGATGATCTTAGAGGTCTTTTTCAACTTAATGATTCTAGGATTCTATTTCAAATGTAAGCTTAAAGAAATTTGGGTGTCCAGGCCAAATTCTTGTATTTGTTATCAAATGAATTTACCCAATTTTCAAATTTACTACTGTGCTAGTCTCTCTTCAAGGATATTGAATATTGAAACAAACTTTAATTGTTATGAATGTATTTATTCTTTTCTATTTCTCAACAAGCATTTTTATGTTAAAATGTTTTGGTATTGGATTGCCCAATGGGAAATTCACATATTTGGCTATCATAGTGTACAGTCATATGTGGTATGAAGTGCTCAGAGCTAAATTACACGTTTTTTTTTTTTCTGCTTCCTCTCTAAATGGCTCACATTTTTTAAGTAAGTGGAAGAGAAGATCAGGTTTTGGGTTGTTTGGGGGTTTTATATATAGATGCACTTTACATGGAAGAACAACCACTGGTTAAAGTTCTGTGCAAGCAAATTCTCATATACAAATGATCACGAAAAGGAAATAATTTGACATTGTATTCCTTGATTTTGAAGAATTCCTTGGCATTGAATTTCTTGCAGTTCATTTGAGATACTGGAAACTCAGAAGAAGCTGGGTATTACAGAAAAATGTTAGCCAGAGACTTTCTTGCAGGGCAATTAAAGCATCTTCCTTTCTTCACAATTCTCTTGGAGGCTGAGATGTCTCTGAGCTAATACTTTAGAGAAACATTGTAGGGAAATCAAATAATCTTGCATTAGATAGTTACATCTTCCTAATCCCCAGAATGGAGACCTATTTTATATACTGGAGCATAAAGATTTATAGCCCTTAAAATATTTTATTACAGAATCACATTTATGTAACCATGGACATTGTCTTTATTCATATAAACATCTACTCTTCTAATTATTATTTCAATTCTGGTTGAATTAGCAAAAGTTATATAGTTTCTTCTTTTTCTGTAAAAAAATGAATATATTTTCCACTAGTAGTATTGATCTGTAGTATTAATTTGTCCTGAGAGTACTAAGTTAATTTTCTGTTTAAAACTTGACCCTAAAAATTTGTGACTTCTCTGGTAGTGTGGTCTAATTGTGCTTCTGTATTGGAATATATGTTATATCTGAAGATAGGTGCTTTATTAATACTGTGTAGATATTTGAAAGAAAGCTAATTTAAATGTATACTTTTTTCAGAGGCAATGCCAAGGAGGCCACTGTACAACAATTTTGGAGGGGAAAAGACACAAAAACTTCAGATGGAGAGATTTCAATAAATATGAAGTGTGGTTACAGAACAGCACAACAGTGTCTAGTAATGATGGATTTCTAATTTTCCCCTATGTTTAAAATATATAGCAGAATGCATGTTCTTTGGATAGCTTAATAATGTTTCTCATTAATCATTTTGGATGCTTGATTCAGTGACTTGTGGACTCGGTCTTTTCACTCCCAATGACTAAGACAGCATGAGATTAAAGTAAAGGCCTTATGCTGAGATGCACCAAGTATTTCCAAATCATAGATTTCAGAGCACTTTGCAGGTGCTCAGTTACTCTGAGAAGTGTGGGCAGAGTGCTGCTGAAGAATGGAATAATTTTTTTTTCCTTTCAGTTGTAACATGTATTATATTGAGCTTTATTGTAATAATAAGCTATTGTAACTAATGAGACTGAAAAACTGTTATTCAAGCAACAGTTCATTTCAGAAGCAGTGGTGTCTGTACAGGGAAAAAGCTGATCCTGAATGAGATACTAGAGGTCAATTAATTTAATCTTCCTTTAGAGAAACTGGAGATGCCCTACATTTTTTAATTTAGTTCTTATCTTCCTTTCCCACACTTGGACTAATGGTAAGCTGTGTTTCTTTTAGAGCCACATTTTAAACATGCCTGATTTGGGTTGTTTTTTTTTTCCTATGCAACTTTGGGGTTGTTTCTGTTCTGTAAACTTTTAATGTGTCTCCTCTTGCTCTGATTTTGGAGGTAATTGCCTTTATTTAGTCTTTGAAAGGGTGAGGCGTGTAAATTAGGAATACTTCACTGAGCCAAGCTTTGCACAACTGATTGTCTGGAAGAAATTTTGCAAGGCAATGTTTGCATGCAGTTCGAGTGTGTTTCTTCTAATGAAAATGCATGCCTTGCCTCAGGGACATTTGAGCAGAAATCTGTTCATACAAATGCAGCAGAATTTGAATTTGTCTTCTCACAAACTGAAACCCATAAGGCTTCACAGAATCAAATGATATAGTAACAAGATTGGTAAATATGTAAATGATGAGAAGGAAACAGCAAAAAAAAAAAGTAATTCCACAAGCGATAGAACTTACAAATGCTGGTTTCCAGGAATTTCTGTGTTGTGGTTTGATTCTCAGATGTCTTACAAGCTGCAAACTCTGATCAAAGCCTTTTCTGCATCTGTAATGTTCATAACATCTCCCTACATATGAATTTGTTGAGTACATATAAACTCCATTTCAACAATTGCCTGCATAGAGCACAAGTAGGATCTTGTTCTTCTACCCATGTGGACTTTTTGTGAAGTTCTCTGTAACTTCATAATGATGAGATGCTGTAAAATGCATTGAAATTGGGTAGGGGGTTCAGAGTTGTTTTTGAAAAATGGAGGGATAGACAAGTGAACAACTGAAACTGACTGTATTAAAAGCAAAAATAGATATATTCAAACATGAGGGTTGCATAAGCAGAACCAAGTGACCAGTTCTATTGAGTGAGAATAGTGATGAACTACTACATAGGCACTTTTTTTCCAAAGCATAGGAACTGGCTAAGTCAGATCTGAAGCACAGAGTTTCATACATACATACATAAATACAAACATAAATATAAGTGAAACCCTATGTATGCTCTATCTTTCAAGCAAAAAAAATATAAAATATGCCAAATAGGAAATGTTTAGTGAGGTAGTTTGAAAAAATGCATATTGAAAAAAAGAAGAATAACTGGATTCTAAAATTAAAGAAAACTCTGCAAAATGTTTGAAGATGAGATGCAAGACTGTATATAAAAGGAAACAGTAAATGAAATTTTACACTGACTGGACTGAAAAGAGTTGGGAATTGTGAAGTTCCCCAAAAAGGTAGTCGTCGTAGTTAACTGGATTTTTTTTATGATGAACAGATGTTACAAATATTGTACAACATTCATCTGAAACTTGTGGAACAGAGATCCTATCAGAGAAAAGCTCATCTTGGTTCAGCTGAGAGGAATGCAAACAGCAGGACATAAAACCATCTATAAAATGGGAGGAGGATGGAAGGATACCTGTTGTGGGAGGTTGTTCTAATGTAGAAAAGAAAGCAACAGCAGAGGAAGGTCCCAACTCAACCTGCACTAGTTTTGATGCACAAAGAGAAATGTCAGAGAACCTTTATGCAGAACTTGTTAGGAAAAGGAAAGGATAAAATTAAATAAGGGAAGAATTTCAGAATTATGGAAGGTTTTTGTTGGTTCTTTTGGAAAGGAAGGTTCTTCAGAATTGAGGACAATTACAATACTAGGAGGAATATTTACCATTATCAGTGGGAAAAATAGGAGAGAATTTAAAAACGAAGTACCTTAGTAAGTTTTACAAAAACCTTCGCCCCTCACCATAATTGCCACATCGTAACACCCTTTGTCCTTATGATTGATTGTGAGTGGGAGCAGCAGTTGCCAGTGAAAATACAAAAGAGTATGCATGGCAAGAAAAGAGTCTGAGACCTCACTTGTCACTGTTACTTAGGCTCTGTTCCTCCTTCCACTGGCTGGAGGAGATGGAATGAGGATCACCAATCAGTTTTTGCAGGTTTTGATCCCTACATAAGGTTCCAAAAATAATTCTAAAGCATTCTAAAAAACACCTCTCACATCCTCTTTTTTTCTTCGGTTAAAAAGTTTTGTATTTTCTAACACTGCCACTAACGTTAGTCAGCTCTCTGGGGAGTAGGAAGATGTTTATTCCACCTAGGATAAACTGGCTTAAAATACGATTTGTGTGTGCATGTGCGTGTATCTTTGCCACCTAATAGAGCCAACTACTGGTTTAAAAGCAATAGATGTTTGAAGTGTTAATGCTGAAGGAAAACTGTTAGCTTTTCATGACTTGTGGTTGGTATCAGTGTGGTAAAGCCTAAAAATGGCCTGGTTTAGGGTCTGAAACTTTTATGGGTAGATGTTTTTTTTTTGTAGAAGTTGAGTCCTAAAGTTTCTGTCTTGGATTGTCTCTACTGCTCACTGTCTTATGCAGACAAATAGAAAAGATTATCTCTGAACAATCCGATTATTGACTTGCTGGTATAGTATGAATTTTTTGGTCCATCTAACCATCAGATTAATAGCAGAAGAGGGGAATGCACACAAAGCTTTTTCCTGCCTTGAAATAACTTTAATCCATTCCTCATGTCTGTTTTCTGTTTACCTTCGTCATTTGCTCAATACATTCTGTCAAAGGAGCGGTGAAGGTGTCAGGATGTAAAGGACTCAGTAATTCAAGCTTCTCAAACGCAAGCATTGTTACTCATTTACTAAGATTTTTTATACAGTTGGAGGATGAAAAGTTTTGAATAAAATTCAGCCAAGTCTCATTCAATACCATGCTCTTAGGCACTACTACAGAGCACTGTCAGAAGACTGTACTTAGGTTTATAACATAGGAACATAGATTTGTATATATTTATACACGCATGTATGTCACAGAGACAAAAGCACACAAAAATACATAAACCAAGTTAAAGAACTTTTTTTAATATACTTTAGAAGATTTGTGTGAATGTAAACATTTGGGAAACTTGTGCAGCAGAAGTCACTTTAGGCACTAGCATTTTGACCTCGTAAATAAAAATATGCAGGATTATATCTTTCACTTGAAACATAACAGATGTTTAAAAATTTGTGGAATTTTAATTACTGCTTCTTAGCCTGGCACAACAGATGCTATAAATTTTCTAGCAGACTTATGCATGAGGCACATTATATATGACATCACACTATTTAATTCCACTATTTAATGAATGGCTACCTATTAAAAATTTTTATAGCCAAACAAGGAATCTTTTGCCATGTAACCATAATGGATCAAAATAATAAGGAAATCACCAGTTTACATGTATGCAAGCAGTATTTTCTATATATTATTCATAGCATCTGTATGGTTAACAATGCTAATAAGCTATCAAACCTCATTAAAATCTTTCAATGTCGTGAGAGAAAGAACTCTGTAAGTATAAGGCACAAAATATCCTTGTGCACATCCAGCTGTTGTGAACCTCCACAGTTCTGCATTCACTATGACTGTAACTTCATGTTCACAAGGTCTAAGTAATGTTGTGCATAGCTGCTATGATAATAACCATATTCTCAGAACTCTTTGGACAGCTTTAACAGTGTTTCACCTTGTTCCACTGACCCTCATTTTGATTTAGGTTTAATGCAGCTATAGTCTAAATAGATCAATAAGTTCACATAGTTTAAGAATTAACATGGCAGGTTAATTAAAAACACATTGTAAGGTGCCCCTCTGTGGGCATGTTTTAGTCTTTTTGCTGATACGAGTTATGTTCATTATATTTATTTTGTACAGAGCATTAGAATAAATAACACAGTATAGTACTGTATTATTAATACCTATTTTTTGGTATTAATCTGTGCTTAAGTGCCAAATGTTGATGCTACTTTAAATGGTCTCTTCCTATTTTTGAGTACTGAAGTGCTGCAAATGTGAACTGCCCAGTTAATGTCCTGACCTATTGTAACGTAAGTAAAAAAATACTGGTGTGGGCCAAAACATTTTCTGACATAAACCTGAAAAACAACAACAACAACAACAACAAAAACAACATGCCAAACATACCGCTGTACGGAATATATTCATCAAACAAAACTTAAAAGACAAATGGGCAGAGAGGAAATATAATCACAAACAGATTCCGTTTTGACATCTTCTCAAAAATACTGGAGTGATTAATTCTAGGTGACGATCAGGTAAGAAGATTGCACTGTACCAGTCACAGACACTGGACAGTTCCTGCTGTAGTTCAAGTCAGGTTGTTGGTGTCAATCCCATCAGTATCATTTTCAGAGACAGAGTTACCGTCCAGTGCATCTCAGTTCACAGAGCATCACAGTTTTAGTCAGTCAATCTAGTCAGTCACCTCTAGAATTAGGTACAAGGGTGCACATATCTGAATTGGTTATGGAACAGCCACTGGGGTTCTTGTTGAAATAGCTTTGTTGTGACCTTTTTTTCTTGTTTGATTCTGAAGTGGTATCAGAGTCCTCAGTTTTCAGTTTATGCTGTCTTTATGGCTGCTTCGATCTGTATTGTGATTGTTTAATTCCTGATTTTTCCACTGAATGCTTGTTCCATTCATGGGCACTGAAGTCACTAGACTCTTTGACTGTGAGCAGCAACAGCAAAGACATGACTGGAAATAAAATTTTAAAAAGGGTTAAGACAAATCTATTAACTCAACACAGATTGCCAGCCATATTTTTCATTCAGAAAAGAACAGATGATTCTACCTGAAGGGAGTGATAGCTGGATTTAGGCACATTTTTTATCCTAGGATGCAAACAATTCTTGTGATTAAACATCATAAATGCAGCAAATTAGGCCCAGCCTGTGCCTCTTGTTTAAGAAAAACTTTCACAGTATCAAAAGGGAAATTTGTTTGACTAAGGTAAATTAGACTGAGAACTGGCAGAACTTAATGCATATTACAAGAGCTGGTTGTGGTTTTTTTCTCTCTTTATCACTGCACTTCAAACTTAGGCATCAGCTTGTGACTTAGGTCTCTTCTTACATCTTAGAAGAAATTTAGGGACAATTTAGGAAAAGGGACACTGAATATATTGAGGTGTATCATTTTTCATATTTAGGAATAGAAGGTCATTCAGGACCATACTGCCAGGTTCTTCGCAGGCAGGTAGGTTCAGTAGCCTCTTCTGAAAGGAGCAGACTGGATTCTTCAGCTATCCTCCCTATTGTCCCCTCTCTTTACAATACTAATGCCTAATTCTATGTAGATGAAATCTCTATTTTAGGGGAAAGAGTTAGAGCCTCAGAGGAGCAATGGCAATAGCAGCAGTAGATCCAGGACTTCTGTCAACTCCTGTACATACCACAGGCAGGCAAATAGTACTTACAAGAGTGTGTCTATCTCAGGTTACATGTTTACATATCAGGACTATGTCAAACTTACTGGTTTAGCATTTCAGATAAAGTGGATAGTTCACTTTCAGTTTGGTATGTGTGCTATGTGAGCTGATAATAAATTAGACAATTTATTATCTTCCATTCCTTTGCATGTCTCTTCTTCCAACTGCTAAAAATTCATAATAACAAAATGGTTTAATACAGTTCATTAACTGGATATAAAATCATATCAAGAAGATCTTACCTGGAAACAGTTTTTGAACTTCTTGCTCACAAAATACAGAGCTATTGGGTTTATACAAGAGTTCATGGTTGCCAGGTTAATGCTGATATAATCCAATGGCAGCAAGAAACTAGGTAACAAAAGAGAAAGCGAAATATTTAAACTGTTCATATGCTGTAGAAGCATCTGTGCTTTTTGTGGTTACAATCTCTTCTGTCACACAAACTGATTCTTTCTTATGTAACTCCCTCAATCTAATCTTGTACCATGCCAGGTGTATAATAACCTGTCTCACAGAAGTTCACAAAAGCCAGAGTAAAGTGATTGCAATGGTGACAGACAACATTTATTGCAATTATGCTACCCCATAAGAACTGAAACCCCTGAAAATGGATGCATCTGAAAAGTCATAAAATGAAGTGTTTGCTCTTCTAGCACCACAGTTGCATGCACAATGACATTTCTCACATAAACTCCAAGTGTGCAGCATTATATTTTTGCAGTATAAACAACTGATTGACATAGAAAATGAGGTACCTGAGCAGTTCACATCTGGAGGGGTCCCTTTCATTGTATACCATTTTTTTCAAAATTCGGCTCAAATGGAGAGGGAACCAGCAAAGAGCGAAAATCACTACTAAGCAGAAAACTGTCTTTGCAACTTCTCGACGCTAGAAAAAGAAGTAAAGATAACTACAGCTTAGTGCCTAATTCATATTGGTAGGTGATTGTCGTGTAGTAACAAAGAAATCTAGATAAAGCATGCAAGGATTCCCGAAGTGCAGCTTCCAGACTACCTGTTGTCCCTGAATGGTTTTTTATGGGGCTTGTTATGTCCTTGATTCTGGCTATCCTCAACAGATCCTGCTCATCACAGAGACTGGAGCAGGTGGAGCACACAGGCCATTGCCAGGACACTGTAGATGTTAGCCAAGGAAAATCCCCTGCTGGGCTTTCCTGAACCTGATTATTTTCTCAGCCCTTCTTACTCCTCTGTGCTGAGTTAGTTTTTCTGGCAATCCCTCAGATAAACCTCTTTCTTCAGAAACATGCATAATCTGCAAGAAAACTTTTTCATGTATGAGGGAAAACTGGGATCACACCCACTTGATAAACCACTTGTACCTGATCCTTGGTGTGGGCCAATCTGTAAACCTAAGGCACCTAAATCAACTGGCAATAAAAGTTCAATTCAACCATGCACCTACTCAGGATGTCAAATTCTCTGAGGTATTATTTTATATTTAGTATGCATCATGTTACATAAAAGGAAACCACACGGTATATTAATTTGCTATGTGATCCTTGCTATGTGATCTTGATGTTCTTAAGTAAATAGGTCCTCTACAAACATAATTTTAGAAATGTCTGTATTACAGCTTAATCTCATAATACTTAGGAAATAATTTCAACTGAATGGATATTTTATATGTCTCTAGAGATTTACAGATGTTTTAGTGGATTTTTGACAATGCATACCACTGGTGTTTTGTAGGCATGGATTTGATAAAAAGAAGCATATGAAGGGGTAAGAATATCACTTCGGAAACTTCCACTGTAATGTAACAGTAACAAGCATTGCAAGGCTCTGTCATTAAAAACTTAAAATGTGTGATTACAGTAAGTCTTTTTAGGCTTTGAGTATGACTTATTGTTTCTTCTTTCTTACAATAGCAGCTTTTACAAAATACAAAAAGTTTTGTGACTAGACGTTAATGTGGGCAAGGCTGTAGGGAGGAAGGCAGAAAGAAAGGTGATAGTTAAAAAGACAAGCAGTTGTAAATTGTGGCATAAAGTCATCCTCCAGCAAGCAGCCTAAGCAGCTTGCTGGGTACTGCCTGGGAAAGGTGGAGGGTGGATTCCCCCACCCGTACATACCATTCTAGTTCTAATGGGTGGAGTAGCTTGTGCGAAGCCCTAGGCCAAACTGTGTTCAGGCCCTGGGGCCTGATGAAGGAAAAAAGGGGAGGATCTGGACAAGGGGAGGATTTTCTGGTCTGCCCTGATCTGGAATGAACTAGCAGAGGAGGAACCTCTGAAAGAATTCACTCTGATGCAGAGGGGAACGCTTTAGGGATTCACATCTGTGAATGTGGAACTTGTAAGAAAGAGTGGAATTTAAGGGGCTGACATTAACACGGGAAAAACTACAGATTGTTTGTAAAATTTCAGTTAGGAATTAACCATCAGACAGTGCTGCAAAAACAGCAAAGTGAGATCTGACGGTTCTGTGATTGACTTGACTCTGTGATCATTTGTTTGTACTATTCTCCTGTTGCTCTTTTCAAAGCAGCTACAGTAGTGGTACTGCAACAGTGCAATAACCCTGAAAAAAAAATCCACTCTCTTCTAAACCAGGCTATTCTACAATTGCTTTTGATATGAAACTAAAGTTGTATATCAAAGCGTGCCAAAAGTACGGAGGACCCATGGAGTCATATCTTTATGATAAAAGGAAATACTTTTTTGGCAAATCTTTGTAGTTAAATTTCAAAGTATTTAGCCAGCAGTGATTTGAGGTTAAAGAGCAGGAGAGCAAGCCTGTCATACATACTAAAGAAAGAAACTAGCTGGTTTCCTGAGCATGCTGTCTTCAATACCTCCTTATACTATGATATAGTCTCATGTTCCAACTTTAAATGAAATACTTTAACATCACAAATAACCTACATCCTCAATTTCTACTTGTATTTTACTGCATTCAAATACACTTTGAAACATTTCTAAGCTAACCCAAAGAGAGAAGAAAAGTATTTTCAAACACTGATGTTGCTAATATTTACCTGCTTTAGGTGTTCACTGAGAGCGATTCTCAAGTTGCTGTTTCTTCTGTTTAACATTTCACATGTCATTAGTGTATAAAAGATGGCAGTACATGCCAGTGGCATGCAAAAATAGAAACCAAACAGCCACCAATCCTTTGCATCCTTATAAAACTGTAGATAAGGTAAAGAGAAGAGAAGATATTTTATTATGATTCAATAGAAAGTACTACAGAAAGGTCTTGGAAAGTGTGACAATTGGTACGCTGGTATCTCTCTATTGCTAACCAGCACAAATTATGTAAACTTTCTTATTGTTCATCTGTTTCATTCCAACATCAAAATGGGAATTGTGGCAAGGTAAACATTTATTTTCCCTTACAGATAGGCTGTCTGTACCTTTTTTGCAATCTGTCTTGGGTTGGAATTAATTTTCTGAATATTTACACTCATTCATGTAAACTGGAATCCAGTTTCATGGAAAAGGCCTGCCAAAATGTAGACAGTGTCAGTTTGAGATAACAAATCTTACTAAAAGCCTGGCTCAGGAAATGCCATTTACCTCTACGGCTTCTGTCCTGATTCCAAAAAAGGAAAATTCAAAATGTCTTGTAAGTTTAATCACCTTTTGTTATCAGTGAAAAGATTGCTAGTTGGTTTGCTTATGTACTGGGCAGATAGGAGCTACTTCATAAGTGTATATGCAAAGCTTAGGATGGGTGGCTTCTAGTAGCACAGTGACTTTTAACCCTTTGCCATTTGCCTTTTGTGACAGGACACTGAGGGACTTGATAGAGTAGTGGTAGTTTGCTGTGTAATTTTAAGTGTTAGCTGTGGTTTAAGCTGCAGTTTAAGTTAATACCTTTATGTTTTATGGGAAATATGAAGTTTGACAGAGCATTTAAAGTTGCCCTTTTCTGTAGATGATTATATCTTTTCAGCTTTGAGAAAACTGTGTATCTTGGTTTTTAACTTTTATGCTCAGCCGAAAGTGTGCACTGAAATACGACATTTTAAATACTTCCTGGCTCTATGTTATTAGTCACTGAGATGGATGTGTGTAAAAGGGAGCCTTCTTTCTCATAGTCTTTACCCTAGCTTGTTTATTCCTAGCGGATGTGCTCTTGTAACATCACAGTTCCCACACCAAATGTCAAAATGCTAATAACTGTGGATTATGTGAATCCTGTTTGAAAAAGTCAAACTTTTGACATCTTGTTTACATTTTAAACTGAATAGTACTAAACTCTGAAAGATGAAAAAAATGGATGCAACTAATAGACTAGTATTTAATAACATCAGTTTTTAAATCTGCTTTAGTTAAACTAGGAAGTTGATTTACTAAGAAAAAGGAAATACTTTTGATATTTCTCCTTCTGCCTCGATGCAGTAGGCTGCTTGCAGAGCTTGCAAATTTAGAGTGTGCTGCTGGTATCTAGGCCGCAACCCCACCTCACAGGACATTTTGAATTATGTTGATTAGCTTGTTTCCTCCTCCTCCTTATTAGCCTCATCCCTGTGTGAGGAGGAGCTATAACCTGCTGCATAACTGCACGCTCCTTGGGGGCAGAATTTCCGCTACTGGGAATAGAACTTCTGCCAGTAGAAAACTGGAAAACAATATGCCTCATATTCGAAGAGTTTCTGCTGAGGGGAAATCTAATTACTACTTCTTCTGCTGAGAAAAGCATTACAAAGATATGGAGACAATTATCTTTTCTGTGGCAAATTCCTCCAAGTTAGACTAGAATCATACTGGTTGGGCAGCACAACAAAATGTGTTCTGTGTGAATCCATGCTATGTTTACAATGAAAGCTTTCTGTCGCATTGGTCTACCAGCTTTTTTTGAGCGTTGCCTTGTCGGTCAAGGAAACACACACACAGAGTGCTGTGTCACAACCCTGAGCGACACATCAATTCTGTATGAGGACCGGGCTTTGTGAAGTTACAAAACCTACACGAAAACGTCTGTAAATGATTAATTGTGGAATGTGAGTTTCACAAGGCATACAACAAAGCACAAAATTGGGTTGGTTTAAGAGAAGTAGACATTCTTTTGTTTGTCTTGAAAGCCCACATGGAACTGGTTTTCTACAGGAAATGTGCATTTTAAACAAGTTTCCTAGTGCACTCAGCCTCTTGGGAATCATCGTCTAGCATGAATCTTTTAAGTCTTTCAAGGATAGCTTTAAACTTGAATAAAGCCCCTATTAAAAACAAAGTTAATCGTAAATCCTTCCCAACATTTAGTAATTGTTTGCTGTGGTGTTTGTGGTAGTAAACAGTGTAGTTAAGGTTAAAATGGTGTTTCCATTTTAATCTCAGGTTCATACTTGCTTGTAACACATTGAAACAAAACACTCTCCATTTTGACTGACATGCCCAAGATTTACTCTCAGTTTGAATGTAAATGCTGGTTTGTTTCCTTGAAAATAAAACTGATGTGGGGAGATTTGGAGCTTTTGAGTTATGCTGAGCAAGTAAAAGATACTAATTCCTGCTAATAAAACAAAACAAACTATTTTAACTTAATCATATTAAAAACAGAACAATAATAATCAAAGATAATGTGCCTATGGAAGACCTGAACTGTAATGTTTTTAAGAACAGGGAAGAGCAAAATATTCTTTTTCTTAGGGAGAGAGGAAATGAAGATTGTCTAGGCACATTTGTTAAGAAAAACAGCCATTACAAAAGAGAAATTTGCTGCATTTTGAAGTTCATAAATCATATTCTTATAACTACAGTATCTACAGTCCCATAGTCTGCAGAGCTTAGAAACAAAGATATAATAAGTCCTGGGCAATTCCACTCCATCTTCACCTGCATTAATTATTTCCATTAGGGAATTCTTTTTGTCTTCTCTTGAGATTCTCTTGCTCTTTCTGCCACTCCTGCAGTCTGTGTAATACTACTAAAGTTGGGGATGTTCCTCTGAAAAACACGAATCATCCCCACTTTTTATTTTCTAAATTTCCTAGCTCCATTTTGCCGTATCCTTCCCAGTTCTAGGCCAAGCCATGTTCCGATCCAATAAAGGGAGAAGTGCCAGACATTAAAAACAAGAAATTTGCACTCTGTCATGAAAAATTCTAGTCTGGAAAAAATGTGGAGTTTCCCTCAAGACTTAAGACCGTGCACTAGCTGCCTTCTCTGAGACAAAACTGAATATTACTCTTTTTTTATTAGTGTGTGAATGGTGGCCCTTCTTGGAGTTCACAAAGGAAAAATTAAGATACTACTTTCCCATTTTCTCAGTGTAAGGCCAGGTGGAAAATCATTATCCCCCTATTCAGTAAAGACTTATTAATTCTTTGGTGACTACTCATCTGACTTGCTCTGAACAAGCTTATGTAGGTACTGGTAAAGTTAAGCTGCAAAGGGTAGCACAGAGGATGTGGGCTATGAAATGTACCAAAGAAGCCTGGTGTGTGTCTGAGGCACTTCTCTTGCTCCTGAGGTGCTGTATCTGGATGACAGCTAACAGTGCCCAAGATACGTAGGTTGGAGATGTGAATCTGTCAGATTGGGAGTTATGATGTCTTGTAAATGAAGGGATTATTCTGTTTGACTTTGTAAGTGCATATAGAATAAGAAAAGTTATGTTAGAGCATGGCCCCACCCTTTCCTTCATGTGCCAAAGGAGCTGGCTACTGCATGCAAAGTGATGACTAATCATGGTAAAACATTGGTTTTGACAGTTACAAGCTCCAAGGTGTTACACCTAGAAACACAGAAAATGTTGTAAAGTCCCATTTCATATCTCTGGCTGAAAGTAGAGACAGGTCACACTGTAAATGAAGGATCCTCTTTGCACCAATATATATTAGAATACATTTTGCACTTTAATGGATGAATAAAGAGTATTATCATCCAGTATCTTAACTGTCTAACCTATATACTGTGGATTCCAAAAAGAGAAGTAAGGATGTTACTCACCAACATAAATTTATTTGTAGGATTGAGCATGCAGGTAACATAACCTTCATCCTTGTATCGGAAAGGTACCACAGCAAAACCAATTGCTTCTGGAATAGCCAGGATGAAGGACAGAAGCCAAATGGAGAAAATTTCAATAGCAGTGATCATAGGGATTCCAATTCCCTGAACACGGCTCCAGGAGGCAACTGCTCTATACCTGAAAGAGACAGCATTAGTTTCCAACCTTCAGTTTCTTCCTTAAATTAAAAAATCTTCATTCAGTTTTGTACCTTAAGTAGGTATAAAACTTAATGTCTACTTAGAGTTGAGGTTCAAAAGTTATTTGGAGAAGTCTGACAGGCATACAATACAGAGTACAGGCCAGTCCATAAATAAAATTTTCAGTAGCAGACTTAACTGTTGTCTAGCAATAACTGCAGCAAACAAGTTACTTAGCATTTTCATCAACGGTTGAAATTAGCAAAGACAATGCTATCTAAAAACTATGGAAAGAACAAATATGATTTTTGATCTTGTAATAATCCAAAATGCATGCTGGAGAGCTCTGCGTCGTTAGTGATGTAACACTTTACTTCCCCAAAATAATAGCACCTTCCCATATGGAATTACAGCGCTACATGGATATATGATGGCATCCACTGATGAAATAAGTCTTCTTTAGCTGGGGAGAAAAAGACTAGCAGGTTGAGGGGCATCTGCTTTAAAAAATGTCAGAACAAGAAGTCACTGAAGCAGATGACAAATTGTAAGGAGCTGTGTCATTTTACTGTCCTGACTATGACGAGTATTGTTTTCTTCCTCATTTTCCATCCCCTTGAGTCCTGGCAGATACATTTGGATATGCCACCTCTATTCTTAACACCTTTCCGAGGCATGTGCCAGGAGAAAGCAAATGGGGTGGTGATCTTAGCTGATGAGAGCAGCTAACAGAGTACAAAAGGGCATACCGGCAAGCACAAGGAAGGTGAAAGGTATGGGGAAAGGATATGCCCTCAACAGACCGGGAGGATGCAGTTTGTAAGTATGTAGGCTTCAAGATGCAGGAATGGGTGAGCTTTGGCAAAAGGAAGGAAAGAACAGAGGAATTTAGATCAGAAAGCTTTAGGTTGGAGGATTAGGTTGTGGAAGGATTAGAGTGGGATGGTAAAGAGGTGATTGGAAGGAATACCGAATTTTGGCATGGGCTTGAAGGCTCAGGTATAACAATTGTTCAAGGAAAAGACTAGTTAAGATGCTTGGAGTGTACTGGGAAGTACTGGATTTTGAACTTCTAAGGTGAAAGGAATGAAGAGCTAAGGGATACAGGACCTATGCTACAGAGGTCAGTAAAACCTGGAGTTGTTAGAAGTCAACCTCACCCCTCCTTTAACCAAGATGCTAATTTGGGATTCACACACAGAGCATTTCTTCTGATTTCCCGTATGACACCCTTTTTTTGTTTGGAAATGTGCTAATTAACAGGATGAAGGGCTTGTAAATAAAATTTCTTGTAGCCTCAATTTTAGAAGAAGGAAGATGCATGAATGCAAGACCAGGCTGTAAGCCCCTCACAAAAAACTTCAGAAAGCATTATTACAGAACATCAGTGGAAGGTGTCAGAGCATTGTATGTTGTAATTCTTGCAGTAAACAGACTAGAAGTTTTGGCTTTGGTATCTATAGCAATATCAAGCACAGCATAATCACAGCTGTTCTACCACCAGGTTCTCAGTACATCACTTTAACAGAAATGTGCATATACAGATTTTGAATATGCAAAAGCAAAATACATTTTGGGCTTGCAGATTAGAAATAAAAACATCTTCTGAAGGCATTCTTATCATCAAAGAATATCAGAAAGGAGGGAAGCAATGGTTCACTCATGGGGAAGAGGTCTATGAGACTGGAATTTGAGAGCATTGAAACAAACTATACTGAGATAATTGAGAAAGTAATATTCAGCATCATATCTTCTCACACACATTTATTCATATTGAAATTCAAATGTAATTTTAAATAACTCTTGATCGTCTTATATTTCATTCTACCAAATATCAAATTTTGGCTTTAATGACTCAATGGAATATTTCATAGAAACATAATCTTTCACAGAAATACTCAAATATTTGTGAACTTTGGAAATCTAACAATCAATCTGAAGTTTACTTTCTACTGACTGGCAATTTGGATGCATTAAGAAGAGTGTGACTAGCAGGTTGAGGGGAGTTCTCCTCCCTCTCTACTCTGCCCTAGCAAGGCCACATCTGGACTACTGTGTCCAGTTCTGGGCTCCCCAGATCAAAAGAGACAGGGAACTACTGGAGAGAGTCAGATGGAGGACTACAAGGATTATTAGGGGACTGGAGTATCTCTCTTGCAAGGAAAGGCTGAGAGCCCTGAGGCCTGGGAAGGCTGGGAGGGGGTGTTATCAATATTTATAAATACCTAAAGGGTGGGTATCAAGAGGTTGGGGCCAGTGTCTTTTCAGTGCTACCCAATGATAGGACAGGGGGCAATGGACACAAAATGGAACACAGGAAGTTCCATCTCAACATGAGGAAAAACTTATTTCCTGTGAGGGTGACGGAGCACTGGAACAGGGTGCCCAGAGAGGTTGTGGAGTGTCCTTCTCTGGACACTTTCAAAACCCACTTGGACGCGTTCCTGTGTAACCTGCTCTAGATGAACCTGCTTTGGCAGGGATGTTGGACTAGATGATCTCTGGACATCCCTTCCAATCCCTACCATTCTGTGATTCTGTAATTTTACCATCAGTCCCATCAGCTGCACAAGGTACATGACACTGTCTCATCCTTGACTGAATGATGTTCCTAGCAAACAGAGGCCTGTAGACTGTATATATTTTTCAAGTAAGAAATGTAAACTTTGTGTTTTGTCCCCTGTGTAACTATGTAATGACAACAAATGGGTTGTAAATTGTGAATCCATTTCTTTCCTTTGTTGCATTTTTGTACCTGTTCTGAGTTACATCTGTTTGCATATATGGGAAGATCAATCCTTACAGCAGTAAGGACTTGGGTCCTGAATGTATTATATTAGCAATTTTTTTTTTTTTCAGTTCACAATTCTAACAATAACCAGATAAGGAATTACAGGCTGAAGAATTTTATGAATGGTTTCACCTAAAGCATAAGAAGCTCAGTAATTAGATCAAAATTTGTTGAATGCATATTAAGCTGCAATTACTTGCTCTCTTTACTGACTGATGTAAGAGAAATTGAAAAATAGTGGTAGTATAATTTTTCAAATGGGTGTTCTGTGAGTTATGTAATATATAGGATCTTTGTCTAGCCACAAACCTCCCATAATTAGCAGTGGGAAAATACTGCAAGGTTTATTTCCCTCATGCTTAGGAAATATAGGTTGTCTGCCAGGGAACTGATGTAAAATACACACATCACGCATTTCATTTAGTTGTGTGTGTGTGTTTTGCCTTATTTTTTCTTTTCTGTTTGTTTCCCTTTTGTCTCCAACCTTGTCTAAAATATCTGATTCTTTTCCAGGTCATTTCCTTGTCTCTGTTTCATGTTCTGGCTCCTCTTCTCTCTCCCCTTATTTTCTACTGCTCATGCATGTGCTGTCAACTTTAGTATGATGTGCCCTTCAGTTGCTCTCTCTCCTCTGTTTTCTTTTCCTCCCTCTTCTCTCATTCTTAAGCTATTTATTCCAACTTGCTTTCCATGGACTCTGCAGCCCCTTCGGCTATATTTAGAGGTGCACAGTATTTAAGGACAAGGGATCATTACATCATGAAGTACACATACATACAATTAAATATTTCGCACTCCTATCTAGTTATAACTTGCTTAAAGCATTTCTTTAAGAGGGACGTCCTGTCTTGATCTGAGCACATTAACAGCAGGACACCTCTGCTTTTCCCTGGTGGTTTCTTATTGTAGTTGATCACCCTCATTATTAAAAATTTGTACCTTATTTACATTTGTAATTTGTCTGGCTGAAACTGTGTTCTACAGATTCTTATTGTACCTTTCTTTTCTAAGCTGAAGACCTCATGGATATCTGATACATCATCTGTATTTCAAAACTGGGATATTATAATCAGGTGGCTTCTTAAGTATCATTTTTAATAAGCAACAACTTGAGATCTGTAAGGCCATTGAATCATTTCTGATGGTTTTTTCTATGCCCTCTCCACGATTTCATCATTCTCTGGTAAAGAGTAGTTCTAGAACACTAGTCAGCCTTCCAGTATTGGTCTCATTAACGCAGTATGGTTGTGGGGTTTGCTGTGGTCTAGATTAGTTTTTGGAAGAATTTGGATGAATTTTGCCATAGTGGTATCTGATCAGAAACAAAAAAGAAAATGTATTGTGAGCCTTATGAAATGAAATCAAGGAGTATCTGAAAATGAAATAATGGGCTATAGCTTGTCTGTGGACTATCGGTCCCCTGTGCCTGCTGTCTTACAGAGTAAGTGCTTTTGTTTCCCTGTTCCTCTTGACTGCATTAGAAAATTAGTTGTTCAAATGGCCCACTAGCATTACATATTTCTGTTCTGCAAATACCATCAGCTCTTTATAAGAGGGAAAAGCAGTACAGAAAAGGCAAGAGACTTGATCAAGAACATAAGCAGTCACTGTCAGGATCCATGTCAGAACAGTTCCTAAATGGTGCTATTGTTGCTGATATTGATCTATTCCTCTTTGTCATGAGAGATCACAACTGTTCTTCATTTTAAAGATAGGCAGAAGTGTGTAGATTGCAAAGCTTTCAATACAATAAAGGTCTCAGAGCTTTGTTTTACTCATAAAATTTTGACTTATCTAATACACTGAAGTGCTGGGGCCTGAGTTGTGAGCCTCGAGCTGGAGCTGACCTGTGAATGAGTCACAACCTAGCAGAATGTTTTGTTTTTCCTATTAGCTTCATGTTCCAGAGGCAGAACNGGCACCACAGGAGCCTATGGTGGGACTGTTTGAAAGAAGACTTCTGAGGGGATGTTGCTGAGTTCAGTGCTGGCCTGTGTGATCAGGCAACTGATGGCAGCATAAAATGATGATGGCTGATCCAGCACAACATATACTCACTGGAATTTGGGTCAGATGAAAGTAACTACCCTGAGATTACTGTTCTATGCAATTTGATATGCAAAGGAGGCAAGAAGAGGGGGTATATATATTAAATGAGATCCATATCTTCACTCTTCTTAAAATCATTTCTTCATCAAAATCTTATGCCTGAGACATAAGCAAGAGTAAAAGCTCAGGAACGGAAATATCCTTCCTCTTAGTCACAGTCAGGCACTGTTTAGAAAAAGAGTCAGACTATCGGTCACCATCATGACCTAGAGTTTAAAAATGCTTGACAGGCATCTGAAACAAATGTAAGCTTCCTCTGAAGAGTGAATGGCTGGTTTAGCGTTTTCTGTCAGCCTCTTGAAACCCTCTCCACGCGTGAGTGGACATGTGAGTTCCCCCGGGGCATGGACAGTTAAACCTTAGTACGCTGTCAGTGCAAGTCACTTTGTGCAAGGGCCAGTAGTAACGCATAGAGTTTCACAATAGTAATTAGCACAGAGAACAGTCCTCGTAAGAAAAAAAATAACCTTGTTCTAAATTAAGGCTGCAGTCTGCAAGAGGGACAGAGTCAAAAATTATCAAAGCTATGGAGCTCTGAATTCATTATACCAATTTACTATCTTTTTCTACCTCACAGAATGCAATTGCATATATACACCAAACTATAAGTGAGATAGTTTTCAGAAGCTTTTTAAAGAAAAAATAACTTGCCTGTAGACCAGAAAAAGTCTGTCTGTGACAGCACACGTTTCCATGTTTACTCATTTTCCATACTGAGAAGCAAACTTTAGCTGATGTGGAATTTTGTATTAATGTGACTATGCCACTTCCAGTGCCTCACCTAACTTGTGGAAGGTGCTCTCAGATCCTGATTTCATAGCAATTTAATCTAGATTCAGTTCACATAGCCAATATTAGAATCTAGCTGCATACATCTGTTTTCTAACACACGTTCTCTCAGTCATTTATAGAGTAGCACCAGACGATAAAGAATATGTCCTTGCCAAAGCGTGTATACTGAGGGAAGAAATTAAGGAGTCTGAGAGTGATCCCGTACAAGACTTTATATCAAACAGCATTTGATTGTTGTGAGGATTATAATATTGGTGCTTGTAGAAACATATATGCATCTATAAAGGGGTAGCTTCAGCCGAGTTACTTCCCATTTATGAAAACCTAAGTGACAGTAGGACTAAATCTAGTGAAACTACATTGGTCAGAACTTATGTAACAAACTCTCTGTTTCATATATGCTTGATCCATTATTTATTCCTTAGAGCAGTCCATGGGATTGTATTTTATGCTGGGCAGATATTATTTTAGAAATAGAATTCTTTTTATAGTTTCCAGACTCAAAAATGGAAATAGAATACTTGCTTGTGTTATTGGCTTCAGCTAATGAGTTACTAATGCAATAAGGAACTGTATTTCAGGTATGGATACTACTAAGTTACTCACCCATTGCAAACCTTTCACATCAACTTTTTATATAAAACCAAACCATGATTAATTTTAAAGTTTCTTTTACCTTTGCATCACTGTACTAATATACATAATGTATTTTATTTTCTATATCAGAATTACCGATATTTTGGGCTAGAACATGATCAAGTAAATTCAAGACCAATTAGAACAGCTTTTACAGAAGTGAAGTTTTCATCTGCTATTGCCTTGTATGTGTGAAGAAAAAAGCATAAAATAATAATACTCAAAAGCATCTTAGCTGTTGTTCTATCAAAAAGTTTATGTATCTTCCTAAGCACTTTTAGCAGAGGCATTAATTTTCAAACTACCAAAGTCAAACTATCAAAGCAGGTTTCCAATGTGTTTTCCAATAAAACTCGATTAGGTGTAAGTTATCAAACAAACACTGCAATTATGGTCCATAGGCAGTGAGTTGAAAAAAATATTTTTAAGACTGAAAATTATGATACAAAATACAAAACAAACATGAGGTCATATGAGGGAAAGAGGTCTAAATATTGAGTCAAATCCCAATACATTTTTTCTGGTAAAGGAAATTGAAATAATGCTTTACTAGAGCTTTTAATTACCTTTAAAAAACCTCTAAAGTTAATTAGTCCAATGGCTTCATGGTATACTTTTAACCATTAATGTGTTGCTTTGTTATAGCCACGATATCAAAAACCTGAAGGTAAGTCACATCTATATTGTAGTCTGCCTGCTAAGAAGATCACACTGAGCGCTCCCATTTTTGGGAAAACTGCAAGGGCAGAATAGTGTCTTTCAAAAGAGTAAAACATACCGTACCTGTCCACACTAAGGGCACAGAGATTAAGGACTGTGATTCCCACCGATGCCTTCTGTATAAAGGGAAGGAATTTGCAAAGAAACTGTCCAAATTCAGAATCTCCAAAAGGCCACTTCTGAGCAAGGAGCTAAAGAGAAGATATAAAATAATCAGAATATTTAAACAGTAACTTAGCACATATGTAGCTATTATTAATTATTTCCTGTCTTAGACACAGCCATTGTAACCCTGAATCCTCCATAGCTCCAGCGAATCCTTAGTACTGAGTGAATCTGGGAAGTAACTACTACTAGAGAAGCACAGAATGTGAAAGTTTAAACTTAGGTGTTGGCCTTGTACTGTTGTAATAGTAACTTGAATCATTAAAAGATTTTTTTTATTATTGTGCTTCAGCTACCAGTACTAAATAATGAAAATCCAACTCTACCCTGTCATGAATTGTTGCAGTTACCATGTCCCGGAACCAAGCAGTCTTGTGTAACTCACAGTTTGTAGTGAAATACCTCAGAGCCAAGTTCTCATGCTGCATGCAAGTAGATTCTTGTCATTGTATATGTACCACTATGTAACCCATGACAACACTCACTGCCAGATTCTTATGTGTGCGGAGAAAATACTGTACACACACAATTTGTTCCATATTGTGTCTTGAAGGAGTTGTCTCCTTGGGAGCTTTACTACAAGGCAACAGAAAAGCGTCCATTTGGAAAGATGTGAATGAGCGGCTGGAATTTAGTATTTCCCAGGAGGCACTTACATAACAAATATGAATGCATTGATTCACGTGAAAAGCTGTGAATAATTAGCATGTAAGTCTTTTGCTGTGACTGTTAAAGCTTTAAACAAGTATACATACAAAACACAGGACACAAAATTATTCAGGATAGTCAAATCTACAACTGACTGTGGAGTCACAGAAGATCTCCCTTTACTGCATGCCTGGCAATAAAATGGCAGATTACATTCAATCTAAGTAAATGTAATAAGTGAAAAATTATTAAGTCCTTACAAAGTATTGAGCTCTAATGTAGCTGATTCCACTCAAGAAAGGGATCTTACAGTCACCATGAACAGTTCTTTTGAAAAATGAACTCACTAAACCTTACCAGAGGGGGAAGAGTCACTCTTGCACTACCATTTTAAAAACCTTTTTCCGTAAGTCTCTGGCACTGAGTCTTTGTCAGGGGTAGGATACTGAGTAGGAGGTAAGATGAGCTCTTTGTGTGATATAAACCAGCAATTCCTAAGATCTTTCCAACTTCTGTTAAAGTGGTTGTGTAATAGAAAGCCTTAGATTTGAAATGGAAATATCACGTGCTTGAGCCCGATATGTAACTTCATCAACTTCCTAGTGGATGTTGTATCCCCTATATAACCCAGGGGGCAAATTTTTAGAGGCAGTAATAATAATTGACTTACTGGATAATTAACTATTTATTATTACCACCAAGTCACTGGGTTAATGTTAAGCCTTACTGAACAAAGGCTAGAACACAAAATATTGTGATGGTACCATCTAAATTTGGAGATGTTTTCCTTTGCTTCAGAGGAAGACAGCTATTGATACACTATAGAATAACAATTACAAGCCAAACCCAAGCTTCCAAAAGCTTCTAAAACCTAATTTTGCTGAGTTTTTGAAGATGGTCAGATACAGACTGAGAACTGTTTTATGGAACTGAAATAGATTTTAACTTCAGAACAGTTTTCTTTTCAAGTGCAAGAGGCACAACAAGCTCTTCCAATACATGCAGTATGTGTGATGTGCCATGGTCTAGCTGTCCCTGGGCAAGAGCACAAAATGGAAAAGAGAGAACAAGGAATCACACATCTCCACAAATGTGCAAGCACTGATGCCACTGCATCCTGCATGCAAAAATTGGTTATGTTCTTTCCATGACAAATACAACCTATGAGTCATATAATTTTAACATTTTTACAGTTAAAAATGAAGGAAGATTATACTGTTTGGAATATGATTAAATCAATGGAAATTTGAATTGTTGTTTTCATAGTTTACTTTCTTGCAGATCTGTTCTGCCAGGCCATCTTCATACTTGGGCAGACTTCTTTGATTACAGTCAGGTCACAGTTTGAGAGTTATCTTTGCAACCACAAGGTCTAGAAAATTTTTTCAGTAGAAGCTTAGGAAATGGAACGCACCCATCTAGTAGGAGTGGGTGGATTCTGTCTACAGGATTAGAAAAACAAATTTTGAAGCCCAGGACTGCAGTATTCAAACAAAACATTTTATTCCTATTTAAATTACTGTTAAATTGAAACATACTAATCACTATGTTTAATAATACAAATGTTAACTCTGGGAAGTTAAAATTCACATCTGTCTTGATCTCAGTTAAGGTAGGAGTTACCTTTTTGTTTTTTTCACAGCAGGAGTTTTTCAGAGCACTTTACTGTAGAGTACAGGATGTTTATCACTGACTGCCAGATATGTAGGAATTCATCTTCTCTTTATAGTCAATCCTGGTCTGGCTTTTTCACATTCCCTCTTTTTTATAGCCATTCATCACAATACTAAATTACTTGTGCTCCCCCCGCCCCCCCACAGATAATACCTAAAAAATGCTGGAAGTAGCTATATACTACATGCTGCCTGTGTCTCTCTAGGACAATATTCATATTGTCATTTGATTATTTGTATTTCAAGACACACTTTAGCAATTCGTAGCTTTCAGCCAACTGGGTGTTAATACTCTGAAGCAAACGTGTATGACTACTCGTTAAATAGGAAAGGCATTATCTGTAAGGCATTATACTCTTTAATGGATACTTTTTTCTGTTCAGCTGAATATTAAAATGCCATTTCTCAACATAAGCTATAGGATCAATCCAACTTTTCTAACTCCCTATTTCTTGAGAATGTTAGAATATTATATAAATGTGGTTCTATTTTCTCTTATTCTTTTACTCTATGTTACTGTGTGTTTTCTGGCATATTGAGAACTCCTGCCCTTCTTCAAGGAGAATCGAGTATCTTATTTGCCATCAAGACCACAGCAGGGAAAATGTGAGCATCTTTGCAATGGTATTCCAGTTTTGGACAATTTGATGAAAGCAAATGCCCCTTGAGCCAGAAGGATAGGGAATGGATCACAAACTGTTGTCAGTACCTTCAGTAACAAAGGTGATGAGATTATACCTGCAAGGTGCTGATCAGTTCCTCCAATTTTATCCGTATTTATAGACTGAATGAAATACATTGAAAGCTCCAGCAGAATTACTTTCTGGATAGATTTGCAATATTACAGCAAATGTTTGCTGGGCATATTTTTACCTTTTGCCTAGAACTCTTGCATGAGTCTTTAGTTGGGGCTGCAGAAAAAATGCTGGAAAAAGAAGGGGTGATCTGAATCTATTTTAATTCTCCAATCAGTTGCAGTCACATGGAATTTCAGCTCTGGACTCTTGTCTGGGTTTGGGTAATATCAGAACAGCTTTCAGGCACCAGTGGGTGAAGCCTAGATTACAAAAGTCACTGTCAGGGAAAAGAGGACCTAGCAGACTTTTGTCAATTCACTGTGCCAACCAGAGCCCCAAAACTGGTTTATCATTATAGATCACATTTTAAAAGGCAACTGAAAGATAGCCACCCATTCATTTATGTGCACTGACTGTGGCTGTAGCATATACTCAGCAAGAGAAAAGAACAAGCACTTTGTAGTGACAGTGAAACTCTTTTACTACAAGGCAAATATTAGCTTCAAAAAGAGAAGTGTTGTACTTGAAAAAGGTTCACTAACTCATTACTCCTCTCAGGGGAGAATTATCATGGTTCCACCCCAGGAGGCTCTCCTGTTTTTAAGATTAAAAGTATTTTATTCCTTTTTTTTTCTTACACTTTTCTGCTAATTGAAGTAACATCAATACCAAATCATTAGACATTCTTTTCAAGTTGATTTTAATCAAAATCAGTGGGATCAGAACTAAGTTATTTGATTTTTAAGATTAACTTTGCAATCATTTCTTTGGGTGTGCTCCATTATCATTCTACATCAGCTCTGCATTCATTACTTCTCCTTGGATCAGGTGTGAGTTTTTTCTTCTGCAGATATTTTTAGTTGGCAAATCTGATCCTGTCTTTGGTTTAACTAATTTTATATCAAAACAAGTCCATTACCCTCTGTTCTGCCCTAGCAGGGTACGGAAACTTCAGTGGGAAATAACACATATATTTTGCATTAAAAATTGGGTCCAAGAATTTAAGTGAATCTGTCCTGATTTAATTAGATACAATATAAGAACCAGGACTACCGGCTCTGCTCTTCCAGTGCTTTTGCATGTTTTAATATCCAAACAAAATTAGTATAAAATTTTAGTAGATTACAGTTTCTCTCAGCACACAAGGATAGGAGAAATCAGGCTGATTATCCTAACTCAGTTCTCCTTGAGCTGGTCAAATGGATTGTGCTTCTGTAAATCCACTCACAAAATCTCTGAGATTTCAAAATAAGACATGAGGCAAAGGAAATACACTTTCCCCCTTCTGTAGTTCACAACATGGGAGTATTTCATACAATTAAACTGTGGTGCAATTCCTGAGCAAGAAAATAGCATAGTCAACAGCATATTTTAACACTGAAATCAGAAACCAAGATCTCAAGGTTCTACTGTTTGTCTTAAAAAACCTCAGCAAAGTGGCCAGACTGCCACAGCTTCCTTGAGCATCCCTCCTTCTCTGCTGCTTTATATGGCCTCCCTGCCCTGATGCTGCAGCTTGAAACAAACAAGACAGCAGCACTGAGAACATTCCTTTGCAATGATTTTTAAATGTCACTCAGTTGATTTTATTCTACTGCTGTTGCTATTTTCTAGCCGTCATTAGTATGCTTGCTGATGTACAAAACATAGATAAAGTCCCACTGTGCACCACAAGCAATTTATATATAGTCTAAAAGAGAGAATGTTATAATCCAACCACATGGGTATTCATCAGTACATGCTCATGTGCATCCACAGTGTTTATCTAATACTAGGCTGATACTGTGTGTTTACAGGCAGATGATGACCCTGGAGCTCAGCCCAAAAATAGATGGACTGGGTTAGGTGCTGGGTATGAACCAGCTCTGAGCTGCTCTCTAAAAACCGCTTCGGTTCAACAGCTACATGTCACGAGGCCCTCGCTCTCTGCCGCTTGGCATTGAGGATGAAAGCAGAGGTTTCATACCTGCCCCTTTCTGCTCTGATCTCATCCTTGTGCTCTAGAGCCTTCCTTTGCCTACATTCACTTGGAACCATTGCTGTGCTGTCACAAAAGATCTGTTTCCCAGAAAATGAACTGTATTTCACAGATAGCGCTTGCCCTCTTACCACCCTCATGCAGGAAACTCTCTTGAGTTTCATGGTGTTTCAGTGTTCAGTGATACTGATGGAACAACTCTGACACAACCCTGGCAGTTAGTTTCTGCTCTGTCTTCAGCAGGACAAATAGAAATACCTTCTTTATTCCATGACTTCAGTCACATTTGTGCAGTAATGGAGAAAGGGCCCAAACCAGCAGATTTCTACTTGTATAAGTGACCAGCATCGCCTAACTGTGGCGTAGGAGTTACAAAACCAGTGTATTCCAGGGCAATTTCCTTCCCTTGCAACACAGCCCAAAATGAAAGACAAGAGAAATTCCTCTGGTTTTGTCAGATCAGCGCACTGGGGTTTGGATTGGGGTTTTTTTGTTTGTTTGTTTTTTCTTTGTTTTTTTTAAGGCTAGTTTCCTCTGGGAGACATTGAACTGTGGGTAAAGCTCTGTCTTAAATTGTGTTCTACAATTATGTCTGCTTCAAGGCATGGGCCGAATATGCTGCCATGTTTTGGTTGGAATCCAGGTGATATCTGACTGAACACAGAAGTGTCCAAGGTCTATACTACTGAGCTAACTGCATTAAGTGACAAAAGACAATGATTCTGACTGAATTGTTCCTTCTGTCTCTGATCTGTAAGATTGGTTAGTTAGGAAGGAGGGTGGATTGAGATTCCTGCTTGTGGTATTTTGATTCAGTGACTCAACTGGGACGCTTCTGCCCCATGAAACTTCATAGGATAAGAATTCACTGCATGTTCTGAAGCCTTTCTCTTCTTCCTACAACCCATATATCCAAGAGAGAATGCATTGTAGGACAATCCTCATCCATTTCTTGCTTGGGACCCACAGGCTGTTGCTCATCCCACATAAGTAACTGAGCTGTGCTCTATGACTTTGCTGAAAGAGGGAGAGATATAAGGGCGAGACAGAGAACATGGACTGTCTCTAGGTATTCCTTCCTTTACCACTTCTGGAGTAAAAAGCCTTAACTTTAGGAAGGACAGTGAGTAGAGGAAAAGTAGAGGAAAACAAGGCTAACCTTTACAGTGCAGGGCACAAGACCAATATTGAGTATATCACGGTGACATGATAGTTCAGGCTTCTGCTGACTTTGGTATTACTTGGTTTTTCCCTTGTATTTAGTTTCACAATACTGCCATGGTAGAGAAGGCACACTGCATCTCTTCAACTGCTCTTTGTAGGAAATACATTCCTACAAAAAGACAAGAACTGTCTTTTTCCCACTTTGGGTGGATAAAAGGCTGACTGTTTTTCTTCTGGAAGAAAGAAAGGTTATGTGGGGATGCATGAGAACCATCAAAGACATTTTTTCCTCGGAATTGCTCTACGACAGTTTTTTCTGCTGTTTTTCTCATATTTGCCCAGCTGAGTAAAGGTGGAGGTAGCAGAGGGTCTCATGCCATTTCCTGAGTGTCTACAGTCTTTTTCTCCTGCTTAGGAGGCTATGGAAGGGAACGTATAGTTTGTACACAAGAGAAAATAGATTATACTTAAAGAGAGCCTGGAAGCTAATAAAACAAATGCCCTGGTTTTGAAGCAGAACATTCTGTCTCAACTAACTGGTAAAAAAATAAATCCTAAGTTTTATGTTCTTGTTAAAATGTTTGTATTTATTACAAAAGATCTACTTAGTGGTAAAGCATTCCTAACAACTCTAGACATCTCCCCTGTGGTATTTTTGCTGTTTATGAAGTCGGATTAGTTTCTTTTTGTTGCTCTGTGATGTTGGTTAACTTCCCATCCTCAAGCTGTGCTGCTCTTCTTCAGGGAAATGAGCTGCAAGGTGTGCTTATGTGAATGGTGATAAGTTGAAAAGAATTTTTTCAATCCCTAGGCAAAATACCACTTTTATAATTCTTCCAGCTGTGCTGTCTTTTGTGTATTGCTAAAGAGAGTGATGGGATTGCTAAGAAATTACTGCAGAACTGGTAAAACTTAGATATGCACAATCCAAACAATTCCCGGTATCCATAGAGTTCAGCTATTGAAAAATAAAAAGAGCAAACATACAAAAATATTCTATTAAACCCAGAGTCTTTAGGTACTGTGCAGTATTACAAATGCACAGAACAGCAAGGCAGGCATGAGATGTGACATTGAAGATGAGGGAGGAGCTGCCTGTGTACTGAAGGAAACATATCCTACGCCCCAAGAGTACAACCATTAGTTAAAGACAGAGCAGATCTTGAACTAAGATCTAGAATGTAAAATGTCTTCCTTAACTCCTGCCTTGGTATACACAATAAACACTTTTTGCTAGACAGCTGTGCTCTGTAAATGGAGAGAACAGATTCCTGATGGACTTCCCTTCTCTGCTCCATTTTGGGTAAATTCTGCCTTCAGGACTCAGCAATCAATTCCTATGCTACCTCTAGGTTTCTTTGATGTATGATCACTACATGGAGACAAACACCCAAATAATAGGTCATGTTCTGAGAAACATGGATTCCTACATAACACTGGGCTACCAACACACTGCTTCTTGGAATCGCTGATAAGAATTCAGTGAAAGCCAGAATGTGGTTGTTAAGCTGGTAGATTCAGCATTTCCTACTTGTGTTGGTACTTCATTGAGAAATATACACTGTATATATGAGAAATTTTGCTTTTAAAAGGAGGTTTTTCCCTAAGCTCGCTTGCCAGCTACCTTTTATATTTAGATTCATAATGTTTTAGGTGGACTTCTCATATTTCGATGCTGTTGCAACTAAGAGGTAAGCATGTATACCAGTTTACTAACAAAAAAAGCTTAGTTTATTAAATAAAGCATCTTATTGAGCTGTTAGAACAGTGGACACTCTTGTTTGTTTTCTGAGTAGATGTCTTTCATTTTTATACCAGTAAAATAATTAGAAAATGTTTGTTATTTTAAAAAAACAGATTAAAATCTGGCTGATTTGCTTCATCTGCTTTATACACTAATGGTTTAAGGAGTGAAGCATATTAAGATGTAATGCAATATAATTTATGTTAATCTTATGTAGGCCAGTTTTCAATGAATAGAACTCATATAAACATTTTTCTCTAAATTGCATAAAACTGGAAGCAGAGACAGCTCAGGACTTCCCAATACCATAGTTAAAACCTAATTCTGCCATTCCAAAGGAGAGGGCCTTGGCCTAGAGTCTTTCTAGCTCCCTGAGCTCAGTCAGAGCCATGGGCAGCTTTTTCCGTGGGGAGCACCTGTTGTTCTTGCTGTTGCTCTGCTGAACTTCAGCCAGTGGCAGCAGCAGCAGCCACAAGGGCTTTCCAGAGCTGTAGCGCAGCCAAGGCAACAGTGATGCTACAGATCTTCTGCTGCTGCTGATGTCCAGCCTCAGAAAATTGAGTAGTTTCTTTATGGAAAGCAGTCCTCTAAAGAAGTTTTTGTGCACTGTGTCCAAATTTAGCTTATTTGCTGCAAATGCTTACGGCATTGATGGGTAACGTGGGAGGTGCAGCAGCTTTCAGCTGTGTGCTATGCCACCTGGTACTAAAAAAAGGAGGTATGAAACCTGTCTCTTCTTCAGTGCCTTAACCCTACCTCTACAGCAGCATAAGACATAAAAGCTGTATTTCCCAATCTTCTTTTCACTGCAAAGATGTCATTCTTACTGACTCAGAGGCTTTAGGTTTTGACTCCTTGAATGTCTGAGATGGGTATGTTTTGGGTAAGAAGGAACTGTGTGGGTCCAGGTACCACAAATATGTGATTGAAAATTAAATTGTCTTAGTTTAGTCTCTTAGGACTGGATTTATAACTGGCACCCTTCCTGCAAAACTTAATTTGTTACAATTTTTAATATTGATTTGATAGTACAAGTGGATATACTAGAGGTAATTAAGCATAATGGGGTTTTAATACATCCAGAATATCTTCAAAGGAGGCTAGTGACTATTATTCACATCTCAATCCATTTAACAAATTGCTAAGGGGAATCCACTCTATAATTACAGTAATTGGAGAAAGTAAGAGGGAATTTTTGAGCCTACTGTACTGTGAAGAAAGGATAAAAACATCAAACATCAAATCTTTAGCTGACCTAAATTACATAATTTCTTTTTTTTTTTTTCCAGCATTCCATCTTTGTTAATTGTGTAAATGTGTGACAGAATGAGAGACTCAATTCTCCTGGGAGCTTACATTCTCAATTACTAGAATCTTATAGCTGTTTCTTTCTAAGGATTTGTAAAATGGATTTCAGTATTAGTAACATTGCCTACTTCTCTTCTGAAAATAGTTTCAAAATAGTTAAGGCTACCTTATGCTTCACAGAAGTGAGTACACCTATCTCTGATATTACCCTTATAATCACATAGTATTACACATTTTGTTCCGGAAGATGCGGCCATCTTAACACTCTACTCTTGGTTATTTTAATATGCAGATGAATGCTTGTTTACTCTTACTGATTTCAGAGCTATTTTGTCCTCCTAAAAACGAAGATCTGACCTATAAGGTATTAAGTGTTTGACACCATTATTTATATGAAGTAGTATTACATGATTCAACATGAGGCTGACTCTGAAGCTAAAAGAATCTCTAAAACAAAGTTCATAACTAAGTGTATAAAATACTTTAAAATTTAAATTTTATAACAAAAATTAAACCACTTTGGTTTTTTTTCCCCTCAAAAGACTATCACTTCCACTTTCAAATTCTGATATTTCCAGTGGCCACCCTCCACACTCACTCCACATCCAACAAGAGAAGCTAAAAAGTGCCACCAGTTTTAGGAATCCTAGAGATGCAAACAGAAATGCCATTTAGCACACTTTTTAATCACCTCCTAATGTAAGCAAACATGTTGCTGAATGGTTTATATGAAAAATGGATGATAAATAATAATAGAATTTCTTATCAGAATTACAAGAGCTCCCTTATAAATGCTATAAATGCTTCCCTGTATCAGAATATATGCAGCTAACATTATACAACAAGATGGTTGTATATGGTAAATTTTAAGCAATTTATTTTGGAGGTTCAAGCACTCAATTACTAAAAGCTAGAATTATGCTTGTAAATGCAATTTTAGTTCTGCCTGCTTAGATGTGGGAATTGACATACATTGATGTCAAGGGGCTGCAGTTTCATTCACAGCCTTTATTTACCAAACACTTCTCTGCAGTACAAAAATAAATTTTCATATAGGCTAAGGTAATTTCATTTGTACAGAGATACTCAGGACCACAATTCAGCGCATCATATAAAAGACAGTAAGGCACATAAACCCATAAACCACCAAAGAAGCATCAGAAAATAAATAGAAAAAAGTGTTGCATAGTAATATAGGGAATGTAAAAAATACTGTTCGTTACTTTTAACTAAACTTCTAAAGAATTTTCAGAAGACCATCAAAAGGCAATTCTGCAAGGCAAAATTAATTCCAGATTTCCATTCCTCTTTGTGGAGAAGCAGCAGAGCTCTTCAAAGGTTAGAAAAAAATTGTGTAATAAGAATATCTGCTCTTTCCCAAACTCAGCTCTGAAAAAGCCACATGCCATTTTCCCTTAAAATTTCTGATCAGAAATACCGTGAGAAGTAAGAGCACTGCCCTAGCAATTATCCATAAAGACATCCACTCATTTGCCAGGGAGGAAACTGTAATGCATCATGGGAGATGCAGTCTAGGCTACCAGTCCAGTTTGTTAGGAATAATGGAAACATGCAGAGCCCCAGTCTCACGAGCCCTTGGGCATCCACACAGCTGTTAAAGAGGGGTTAATCTCAAATCAGGCAGAGGTTTATCTTTCTCATCAGTTTGTTAATCCAAAATATAGTACAGATACCTGCTCTCCTATCAACACGTTATTTAATTTTCAAGGTGGAATGTTAGCAAGTGGAAATTAGAATTTCCATTAAATCACATGCAGTATTATTAACAGTCTTTATCCTAGTTTCCAATTCATATTATAGTAGAACTAAATAAAGTTAAAAGACTTATCTGTCATTTATGGTACTGCAAGATCAGAACCAGGTACTGCATTTTACCACAGATTATATGCCTCTGTACAAATGTAATTTATGCACATACACAGATTTTTAATACATTAATGAATTCAAATTTTTATGATCTTGTCCTATCAACACCTGCATTATAATGCAGGTCAATATTTATGTTGTCTGTAGTCATACAGATATAAAACAAGTCTTTTTAATTCACCATTTCCTTAATTTTAAAATCCAACTTGAAACAGGACACTAGTTATTATGAAGTTGAGCATTAAAATGCTTTGCTTATAACACATGTAAATAAAAGCTAAGTCTCTAGAATCTTTAAGGGCCAAAATTGTGAGGAATGGGGTTTTTAAATTATATTAATTAGTGTTTTGTTTACTAACAGAAACATCCTAAGTTTTTGCTGAGAAAAGAATATCCTATCAGCTATGCAGCTGTATACAATCCACAAAGTTACAGACAGAAGCTTACAAAATTATTGGACAATTTTCTAGATAAATAAGTTAATATTGGTGAGATACATTAAAAACCCACTCACTTCTGTTGATTCAAGCCTGTCCTGGAATCATGCAAGTTGCATTAGTAAACACATAACGCATCAGAAAAAGCACTGCTTTCTGGATTTGTTTAATTAAAATGAAAATGATAAAACTGGGACAGGATAACTATATCAGATTAAAGAACTGCTGAGGATCCTTTTTGTACTTTGACAAATCCAGATGAAATCTAATATTTCAGAAATGTTCTGTGATAGAATCAATTTTACTCACTCTGGAATAATTTTGAGACTCTGCTACTAATGAATATTAAATTAAAACCTTAACACTCCATTTAACTGACCTAATCTCTCTCTGCAAAGTTATAGCGTGAAGCCTGCAGATCACAGACAGTATCTTCTGTAAAGACATAAAATAAGGATAGGATATTCCAAAAATAGCAACTAGTCCAATGCTGTATGTCCATCAAGGAGTACAACAGTTTATAAAAGTTCTCCCCTCATAAATTCTTTTGCTACCTGGAGTAGCTACAATAAACTACGAGTTCCTGAGAAATGCCCAAGGCCACACTTTGGTTAAGAGCTTAGAGCTACCTGGTCTTTAAAAGAAGACACTTTTTCTTTGAGACCTGAGAGCAAGGTTTTTGTTGCCATAAATAAAGGAGTTGTATTTTTTCCTAAGTGGATTATTCATTAACAAAAGAGCACTACTTAGACAAAGAAGTAACCACAGGGAACAGACAGTGTACTTGTAAGGAAACGGCAATTAGAATGTATGGTTGTCGCATCCTACCTTGTAGACAATGATAGGGATATCAATGACAATATAGATAAGGTCTCCTAGCGCCAGACTGGCTATCAGTGCGTTCGGGCCATTCCTCATACACTTGTTCTGGTAAATGATCCTCAGCAGAGTTGCATTCCCAACCATTCCAACGATGAAAATAGCACAAGATACCACCGTGTTAATGTATTTAAAAGTTTCAGCAATCTTAGTCTGCTGGGAGCATTTGACAGTTTGGTTGGACACCAGGGGCTGTCTGGTGGTGAGGAGTATGCTGGATTCGATCCCTGAGAAAGTGGAAAGGTGGTTTCCCAAGTCACTCCGATTGGCAGCATATCTGTCAGAGCTGTCACTGACAACAAATCCTGGAACCAGCAACAACAAGGAAACTCTTAAACACAAGGCTTCCATCCTGAAGTCCCCAAAGACCAAATGCAGTGAGACAGTTTTTTCAGTATTTCACTGAGATTCTTCTCACTTCTTCACCTGCAGAGGGAAACAGGAAGCAAAACAAAAACAGAAGAAGACAGGAACACAGAATGAATACAACAGGTAGACTAACACACCTTATTTCTCACATAGGAAGGGTATTTGAATATACAATCTCTACAGCACATAAGTATAAATACCTGTTTATAATCACTGTGCTACCCTGAAATCTAGATTACCCACAGTAACTGTTTGACAAAAGGTAAACGCAAAAAAAATCCCTAAGTAATTGATACCTTATACAAATAAGATTCCACAAAACCCTCTTAATTTGAGACAGGATTTGTAACATTAATGGAAAAAACTATGGTGGATGAAGTGCTATTATAAAATACAGTCTTGCAAGAAATGTGTACCAGAAGAGAGAGGCCTTGGAGACTGCTGAATGGTATTTTAGCTAAAATAAAAAGTTACTATTTTTTTCTTTGAAAAAGTAAGGTAACAGCACTGCATTAGCAATTAAAGGTAGTAAATCAGTCAATTTTCTGAGCATTTTTCATATACTGCAACTGTGAGCCTTTATATTATTTTTCTGTGAGTTTATAATGAAGACTGAAAATACATACATTTCAAATCAAATTCTGGACCAGATCCAAAGTGCCTAAATATTGGGAGGAAGACTTCTATAGCCTCAGGGTAGACCTCTGGCCAGGAAAATCCCTTCAAACTTTACGCACCATTTAGTTCCTGAATGTCGTTGCAACTCATGTTCAGTACTTAGCCGTAGCAGAGCTGATTATAAAAATCTTAGCTCTTTTAAAGTTAAAAAAATACTTTAGTCTTCTAAGCAACAACTCATGACATTTCCAGATTGGCAAGGAAACATCATAGCATTCTGTTCCAGTAAGTAAGACTGCCTATGTGTAACCACCAGAGCTGGCTCCCTGCCACTGGGGTAGTAGATACTACACCTCCAGTGAAACCAAGGAGGCCGCTCAAGTCCATTTCCTTGAAGCCTCCATTTTATTTCAGATAAAGATTTTTTTACGCAGCTCATATCTGCAAAACAAGACAAAGTACCTCAGTATTGCCAAAAGAAGAGTAGAAAGCAAAGTATTTATAACTTTCTGATTTCTAGGCACTCACATGAAGGATTCGTGAGGATCCTTTTAAATAACGGAATCCTAATTTCATTCCCTGTAGGGCTATTAAGTCAGAGTTTATAGTAAGAAATTTACCAGAGGAAGAATGTCAGAGACAATTTACTGATGGGACTTCTGGAGGCAGCCACAGTATAAATATTTACGATTATTACCCTCTTCTGTTGTGTGTGGTCTGTAGAAGCTGTGTACACCTATACACAGCAGCAACACAGCGTTACCCGGTGTAGTCCCGTCTGGCACGCAGGGTGCCATCCCTCACCGGCGAGGGGTCCGTGTTTACTGGCTTTTAAACCTGCCTTTGAGGTGAGGATCTGACCAACTGTGAGGTCCTATGCACTCCATTTTAAAGTGTAGTATACTAAATAGTAAACCCTTCTTTATTAAATGCCAGTTCTGATGGTATCTCAGGACAATTTACATGATGTAAGTGTAGGTTTCTAAATCCTATCAGAAACAATAGGCATATTTGACTGTAACTCTTTTCAGGGAAGTATTAATACCTTTATTATTTACTATGACACTGATTTCCCAATTTACAAATGGGGAAACTGATTCACTAACGATTTCAATGAGTTTCCCAAGTTCAGACTTGCCCAAGTAAGTGTGATAGAGCTATAAGCAGAACCCAGAGCTCTGTGCTTGAGCGGTTATATTAGTACCCTCCTTATTTAATGACGTTTTCCTGTGAAAATCTGATGGAATATGGTGGTAGCATGGCAATCACGCAGGCAGCATGCAAAGCAAGGACCAAAATTGCCATCTGCCATCTCTTCCCTCCTCCGGAAGAAACTTTTCCATTAGAAGCAAAACCCGACAAACACTAATACATAGCAATTTCTAAGGATATTTTCTTACGGACTCCTGGCAGTCCTTCATTCCTCTGTGCATGTTTTGAAAGCATTTATTTCGTTACAGAACATAACATGCAAACTGCCTCACGTAAGTAGCAGACTAGCATCCTTAATAACTTCTTGAATGAACGCTGCCGAGCGTTGTCCTTCACATGTGATCTGGTCACAGGGAGCGTGTGAGGCTGCTGTTATCTGAGCCACACGCGTGAGCTGCAGAAGCGGCCGCGGATGCAGAGCACAAACTCCCAACCCCCCGGCGCTATCACGCCGCGCGAATTCCCACGCCGAGACTCCCGAGAAGAGACCGTACCGTTGGAAGTGAAATCGTTCCCCGCATCAGAGGCGAGAACGTTAGCTGTGATCGATCTGCCCCAAAGGCGGCTGGGATGTGAAGAGGAGCAAATAAACGTAAGCGGGGCACGA
>VZZY01013575.1:462631-482215 GCA_013400335.1 Eurystomus gularis
CGCCGCCGCCGCCCGTCCGCCTCTCGGGCTCACGCTCATGCTGTGGCCGCTCCTGCTGCTGCTGAGGGTTTCATCCGAGTGGCTTTTCCTCGGATAGTCTTACCAGAATCCTCCTGCCTGCGTCTGACTGGGTGGGATTGAGAATCTCCACCTCCGCTGAAGCAGTAAAAGAAAGAGAGAGAGTGAAGAAGTCAGAGCGTCCCCTCTTTTCTGCCCCCTCCCCCAATTAAAACAAACCTCAGCCCAAACTGAGCCCCTGCCAATGTTAAACACAAAGGCTGCCTCCCGGGCACAGGGAAACACTGAGCTCTTTAACTGTTTCCTCGCTGAATTGGAGCTGAACTACTTCGCTGGACTCATCTAAGCAACAGCTTTGGGAATCCACTGCTGTAGCTCCCTGCCAACAACACATGAGGTTCTCAGAGAGGTTGTGTACCTGATCGAACGAGACGACGTGGGAGCCGTGAGCAGACCAGGATAAAAAAAATCTCACGAAATACACAGCTTTTGCTTTGCATTTTCCCCAGACTTGGACTAGATTACAGTATGTTTCCAATACTATTCAATGGAACTTGATGTGTAAGAGTTTCAAAAATGCTGGGTCTGTAAACAGTCACTGTTCCTGGGTGAAAGTTTCTGTGGTCTGTCCAGGACACACCTTGCTAATACCTCTTAGTTTTCAAGGCCAGAAATGCATCTACAAAGATAAGTAGAAAAGAAAGTACAGCATTTTCTGGCATTCCTATGTTTCCTAATACCATTCTTCTATCAAGGTAGTGGTATAAAAAAACTTGTGCAGAAAAAGTGGGAAGTTCTTCTATAGCTAATGATCTTTTCTCATGATGAAAAAATACCGGTATCAGAGGGAGCAGCTTATAGTGAAAACAGTTTTAAAATCCCTCCATGCTAGCAAGTTCAAGAAATTTTGAGTCCCTTGTTGAATCACTTAATAATTCTCATTTCATGGCAAGTTTCCATATGGCCACGCCACAGAAATTACGTTCTAAACATATACAGGCTTCTTTTGAATACAGAAAGGCAGTATTCCTAAATATGATATAAAAATATATTATCCTAGAAGAATAAAAACAGACTGAAAAGAACAATAAAAAATGTGCTGCTAGTGGCCTGCAGAATTAAAAAATCTGGCACTAAATCATATAAGAAATTGTTTTGAACTGTATGAGTTTTGCGTAGTTAAAAGAATGTTTCAGTAGGCTTTATTTTAAATAATCTGATAAATCCTGAACAGGAAAAACCAGCATCTGGATTGACTGGAATAGCAGTACTTTATTTCTGTAGAAAGTCGTCTCAGTTAAATGATGTATCAAAACACAAGGTCTTTGAAGGAACGTAGGTGTTGAGGCTGAGAATAACAAGAAGTTTACTGTTTGCAAATCAGGCAGGTAGAAAAGTTTAATTTAAAATCTCAAGTTGCCCTGAAGTTGAATAAATGCTGATAAGCCAGTAAATTGTCCATATATTAGTAAAAGTTATTGTAAGTTCTTTACAATTTGATCATAGATGCATAGTATTGTTTGTTTAGCAATCTTCTGTATGATAACTTGTTGGAACATCCACTGAAGAGCTACAAAGGGTGGTACTTAAAGATCAAGCACACTTTATGGAGTGCTTTATCAAATAAATTATTAAATCTCTTCCATGTTCTCTAAACATTCTTAATCTCTTATTTCTTTCCTAGGATCATTTGACCCTTATGTCTAAACAACTAAAGTGAAATTTATATTTCTGATCTTATTCAAACACACATTTGTCCTTCCAATTCCTAATTTTATGAATTTGGAAGGTTACATCATATATTCAGACACTGCCATGCATAACTATATTTACTATTAAATGAAATAATCAAATTTACCAATGTTGTTAAAGATCTATTTCAAAATATGAAAAAAGAGAGCTTTTTATTACCATTGTGAATGCTTCTATCATTGCCAACCCACATAAGTAGTATTAATTATTAGAAATTACTGAATTGCTCCGTTCTGTTCTCCGTGTTATTATTACTGTTATTTATTAATTGGATTAAACTGTCTTTAATCTTTTAGGTGTCTAAAACTGAGTTGAATTCATGTCTTAAACTAAGTAAGATTCAAAAGTTATATTTAATTGGTCCTGCTAGGGTTTTTTACTGTGTTCAGAAAAGTAACACCGAGAAGAAAGTTATCATACGTGTATTATCAAAAAACTGCAGTTGCAAATGCAGTTTGCATATTGACCTCAGCTACTAAAAAAGTGATAAAATACAGTTCTTTACACCAAGATATTTTCAACTGTTAGAGACACTTTCACCATCACTGCAATCCTGCACATACATTCTTTTATGGCAGAGCTCTTGACTAAGGACTCTCTCCTCCATATTCAGCGCAGTGAAAGTGTCTCCTCTGACCTCTGCTGTTTTATGTCTTCAACAAACTACTTAACTTGTCTTGCACAAAGATTCAGAGTAAGGGTAACCTACTAGTCTTGTTACAAAAGAACCCATTATACTCCAGTTTTAAAGGTACCTGGGTTTTGCAGCTGGAGTCCTGGTTCAAGAAGACTCTCAGAATTTTGAAAGCTTTTAATTTCCCTGAAGCCTCCAGGTATTCGGAAGCAATAGTTTATTGCAAGTGTTACCAGCCTAATGAAACTAAAGCTGCAGTGCCTTTTGTGCAACTACCTCAGAGGCAATAAAAAAGGTTCCTTAGTTATGTTTGGAAGAGTTAATTTGATCTGATTGAAATGAATGTTTAGTGAGTGTATTACCTGATAAGCCCCTTATCTCCTTAGATTTGGTATGAAACAGATTTGGTATGAAATAGGTTCATCAGCTCATGGAGACCTAAATTGCATCCCTGAGATTTAAAAGACCAAAATCAAAACCAGATATTGTCTATAATTGGCATTTTCCTAAGCAGTCAGTTGATGTATTTATAATCTGTAGCATTTTCAGAAAATCAGAAGAGTTATTGAAAAATACTTAGTGGAGGAGGTTTCTTAACCTCTACTAACCCTGGTTCAGTCAGAAGTTGCACCTCATTGAAAAGCAACAACAACAACAACAAAACAAAGAAGAATCCAAACCATAGTCAATATTTCTATGTTTCTATCTTGTGTAGGTTTTGTATTCTTCAAAAAGAGATGTACTGATGCAGCAGCTTTAGAATAATTCAGTGAAAAAGAGTACCTACCAGAAATGTAAAGTCATTTAAACTCAGGTCCAATTATTTCCAGCGATCATTGAACTATTTATCTGCTTCTGTTACATAACATTTCTGTTTCCCAGTAGCTGCTTTATTTAAATTGTATCTCTAGTACTGGCATAACCATAACTCTCTTTATGTGCTTAGCACAAAAAAAATCCTCTTTCTGGCAAGAGTATCTTGCTCCTCCTTCACTCCTTCCTCTCTCTTTCCTTCCTCCATCTCTCTTTCCCCCCTTTTCTGTCTTTCTCTTTTGTTTTCATCATGTTGCTAGAAAATTTTGGCAATCTGCAATATGAATTTATAATTTGAAGAGAATTATAGGGAGAATATTAGCTTATTCTGAAAATTGGAAAGGTATTTGTATTAGAACCACTAAAATATTCCTGACCTTGCACTATGGGAAATTGAAACCTGAAGCTGTGATGGAATCAGAAAAATAATTTAAGTTTAAAGGACAAAATAGACCACAGTGCCAATCAATTAATGTTGGAACTCTGCAGGAGCTATTGCACCCTAAATGGGAATATTAGTCAGGAACTCTGAATTGGGTGTATATACATTTTGCAGAATCCTAATAGGAAAGTTTTAGTAAGAAGTGAGGTTGCTGGACCTTTATAGTGCAGACTGAAGAAGCAGTAACATGTATTGTTAATTCCCATCGTGTTGTTAATTCCCTTCAATTGCTGAGCATTTGAGCTTCTTCTGGGGAGCATTTTTCTACCATGTTAAATGCAATAGACTAAGAACATTTCAAGAAAGATTTCCTGGGAGAGGTAATGTTGTTGGTCTCATTTCCACAGATCAAAACCTTAATTTTCAAGATTTTGTTCCATAGAACATGATGGGAATGCACCCATGAGTGCTGAGGGAGTGGACAGTGTCACTGTAAGGCTACTCATGAAAAGGCTACTCATAGAAAGGAGCTGGCAGAGAAGGAGCTGGGTTTCCTGGTGGACAACAGGTTGCCCATGAGCCAGCAATGTGTCCTTGAGCAGCAGAGGAGGCCAGCGGGTCCTGCAGCTGCATTAAGCAGAGTATTGCCAACAGGATGAGGGAGGTGAACCTACACCTCTACTCAGCACTGCTGAGACATATCTGGAGTGCTCTGTCATGACAGTCGTGGATGGACTGGAGTGAGTCAGGCAAGGGACTACAAAGATGATCAGGGGACTGGAGTATCTGTCATATAAGGAAAGGCTGAGAGAGCTGGGACTGTTCAGCCTCGAGAACAGAAGGCACAGACAGGATCTTTTCAATGTGTATAAATACTGGGTAGAAGACAATAAAGAAGATAGAACCAAACTCTGCTCAGTGGTGCTCAGTGATAGAATAGGAGGCAATAGGCACAAACCGATACATAAGAAATTCAATTTAAACATGGGAAAAACATTTCCACTACAAGGATGATCTAACACTGGAACAAGTTACCTAGAGAGGCTGGAGATTCTCCATCCTTGGAGATATTCAAAACCCAACTGAACACAATCCTGGGCAGCCTGCTCTAGGTGACCCTGCTCTGAGCAGGAAGGTGGACTAATTGATTTCCAAAGATCCCTTCACATCTCAGCAGTTCTGCAATTCTGGGATTCTGTGATTCAGATGAAGTACTCTTATGTCAAGAGTATTTTGACTTGAGCTTTAGAATTATAACATTCAAAATAGTTTGAGTTATACTGTTTCTGTTGGAAAATGACATGGTACTGAATTGAGCATAAAATACATCCAAAAGAGTACTTGTAAATTAATATTCTGTGGCAAGCTGGATATTGTCGAAAAGAACGGTGTGTGATGTTTATCAAAATGTTTAGCAAAGAGTGTATTTTTTAAACTTTAGCTCTATAAAGAAATTATTTTTTCTTCTTCTCTTCTGAGGCCGAGAGAGCAAAGCGATTGATTGTAGAGAGCATTTGGGGATCTTCAGACATTCTCATTCTTCATTTCCACTGTTTTAGGCAACCCTGAAACTAGCTGTGAGCTAAGGGAGTTCAAGCTCCAAAAAGCTGGAGTTGTGTCAACTGCTCCAAAAAGATCAGTCTTTAATGGTAATAGATAAAACCCCAAACATGCAGTAAAAATGTATGCATAACGAACAATGAAATATAGATATGTCACAGAAGATGTCAGTTACGTAATCGTGCAATGAGTGAAATTATGCAATGAATCATGCAACAAAATATGCATACAAAAGAATATGGAAGAAGGAAGAACAAATGTAAAGACAAATTAAAATTTGATTTAAAGAACACTAAGAGGAAGAATATATTAGATTGGAAGGTCTTTCATAACAACTTCAGTTCACAAAAGTAGGTTTCAATCTGCATTTGCACATGGAGGCTGTGCAGAACACACGTTCTGTGATAGAGGAATGCTCTTCTGCTGCCAGATGCTTCTTTTATCTTAAGGACTAATAAAATTATCTTGGTAAGATAGTGAGATACTAGAATGCCATTTTATCTTAATCTAAATAAGGTTAAAATTATTTCTATTGGCTATTCTGCGGTGAAGCTGTTTTTCATGGAAAACCCTGACTCATCTTACTTGTTTCTAATGTTTCTAAGTTATCTAATTTTTAATTGGCCTAACTATAGCTAAGCTGAAATAAGCTGCTTGCACATTTACTTTGATACAGTAAACTCCCATTATTACATTATTCAATGTCTAAAGATTAGCATATACTAGTCCACATATTAGCTTACCGTAAGTGATACATGTAGGCCTATTTACAGACTTATAATTACGTGTCAGATGTACAAACTTCTGCATGTTTTTATAGATGTAAGGAATGCTCTGCAACTATTTTAGGATAAAGACTTTTCAAACGATCAATGCTTCTGGAAAAGGTTGCACCATTCCCTTCTGCTATCTAGAGAAACATTCTTTACTGGGAATCAAAGCACACATTTAGGTAGCTAGGATAGCACTAAGACAGCGTAAATAGAAAAATCTAGGTTTGTAATACCTAGAAGGAGCAGACAGCTCTTTAGATTTTGGTGATAAAACTTTTCCAACCATCCAAGAATGATCCTTCTGTTTTTATGTTTCTATATGTTCTGTTTGTTTTAGCAGCACAGCTGGCTTTATGCCACGTGTAGAGGGGCTGGGTTAAGATATGATTGGATTAATGGGTATAGGATTGGTATGACGTGCTGTCATCTGTTGTCACGGCCTTTGTATGAGGCAAATGAGCACCTAACTTGTGATACTTAGAGCCAATTAAAGGAGATAGCAATAGTTTTCGTTAAGCAAGTTACCTTTATTACCTTGCTCTGACATGGATTTCCATTGCAATGACTTTCACCTTCTTTTATTAGATGATCAAAACCAAGCACGAATGTTATGTCAAGAGACAAAAGAAAGTCCTTACGCTAAGGCCTCAAGTTATGTCCTTGCAGTTGGTACCTAAGTAAATGTCTTGTGGGTTTTTTTCACTGTGTTCAGTAAAGAAATATCAGTAATCTCATGAAAAAAAAAAATCCAGGATAAAGTAATACTAAACTTTTTAATTAGACCAAATCCAGCATTTTCTGCATGGCTGATACCAAACTACCATAATCCAGGAAATTCTTAACAGTCATATACAGATCCACAATGATTAATAAAATAGTCACATTAAGGACCTACTTGAAATCTTGCATTTTGATCAGAGATGTAATTCAGAATTATATTTTGGGTATTTTCCATTAAAATGCCATAGATTGATTCAACAGAATCCAATCTCACAAAAATCTCTTACAATGAAAGTGCCGTGGGACCCATTTTATCACTGGGAATTGTTCTGTGGTTTTTAAGTTAGACACTACGTGGCAAGTGCTCTTCTAGTACTTGACTGTGTTAATACATTTCTGTGATGCTCAATTTCAGAACTGTTAAGAAATCTGAACTTGTCTTGAGGATTTAGAGAGTTGGGAGCCAACTAACCTCTTCCATCCCAGGCTGTTCTTTGGCTGTATTTTTTCTAATTACTCGTATCTTCCACAGATGCCTGGTAGACATTGAAAGCTGACCACAGTGTTATCAGCCATCTTTCTTCTACTGCTCCTTGTCCTACCCACTATTTGTGATCTGTAGTTTCTTACACGGTTGGTAGTGGGCCCATTTTTTTCATACACTGAACTAAATGGACGAATTTTGCTAGTTTACCTTTAATCCCAGTCACAGTGTTAGGGTTTGCTATGGTGAGGAGAGACAGACAAGCAAAGTGGGAGAATGTCAAGCCTCTGGTTGGCAAGGCCCCTGCCTTACCATCCGTGGTATCTCCTTGGCTGCTGGGTCCCCAGCTCTGAGGGAGCAGCTGGCCCTTGGTGCTCCCTGACAGAGGGAAGGCATGCTGGAAAGAAAACAGGGAGCAATTTTATCTGCTTAGTCCAAGCATCCTGGACAAAAGATCCAGCACAGTTCTGCTATCTTTGGACAGAAATACTTATTTCTCTAGTGACAGCAGTCTTACTTTGCTTTTTAAAATAACTTCAAATTGAGCTGATTTCTATTTGTCAAGCCACTATGAATTAACCTATGTCCTCTCAAATAAAGGGAAATTGTGGAAAGATAAACTAATAATGCTGTTAAATGGACAAGTGTATTAATACTATATGTGTATTATTTAATTTTATTTTTATTCTTTTCACAGTTTGTACTTTCAGATTTTTCAGAATGTGAAATGAAAATGAACAAGACATATTTTTTGCCAGTTTCTCTTTCCTATCTGATATTCCACTACAGTTATAAGGACTTCCATTTTATAATATTGCATTTTTGTCAAGTTAAAATCCAGTGTAATAAGAACATAAATAACATACAGAAGAAAGTCCTACAACAAGTCCTTTGTGTCAAGCTGTAACACAAGACTGTTCTGTTTGTATAGATAAAAGAATTAAAATTTGAGACCTATGCAATTCCTGGGCACAGTATGGTAAATAATGGTATTAGCTTTCTGTGATAATTCCTATGAATATAGCCAAAGCAAACTATTGTCAGTAATTAAATAATGTATTTTAGGTAATAAGAACCAGTATATCTCAGTTTTTAAATTCCTGACTACTACTTATCCTAGTCACAAACTTTCATCAACTCTTAATTGATTTAATGTGCTATTCAACTCGGCTATTCAGGAACTAAGTTAAAGAATACAAGCAAAAAATACAAGCAAATATAAGTTTAAGTACTCTTTGAACTAGTGACTTTATAATTTGCATCATACTTTCCTAGGGTAGAACATCTGGAAAAAACACTTTCCCTTCCTTATGAATGTAAATCTCATATTTTCTAATCCATAGGTAAATGACATAATGCTAAATCTTAACTATGTCAGATTTCAGATGGTGGGAATGTAATGTTCTCTTTTTCATGATGAAAGTTCTGTAGTTACTTAGAACAGTGTATTATTAATATAATAAAACCATGCATATTGTTGTGAAATAGATGCTAAAAATATACATATCAATATTGTGATCAAATGTTACTTACTTCAGACCCACTGAAGTCAAAGATATGTTGTGGGACTCTTACCACACTGTTTGATCACATTCTCAGCTGGCATAAGGGACTGTAAATCTCTTGATGGAAAAGGAAATACATTTATTTGTATTGTCAGGGAGTGATCATAAATGATGCAATTCTTTCTGACTCATATTAATATACTTTGTTGGGAAGCGTACCATTTACCTCAAAATATATCTGAAACTGGACAGTAGTCACAATTTTCTGCAAAAGCTATTTCTGCCTATTAAGAATTTTGATTCATTTTCATTATTAGTTTTAGTACTTCATGACTTTTTAATGATTACTAATTCACTAGTGGCTATAATAATCTAGATCAGCCAGTTTCCAGTAAGTGTCAAAAATGGTTGAAAATCTAATTTTGATTCAGAAATAATCTGTAATCCAAAACATTCTTACTTGAAATGAGGTTCCTGGGAGTGAAAATACTTTAAAAATCTACATCCAAACAAGCTTTAAACTGAAATAAAAAAACCCGATGTATTGAGTCTGTGAATGGGCCTAAATCAAATCTTGAGCGAGGCTAATTTTTTTTTTTTTAAATAATTAGATATAAAGTAATGTATATGTATGAAATTCTATTATTCACGTAAAGTTTATAATCAAAGATAATATTTTTAAATTTTAAACAAATTACTTATACAACCATTAGAAGATCAAATGAGTGGGCAAAGGTGGATTCTTGTAAATGAAATAGTGTACCTGTTTGGCATATACTCATAGCAACATACCTGGATCCAAGAATCAGCAACTGCTTGTGATTGATTTATAATGTACAAGCCGCTATCTCCTATTTTTTTTCAGTTGGTGCTATTTAGATCTCATATGTACTATTACTTTTTTAAAAATGGCCAGGATCAATAGAAGCTTTACAAGAATTGTGAACAATATGGGAAAGAAATGTCTTTTGGATTTAGGTTCAGAATATTGTAACAGCCTAGCAAAATTCAAGATGGATTAAAAAGCTGCTACCAGCTTCATTTAGAACCTGTACCTTAGACTGAACTTCATTTGGGTCAAGATTTGTATGCTTACTTCTTCTCTCCAATTTATGTTATACAGTGAAAATATTGGGAAAGGCACACCAAATGCCTCAATAGTATTTTTTTTTTGAAATTTTGTAATGCTTTTTTGGAATTTTGCAATATCTTGAAATACTTGAGGGTTTTGCTTGTGAAAAGCTTCAGTTGAGATACTTTGGTCTCTGCAACCTTTTTTAGTTCAAGTTAAAAATCAAATCTATTAAAACTGTCCTACCTCTGAGGAATGTTTGTTAGCTTCACTAACTGCACCTTTATTCCTAGATAAACGTCCTCAGATTAAAGAAATATACTCACCTCTGCAGTTCTTTGAATACACATGCCTGTACATATACAGCAGATACAGAATGCTAGAAGATCTTGTTTATCGTCAAAATTCATATATGCAAAACAGTCAAGTTATGCAGAAGTAGGAAAAAGCCTGTATGATTTTCGCTGCTAGCGTTTGGCGAGACTAAAGGGAAATGAAACAAACAGATATCCTATAAGCTGTCAAGACCTAATAAGTCTGGTATTAATAGACATGTCTGGGCCAAGTAGTCTCTGGAGATAGTAACAATAACTGTTGCCTTCAGATAGTCATGTGCCTAGTCTCTGCAATTTTCTTAAAGGGTTCAAATTCTCAGTTGTTGTACTTTTAAGATTTTTAAATTAATCATTACTTATTATAATGCTGTCTGTAGATTTAAGTACCCACCTCTAATGAGGTGTCTCAACATGAAACAAAGTTAAAGGGTTTTTTTAGTGGTAAATATGAACTGATAGTTTAATTCCTTCTGCCCTGGAGGGTTGGTATGACTTGGTATATTAAGAAATGCTAGTTTGAACAGATACGTTCGGCAACTTATATCAAAATGATGAGACTCAGATTCAGGCTGTTTCCTTTTATGAGGTTGTTCTATTGTATTACACCTTGCCCTCTGTCACCTGGTGGTTCTGTCAACTAACTATTCTTGACTGAGCAATCTCAAGTGCTCAGGAAGGTGGATGAATAACACTGTCAGAGACAGTCTCCTTTTCACTTAGGCTTTGCATATGAAATGATTTTAACTAATCAGGTTCTTGTTTCTTCTGGTAGAGAACAGCAAAATTTGGTCCTTATTTAACTACCTTCAAACCATTTATGTGAAAACCCATAGACCTAGTGGGGGACTTAAGTTTCTTATAGAAATAGCAACACTCCTTTCTGGAAAGCATGCTTGGAACAATTGTGAACACAGGTGAACAGAGTGACATAAACCATTATTGTGGTCTAATATTTATCTGAGGTTGATATGATTTGGCTTGCTGAACAAGTCATCACATCAGGCAGTCATCATCTTAGGAAGGATCTTCTTCAACAATAGAAGCTCTCTCTTGTGCTTTCTTTTTCTCTAATTTGCTTGTGCATGTATTTACATGTTTTAATATGCATATATAATAAACATATGTGCATACGTTTATAATTTTCCTTACTTCACTTGGTTATATATCCTATCATGACCTACAGTATTCTACAGGCTAGACACTGTATTTTAAGATTTGTACTTAAGTATGTAACACTTTACCCTGTTTGTTGAGGTATTGCTGCAGAGGGTACCATTGTAATGTATTATTGTTTGCCCTGATTAAGTCTGTGCTTCTTAGAGGTCATGCACTTCTGAAAAAACATTATGTTACTGTATTCATTACAGGCAGTCCTTGTGGCTTTGGCTTCTTTACAGTATCTTGTTTAGGTCACCTATTTCTAGAGCACTATACTTATTGATAAGGTTTTAAGCATTGTTGTTCCTGCTAGAGTTTCAGAAAGCTAAATTCTTAAGATTAACTTTGAGTAATGTCGGGAGAAAACGGCCANACAAAGAACTGAGAGAGATCCAAAGTTCTAATGAAAGCCACTGTTCTGTGTGGAAGACAACACATATCGTGGTATACATATATTTAACTGAAGGGTTAGGGGTCCTTTGCTGTTTTCTTTATTTAAGCATACATGATAAACCATACTCGGAGAAATCCTCATGGGCTGTGTTTATCCTGGAAAGCATTCAAAAAACTGGATTGTCAGTTTAACCAGATCTTTCATTAAACATTTGCATTTTCAGATATATCTGATCTCTGATGTCTGTCACAAACATCCAGAGGAATTTAAACTATCAATATCTTTTTTAAACACTCTTTGTATGTAACCTCACTGTAGATACATATGAAATTCTCAGTGGCAGTGCTGTGGCTTTTTTAAAGAAAGGAAAGATTTTAAGGTTTTTTGCTTTTAAAATGGTTGAGTCAAATGTTTTCAGCCACTTAATAAAAACAAGCTGGTACTAAGCTTTTAAAATAAGGCTCAAAATGGCTGTCACTAGAAAAAATATCTTTGCACAGAAATTGGAACATTTCTGCAATTTTGTGGTACTCTTTTGGGTTTTCAGTAAGAGGAACTGGTATACAGGATCTCTTCTCTGATTGCTTCAAAGTAAAATAGCTCTTCTATTGTAGTTCAAAGTAGGCCACAAACAGGCATCTTCTGAATTTAGTTGGCCAAGTATAAGATGGCGCTACCCATCTATTGCTTGTCACCAGTCAGAAGCTAAACATATCCCTCCCCTAAAGCTCTGTTAGGAGCAGAAATATTTTATGTGCTTTTAATTCACCTCATGCCAAGCACACCTGATAATAATACCCTCTAGCACTTATGCATTAAACTAGGGCAGCTGAGATCATCTGAAGCAAATAAAGGGATCCTTGGGCAGTCCTCCTTTGTAGCAGGAAGTTGCTGGTGATAAACAGGTAAGGGAAAAGCAGTCTCTAAAGATGGTTTCTTACAAAATAAGTATCAGTTGCTGGCTGTGACTCTAAGGGTGCTGTAAAGCTCAGAAATCTTTCATTTATTTTTATGTCACAATTACAGGGTTCTTCTGATTTGTTAAGTGGTTGATACTATTAACTAGCCTGTGCTGGCAGTTGCTATATATAACTTAAGCTTTATAGAGAGGAAAAAATATTGAAACAAACTGATCAATTGGTTAATTGCTTCCAGCTTCCTGTTTTGTACAGTTTTTTTCCTTATGTTTTTCTTTCTTATTCCTTTGTCTGAATATTGTTCTGATTAACCTGGAGTACAAGCTGTGTGCTCTGCTGAAGAGTATGTGAATGTGCTGACAGTTCTCAGCTTGGCCGTTTATATTGTAAGGAATTGATTGAAAAAGTTCTTTCACTGTGGAAGACTATCCTCTGAACAGAGGGAAAAGGTTTAGCTTTTCCTTGTACTATTTTTTTATTTCTTGTTATTTGTATTTGTTACTATGTTATGCTATTAAGCCTTTTTATGTTTTTCTTACTTTTTCCTGAATTCCTTCCATGTGCTTTCTGTACGGACACTGAAGTAGAATCACTGATTCAGGCCTAATCAATATGCCTTATTTTCAGCTGTTAACTCTGACTGTAAAGTGCCACGTTTATTTTATTTCTGACTGCAGAGTATGTGACTCTTTGGTGAGAGGCAAGTTTTGTTCAAAGTGTAGTTCTTGAAAGGAACATGCTATTTGCTCAGCCAAAATCCATTAGCAGAAAGCTATCCAACAAATATGAAAAAAATTACCCCAATCCTAGATCACAGAGTTTATAAAAACAACTTCAGAAATTGCAGGTTTAAAGTCTACCTAGACCAAAATGTCAAAGTGGTTTTAATAACTACTGGGGAGCAAAGTGATAATCTTTCACTCTTTGCATGTGTATTTTGCAAAGTAAAACCTATTTTGAATCAGATTGGAAAGATTTTTCTCTTTCCACCAATCTGTGCCAGGATCCAATTATAGAACACATCCCAGTAATAGCAATAAATAAGAGTTATAAGAGGAGAATGAGGAATGGGAAGGCATGCTACAATTTGCTGTTGCCAAATAAGACCCTTTAATGAGAAGCCTGCTTATTCTCTTTAAAGTGATATTTCAAAGGTTTTCTTCCCCGTTTACAACTTAGGAGTTGGTATACTTCCAGCTTCTTGGTGCATTTGAAAATTAACTAAATGAAGCATATTTTTAAAGTTTCACCAGCTTATTCCTCCTTTGAATAAAATATCTGAAGCATACAAGGAATGAAATGCTGACCACTTTGAAGTCACTTGGAAAATACTTTGTCTCTCAGTGAAGCTAGAATTCACCCCAAGTGACTCAAATCTGATGCTATTCTAAATTGCATTTTAGAGACCTGCCTTTTTGTGGAGGAAGTCAGATTGCCATTTTACATCATTATCCTGTTTTAAACTTGAAAATAAATTCCAACTGGCATCTTGCTTGAACTCATTAAACAACAGATTATTCTCTTCAGCTTCTCTACCTAGTCACAGAGGCTTGAGGGCCAATATGGCCCTCAAAATTTTCACACTGAAAAACAGAAGGTCACAGAAGGGTCTATGCTCCTGTGATTGCACGGTAAAGACTACGTACAGAAGAGCTTTTCCTGTGAAGAATTAAGAATGTTGGCTGTACCAACAGAAAAACAGTAAGTTCAACAACCACGATTTCTAGAGTGTTATAGTGGCTATTTCACTGACATTACGTTAGGAGCACTAGAGTTTCTCGCTACTGGTTACAACCCGGTTGCAGATTAGGAATAGAGCACATTAAGAGTATTTCTTTGTGAATTTCCAGTGCTGATTAGTTTCCCGCCATTTATTTGCTACCAATTCATTTTCAATCAAGGAAATACCTGTGCTTTCTTCCTGGTGGTGGGGGTTCAAATACAAGATTTGTGGTGGTTGACACTAACTCTACAGAAGTAATAAGTGCCATGTTGGAAGGGATGCTTAGTGAAGCCACAGCCATCGAAGTCATTACTTTAGAGACCTGCTGTTTGTTCTAAACTTCTTTCCCCTTCCTGTGTCTGACATAGAATATACTGTGGCTATAGAACTGGTAGCTTGTCTTGGACAAATGTAAGGACATCCAGTCATGTCAGAGTTACGAACAAGATTTTTTTTTTTTTTTTCTGGCCATAGAAGTAAATTATAGCACTTTTGAAAGTGCACAGGGTAAAATATTGGACTGAATTCAGATGTTAAGACTAAAGATAGTAGAGACCCCCAGAAAGAGTGAGAAAACTAAGGATATATTTTTCTGAGAAAAACAATTTGTATTTCTGGAACTAAAAGAAGGATAATATATTCTTTATTATAAATCCAGTCCAAATTCCTTTCAACAGAGACATACTATAAAGCATACGCAATAATATTGTCCACGAAGGAATATGACTAAAGTAAGTGAGACTGGTAGATAATAAATGATAGCTTGCAATCTACAGAACAAGTTTATACTTGAATGTTTACATGGCATGGGAAATATGTAATTCCTGTGAAGATGAACACATTTTTTTTATCCCTGTCCCTGGGTTATTGTACATCTTCAGTAGAAGATGCCAGGCTCACAGCTAATATGTTTTCCTTTGCTTCATGTCATTTTGTTTACAGGAATGAAGCAGATGATGTAATTAAATTGTGAATGTATATTTTACAACATATAGTAAAAACCTTAAAAGGTAAGTTGAGAAAGACATGCATACATCATAGGAGGCAATGGACCATTTTCTAGTTGGTGATTTCACATTTTGTCTCAACACGAGGACTGAATCTTTCAGTGTCCGTGGGTGTGTATTAGTTTGGGCTGTAACTTTGAGTAGTCTGAAACTCTCCACAGCCTGCTATTAAAAGCTTGCATCATCACTGGACAAATTGCTGTGCCATCATACAATATAAGTTCAAACTACCCCACTAAAGCACTTCTGGTTTATATCTATGCCCTTACATTATCTTGCCTCTTGTAAGTTTTATGCTTTTGTTCTTTTCTGTTACAGAAAGATAACTAGCACAGCATGCAACCTGTAAGAAATAAATTTCCTAGTGCAAAAAAAAGCAGCAAAAATTCTGTGTTGCTATATCAGTACTAACAGTTCTTGGAGCCAGAAATGTAACCATGGAATGATTAAATTTGGCCTACAGTCATAAACTCCAAACTTCTGGCAGTTCTAAAGTTATTCTATCTTAGATAGTGCTGTTTTATATGCTAGTTCTGCCATTGCTGGTAGAAGTTATAATGTCACTTTCTTTTGCCGATATCATCCAGTCTTTGACTTATAAACAAATATGCAAAGGTAGCTGTATGTACAGAAGGATGACAGGAGGATGGAAGAACTTGTAGGAGTGCTTGCACATGTGTAGCATCACCTGCTTTTGCATTGCCATTGAGAGATTATGCTCAGACCTTTGTTAAAGGTAGCATCAAGTCCAGCATCTCAGAAGTAGCCTTAGAAAGAAACTGTTGTCCAGAATTTTATAATTCTTTGGTTGCTCCACCTCTTACTTAGCTACTGTGATATCCTATGGCTTTTCTGGCTAACCTATAGTAAAATAGTAAGGGAATTGAACCATGTATCTGCCTCTCTCTTGCTGCTTCTTATTCTTTCACATTCCTATTACACCTTGAATGAAAGTCTTAATGAGGTGGCAGCTGTGATATGCCTCCTACTTGCCATAAAAGTGCACAGATATACCTGAACCTTGCTGCCTTGATTTTCCTGAATTTTTAAATTGTCAGCTGATTCTGATTAGAATTATTTCACACTATAGCAGAAACTTTGATTTTTTTGGTCTGTTAGTACAAAGTTTGTCTAAACTGGGAAGTGTATGACTGGTGACCCTCAAACTAATTCAAAGTTATCCAGCTGCCACCTGCCTTTGTAGCAATGAGAAGGTGTAAGGTGAATTGATCTGTTCTGGATTAGGATGTTAGGCCTGGAAATGCGACAAATTAATGCAAAGAGACCTGAAAAAGCTCATGAGCAGCAATGTATATTTTCATTCCCACCTGATGTGCTTCTACACTGGCTCACGCTGCTATCGTGGAACTTACAAAGAGCTGCATTAGAATTGCTTCTTGTAAATAAACAGATGGAATGTAACAGTGAAGCTGTCACACATATCCTGAAAAAGCAGCTCCATAGCTCATAGATAGCAAAGCTTTTAATTTCTTCCTGGGAAGAGTGGTTGTTACCTGATGTTATTTACATCTTGGTAATGTTATTGCTGACAGCACACGTTGTCCATTGTCAAAGCCTCCACTTTGCACTAAACATAATGAGCTGCTCTGCTCAGTGTACTTAGAGGTGGGTTTGACCTGTAGGATGTTTTCATCATGCTTTTGAGTTTTATAGCATTTGGTTCAGGAAAATGTTATGTGCAATATATTGAAAAAAATGCGCTGTATATTTGGCTAAATATTTCCTTTATTACTGTTGATATAGAGGAGACAACACAAAGCACATAGTCTTAACTGCTCTGTGCCCTGATAGCTGACACTATATTGCATCTGTAAAGAGGATTGCTTTTTCTACAGTGTTGTGAAATATTGCTTTACTGCATTAGTGATAAAATGTATAACAAATATATCACTGCCCATACCCTGTGTGTGCAAAGTTTCACCAAGTGGATTAAAAAAAAAACCAACCTGAACAATTAAAACCAAAAACCAAACAATTTTCCTATATACCATTAAAAACAGTATCAAGTCAGTTTGAACCCATGATTAGAAATTTTCAGTGGGTCTAGATTCATATTTCAGGTTAGTCCGTTGTGTAGTGGTATTGCCCTAGATACAGAGATAAGATGGTACCATGTGACTTGGAAGAAAAATTGGTAGAGATAACCTCAGGTCACAAAGCTGCCTTGCAGATCACGTTCCTACCAGGACACCCCCTCTTTTACCCTGGCAAATTCCATTGATTTCAATTCAATTGATTGAATTTGCAGATATGTTCAAAATTCTGTCAACATTGACATTAATATTATTGGACTTACCGGAGATTTTCACAGGCATAGCAGAGGGAACATTCTATTTTGGTCTCTTTATTGCAAAAATGATTGAGTTTGCCTTTGAAAAACCCTGTTCTGCATAGCTTTCTGATAGCAGCCAGATTCTAGTTCAGCAAAAGGTTTAGTGGCAGTTGTGCACATTTTGGATATGTCAACAACTGAGACATGCCAAGTGAATCAATTTGAAATGTAGCATTTGTAGTCTGAAAACATGGGAAGCCATTTTAGATTGATCTTTACTTAAGTTTTAGACTTGCAGCTCAACAAAAGGTGATCTTACTGAAAATATACAAAGGGAATAATAGAAAGGAAATCTTTATGAGAGCCCGCGTTGATTGAGAAGCTTCTTAATGCTTCTCTGCTTTGAAATTATAAGGATGACCAAAGGGCAAATGATGCCTATAGAGAGCACAAAAGGATTGTGTGCTCAGATTTTACATTAATTGTTACATGTCAAAATATAAGGTTTTGTTGGATAGTGCGTATAGGTTTCATGATCTCCAAAATGGTTGTCTACTTCTGAGATGAACAAAACTGCCCTGGAAGCCTCAGGAGACCAAGCTTTCTTGAAAGTTTTATGGCACTTCTATGTTTTGCCTTTGATGGAAGTGCCATTCAGACAGCCTTTCCCACAGTGTTTTGGCACTACTAGACTTGGCTTTGTCTAAAGAAACTTCTTGAACATATGAAAACATGAACCACCAAGTCTCAGACGTGAGCCAATGGCTGAATGTATATGCAGTTGTTTCATTCAGAGTAATATTTTCAGAATGTGTTCTCTTGAGGAGAACACTCATGAATCCAAAGGATAGATCTTGTTCTACCTATAAATTAATGAATTTTAGTAGTTTCCCAGTTTATCTAGTGTGTATAATGTGAGTTATTGCATTTCCACAATTTTTGGTTTTCTTAGCAGATGCCAGATTCTCCCCAAAAAGACTTCCTCTCAAGAAATGCTGCTGCTTCTTGGATGTGTGCAATGGAGCACATCTTTTCCTCCTTCCTGTCCTTTAGTTTTTCTTTTGCTTGAAACAATTGTTTGCTGTGATCTTTGCTTATTTTATTGCCAAGAGAATAAAAAAATATATATTTGTCCTGTCCTTTTTGAATAAGTAATATAATAGCTTGTAAGGGATTACTTGGGTATTAACTTCACTTTCCCTAGTTGTAAGCAGAAATTGATTTGATTTCTGCTCATAGATTTTTGTGGTAAATTTATTACTCTTTTTAATGTGAGTTATATTTATTCTCATTAACATATCTTTTACTGATCCTTGGAGAGTAATCAGACAAACCAATTGGAAATCTAGGATCCAGAATCTCCAGACAACTGGGATCAGGCTCTGCTGTCACAACCAACCATATAATTTAGTGAATTATGAGATTTTATCAGTGGTCTTCCTTGAAACCTGTCAGGTTACTTGCCCCTCCTAGTTCCTAATTAAGGAGTATTCTAAAACATGCTCTTCCAATTTTTGGCCTAAATTAATTTAGTTTTATTGAAGAGAATTTTTTCTATGCTAGCATTTTATTTAACCTAGGTCATTTTTCTTCACAGTGTTGTTTAGAGAGAGAGAAATAATTTCTCTTGCAGACTTTATTTTGCTTGGCTAGCAAACTGTGTTGCCTTGTATGTCTTTCTTACAAGAGGTTAAATGGGAGCCTATCATTCTTCTTTACCTGTTTCAGCCTGACTCTTTCCTGATTATGAGTAATGGAAACTGTGGACAGGAGTTTCCAGGAGAGCCAGAAATGAGGCGAGGGGGAAGCTAAAAAGTGGTATTTAGTCAACATTTGACTACAAGCCATCAAATTGAAACAAATCATAGACTCATAGAATAGTTTGGGTTGGGACACTTAAAGATCAGTGCAGAAAATGCAGTGTTACGGTGCAGTGGCAGGCAGGAGTGTATCCCAAGGATACAGGGAAATTCTAATGCCACTGCACAAAGTGCTAGTGAAATCCTCTGTATTGTATCTCTGAATGCATGTTGCTGTTGTCCTT
>VZZY01013576.1:0-28099 GCA_013400335.1 Eurystomus gularis
CTATCACTCCCCCTCCTCAACAGACAGGGGAGAAAATATGATGAAAATGTTCATGGGTTGAGATGAGGGCAGGGAGATCACCTACCAATTACAATCACAGACAAAACAAACGCAACTAGGGAAAATTAACTTAATGTATTACCATTTAAAAGGAGTAGGATAGTGAGAAATAAGAACAAATCTAACTGTTCCTTCAACCATTTCAGGGTCAACTTCACTCTTTCTCTTACTTCCTCCCCTATAAGGGACAAAAGAGCATTGGGAATGGAGGTTGCAATCAGTTCATAAAACTTTTTCTCTGCTGCTCATTCCTCTTCATGCTCTTCCTCTGCTCCAGCATGGGAAGTACGTCCCATGGGACACAGTCCTTCTTGACCTTCTCCAGTATGTGTCCCCCACAGGGACAGGTCCTGCCAGAAAACCTGCTCCTATGTGGGCTTTCCACAAGGTCACATCTTCCTTTGGGGCACTTCTACCTGCTCCAGTGTGGGTTCCTCCATGGGCTGCAGGTGGATATCTGCTTCACCATGGAACTCTATGGGCTGCAGGTTTAAAATCTGTATCACCATGTTCTTCATGATGGGCTGCAGGCGAAAGTCTGTTCCAGTGTTTAGAGAATCTCCTGCCTTTCCTTTTTCACTGACCTTGGTGTCTGCATAGTTGTTTTTTACATGTATTTTCACTCCTTTCTCCCAGGTGCTGTTGTGAAGTATATTTTACCCCTTCTTAAATACCTTACACAGAGGCATTACCAAAGTCACCAGTGGGCTCAGCTTTGGCCCGCACCAAGTCTGTCTTGGAGCCTGCTGCAACTAGCTCTGTCATGGAGGCAACTTCTGGGGTCTTCTCACAGAAGCCAACCCTGCAGCCCCCCTAGATACCAAAACCTTGCCACATTAATCCCAATATAGACTATTAATCTGTAGGTAGTCTTGTGCTGAAATACAACTATATAGAATCATTCCAGATTTAGCCATTTCTTAAGGACCCACATCATGGCACTCGAAGACATTCAACACCTGTGTCTTCCCTTAAATTATTTTCATCTTTGTAACATATTTACTCAATATTAAAACTGACACACACCTCCCACTAACCACCCTGACTGTTCACAGCACAACAAATTTTACACCAAGGTGGGGAAAAAAACTCCACTAGTTATATACAAGTTATTTTAGTCATTGAGGCAGAATCCAAATCCTTCTGGAAGAAAAAGTTTATCATACAAGTTCAAGCTCAAACTTTAGCATTTCTTTTGGAAGAAAACGAATAAGACTCTTTCCTCGGGTAGTAGTTTATCAGCTGTTACACCACTCTTTTATGAAGTTATGCTTCAGAGAAAGACTTTCATACTTCTTCCATACCTCAAATTGCTGTAGGGTAATTTGACAAGTGATTTCCAAACTGTCAAAACGTTTAGCAGGAGTACCGTGGGAGCAGATGCTGTTACAATGCTTTGTAGGAAATTTAAGTATTTTAAGTAAGTGAGTATCTGTAGGCAGGTGTTTTATAAAGATTCCATGCAGTTAAGTTAGTATTGAATATGCCAAAATTCTACCAATTAGACATTGAATAATAAGAGCATTTTGATTCCGAAAATATATACGCTACTTTGAGTTAAAGAATTTTCTTTACATTTCATGTAAGCTTTTGCTTTTAATCATTGGCTTATGTAATCATTCTAATTTAGCTGTTCTATTTAGATAATAGGAAAAAAAATCTCAAATTTTTTTAAAGCATAAAAAGTCTAAAAACCACAGTGGACCTTCAATTTTGGCCTTAGATTGAAATTGAACTACAGAGGATAAATCAAACTTGAAGTGACATGAGGAAATGTAACTGTGTTCATAGGGAAAGAGAATAGTTGAATTGTTGGACAAAAGAGACAAATAAGAGAAGTCTGAATAAGAGAGGAATTAAATTAAATTGGTTTTGCTTTGGAAAGAATTTTTTCTGTCTATTTTACCCCTCTGTAAATCACAAATGGTCTTTATGCTGTAGCTGATTTCTGTGGGATTTTCTATTTCAGTGCCTCAAGAAAATAAAAAAGGAAAGAATGTGGTTCATATACAAGGGAGGCTCTTAATTTGGAGGTGGTGGAGCCAGTTCCATCCAGGACTTTACAACTCTGTATGATCTTTATGTATCTCTTTTCCTGCTATGCCAACTATGGACATTTACTGGGCCTAGGCATACCTGGCAGCATACTGTGCCCGTGCAATGGGGAGCCCTCCCTGGGAATCCTCATAAAGTCAAAGGAGTTAGAGCCCTCAGGCATATTTCATGAATGGTGTTGAAATCTCAGGCCTCATTTGGGGAGTATGAAACTTGAATTGAGGCAATTCTTTAAGTGTAAATCCGTATTTTTTCTTTGAAATTTGTCCTTAATCTCCTTCAAAATCTTACTATTAAGAAACCTTAATCTTCTTCAAAAATTACATGAATTATGAAAGGGGAGGTGGGGAATTATTACTGCTATTATTGCTAGCAATGAAGTAATTGTGGTGTTTGGCCCTTTATAATCTAGTTAGTACAATTTATTTTCTTTTATTAAATAAAAGCATTTGTACAGTCTCTCTTAGAAAAGATGGTTAAAAACATTAGTGAAAGAAAACAGAAAAGGTGCCAATCCTTTTGCATTATTTCCCATGGAGTATGATACCGGTATCACAGACCTAATGTACATCTTGCTGTGAATTTACTTCATATGTGTGAATGTTGAAAAGACAGTCAGCTTCTGAAGTACCAAGCAGGACATAAATTTGATTGGCAGTCCATTGAATCACTCACTTTTACCTCTTTTTTCTTGTGCAATTTCATTAAATGTGATACTTTTGTCTTCTTTTTCTTCTTCTCTGAGTGAATAGTAGGTAAACTGGCGGCTTTTCAAATGGATGCTATTACCCCTGTTTAATTGCTAGCACATAAATTGATTATAATGGCTTACAAGTATCTGCATCATTGACTCCATACTTTTTTTTCCTTTCAATTATAGGATGCAAATTAGATACTTAAAAGTAACATAATCTTCACCTAATAAAGCTAAGTGACAAAATCCCAAACCCAAAGGAAAATTACCTTCTTGCCAATGTTATAATTGTTTATAAAATCTCATAATCTTTTCCTTTATGACAGGTTATTGTAGGTTGAAATCTACAACATCTTTGATGCAATCTCAGAGATCAACTTTTGGAGATATAGTACCTCACTCATCTGCAAAACTTGGAACTAATGGGGAATTTTAGAAGAACGATTTTTCTTTTAACAGTGCTGATAGCATTTTGTTGCTACAGAAAGTCACAATTTTCAATTTAATATTTAAAATTAAGTTTAATATTACAATCCAGTGTAACAAATATGCTAATTTCATAATGAAATATTGTAGTTAGTTAAAATACACATTTTAACATTTCTGTTTGAAATAACAAATTCCTTATCTTCTTCAAGTCAGACACATGGAATTAACTGGTATACTGTGTCCAGTTCTGGGCACCCCAGCGGAAGAAAGATGTAGACTTCCTGGACTGAGTCCAGTACAGGGTCACAAAAATGACTAAGGGGTTGGAGCATCAGTCATACGAAGAATGGCTGAGAGAGCTGGAACTCTTCAGTCCGGAGAAGAGAAAGGTCAGAGAGCATCGTATTACAATTTATAAACACCTGATGGGTGGGAATGACAATGAAGGAGCCAGTCTTTTCTCTGTACTGACAGCATCAAAGGCAATGGACACAAACTAAAACATGTGAAGTTCCATCTGAACATAAGAAAACAGATTTTTCTGTGAGGGTGGTCAAACACTGGAACAGGTAGCCTAAAGAGGTTGTAGAATCTCCATCCTCAAAGATATTAAAAATCTGATTCAGCGTGGTCCTGGGCAACCTGTTCTAGGTGACCCTACTTGAACTGGGGAATTGGATAAGATATCAAACTGTTACTTCCAAAGGAAATGATTCTGTCATTCTGTGAATCAAAGACTCACTAACTGAAGTCGGTTACCTTCTGGATCACATTGATCAGTTTTACTCTTTACATTCTGAAAGATATGCTGTACCCACATAATGGTGACAATTTTCATTTTCAACAGAAATAAAAATATTTTTATAATAGCTTATTGGTTTCATTATGTTTATTTGAACATTCAGTACTCATATTGTCTACAAACTCTGGAAACAACAAATGTCACAAATCTCATGTTCTCAAAAATACATACACAAAAGATATAAATTTATGTTAATAAAATACAATGCTTCAGCATTGATAAAATGAAAAACCCAAGTACATCAACCACTGAACTTGGTGTTTTCAGTCAAATCTTTTAGCCAAACAATTTTTTTTTTCCTTAGAGAAGACTTTGACACAGTCACATCTTTTTATTTTGAAGTTGTACTGAGGAAAGTAGCTGGAAACCTGAAAGGAAAAAAAACAAAATTGATTTTATTCTGTTTAAAAGTTTCATCAAAACTCAGATCATTTCTTTAAAATAGTTAGTTCTGTTCTTCATGGAGACATTTTCAAAACTTAATCTTTGGCAGCATGTCAACCACAGCAGCAGAAAATGATGATGCTAGGGACAATCCAATTCTGAAAACACATGCTTCCAAATAAACAAAAGCTTTTGCTGATCATCAAGCAGGTATTGTCCCCAGTTTTTTTCCATCTGCGTATAACCATACCTACATTAACTTCCTCCCTTGGAAAAAAAAAAAAGCGAAGCTTTAGCATTTTGGCAGTAATCAGAACCTTGTTTCTTTGGAATGCAACCTCCAACATGGAAGTCATGATAGTTAAGACATGAAACAGTCTTTTGAACTACGTTTGCATGCTAATCCACCTCTTTTTGTACATGCATATGCAACAAGAATTTTATGCCAGATGAGGAAAGAGGGAAGCATCATGAAAAGGTATAATTTTCACCTCCATTTGCAACTTTCTTTTTTTTAAAAATCTCACTTAGTAGCTGCTTATTTGATGAACAAGTGGTAGCCAAAGAAACTAAGATCAGAAATTGGTTGTTAATAAGGGTATTTTAATAGACTATTTTATGAAGTAGGAGAAATTTGCTTTTGGGTTTCATTTAGTGGATCATAGGTTCTCATGCAATCAGCCTTGGCCAATTGATTCAACCTGTCCAGATCCCTCTATACAGCCTCCCTACCTTCGAACTGATCAACACTCCCACCCAGCTTAGTGTTGTCTACAAACTTCCTGAGGGTGCTCTTCATTGCTTCATCCAGATCACTGATAAAGATATTAAAGAGAACTGGCCCCAATACTGAGCCCCATGGAACACCACTTGCAACTGGTCACCAACTGGATTTAACTCCACTCACTACCACTCTTTAGGCCTGGCCATCCAGCCAACTTAGAATCATAGAATCATAGAATCATTGTGGTTGGAAACTACCACCAGGATCATCAAGTCCAATCTTCATCCCAGCATCTCTCTAGCCACTAGACCATAGCCTCAAGTGCTACATCTACTTATTTTTTAAACACCTCCAGGGATGGAGACTCCACCACCTTCCTGGGCAGTCTGTTCCAGTGTTCAACCACTCTCTCAGTAAAGAATTTCTTCCTAATATCTAATCTAAACCTCCCTTGAACGCAACTTGAGGCCATTTCTGCTTCCTCCTCCAACTCTGCCCCATGCATTGCAAATCTCTTGTGTGTTGAATGCTAATTTTTCAAATGTAGTTACCACAGGAAAACTCTTCTTTTGGTGCATATGAGCAGAGTCAGAAATGGATGTTTGCCATGTAGCCAGAGAAGCAAATTTTGCCCATCAATTTATTCATATATTACATTTAAGAAAAAAAGGAAGTCTATGTTAGGGCTCTGGGGGAGATGCTATGAAGTTTTCATTGCAACTTATTTTTGCAAGTCTTGTCTAAGTTTTTATCCAGCAAAGTATATGTTGGTGACCCTAAACCTTGACAACCAACAGCCAATGGTATCAGGTGAAGCAGTTTTGGGGATTTTTTACCTGGAAAAACAGGCTGCTGGCTAGAATGTAAGTACCCCCTAGGATGGAGCACTTTCTTCTATATCACAGAAACTGAGAGACTCCCTTGTGGAATCAAACTTCTGAACATCAGATTTACCACTCAAACAAAACAAAAGGATTTTTAAATGAAGAGGCAGGTCTCCAAATAACTATCATTTCCAAGAAGTTGAAATACAGAGTTCTGTGCTGAAAGAGTGAAGAGAGCTTCATATAAATGCCAAATACCTTTACCATACATCACTTAATTTGCAATACTGACACATATCTATGTATGACATGAAAAGGACAGTGAAGTAGGCAGATGACTTCTTCCATAGATCAAACTTACAGCAATAAAACAGGATGATTGAACAAAAATATGTGATCTTCAATCTGATAGAAATAGAAAAAGGAAAGACACACATAAGAAAGCCTTAATAAAAGCATTTATCTATTAGCAGACAGTAGCTGGACAGAGCCTCTAAAAAAACAATGCAAGTTAAATTTTATAAGTGCTCACCCTCACCATTGTGACAGAAGCCCAAAGGAGAGCAAATCCGTTTAAATAACAAGAAATGTTTAACTCTGAGACAGAGTAAGAACCCAAGACAGAATAAAAGATAGGGATAAAGAAGGTAACAATCACAATACTGTCATTATGTGAACAAAGTCAGTGAAGTTAAACACTAATTCTAAGATAACTGATATTGAGATGTTAAAAATACCTTGGAGTTGTCTGGGACCTGGAACATAGGAAAGCCAGGAAAGAAAGAGTTTGGTTAAGTGCAACCTCAGGTATTACCCATGCAGTACGTATTTGCTCTCCAAATTTTACCAGTGCTATTGAAGCAAAAGGACTAGGCACCTACATAGACATTAATCTTCATTTAAATAATTTTACTATCCTGCCTTCCTTTTGAAAATTATCCAAACAAAAAATCACTGGTGTTATACTTCATGAAGTTGTGGTTGAGAGGGTGTCAGCTTTCCTTAGTACTCTTGTAGAACTTGCAGTTTCCTATCCATCTTTGCTATTTGACTGGCCTTTGCTGTGGTGAGTTTATGATAAGAATCAATATCTATTTCAGACAAGATATGTAATTTCATGGCAGGTGGCTTTGATACTCCTGGATCTATTTTCTGAATTCTGTGCAGCTGAGATGTCATTTTTCTTACTCGGGAGGGGGGAGGGGTGCAACACTTTTAATATGTGATTCTCAATTATAACTGAAATTTGTATCCAGGCAAGGTGGAAAACCAAACTTTGCGCTGAAGCATTTTTTACAGAAGGAGGTAGACAATTGTCTACCAGGAATGGCATAAACAGCTGATCCTGATCCTATGGTAGTGGGTTGCTATCAGGAAGTCCCTTTCAATCCTGTTTTCTATGATTCTGGGAAGATCTCCAGAACAAATAGATCAACTGCTGCTTTCGAAAACATCTGAGGAGTAAGCACAGGTTCTGCTACAGCTTGAAGGATGTATTACTTAGCAAGGAAAGCTGTGTTTCAGAGGTCAGAGAATGTACTTATGAGAAATGGTAGAATTTAAGCTAAGTTGGAAAATGTTTCATAGCACTAATATCTGTAAACAGAAAAAAACAAACGTACTTCTGGGCTTGCTATCAAGAAAGACTGAGACTGAAATATTCAAAAATAAATTACTCTTTTATTCTCAAAAAAAGAAAAGCAGAATATGAGGCAGAACATGGAAAAATGGGAAAAGTCAACATGAAGGCTAATTTAACAGTGGCAATGTTTTTATCAAATGTGGAGGAAAAAAGAAAGACATGTGCCTAAAATAGAGAGATCACACAATCTCTATGCCAGATCTGTTACCAGATATTCTTTCTGTATCTTTCTTTCTCTGTTGGCTGTTGTGCATACTGATATGGCTAATACTTTGATTCTTAGTAACCATAGTGGTAAGAAAATAGAAAATAAAAACTGTTTATTGGTTTACGGGTTTAACTAACGGCGCTTTAACAACTGACATTAAGATTATCACAGAATCACAGAATGGTAGGGTTGGAAGGGACCTCTGGAGATCATCTAGTCCAACCCCCAAGACTAAACTATGGGTAGCAACAATTGTGTCTGACCACAGAATACAAGACAATAGACAGTTTTGATCAGAACTAGAGGAAATGATCTTTCCCTAGGACTATTGATAATAACAGGAAGTATTAGCTTTTCCAAACATCGCTCTGAGGAAGAAGTCAGGGCTTACAGAAGATAAATTTTGAGGTATTCTAGTCTATTCTCTTGAGTTTCAAGAAAAGTAAATAAATTATGAACGTAATTTTAAATAAAACATTTTTCCTGGGAAATTTCTTGTAATCTTTTTTCCAAAAAGGAAAGTGGAATGAAAATTCTCAGTAGGATTTTATTTTTCCCTTGTCCCCATTCCCAATGTTTTAAGCATTTTTAGAAATGTGTGCCTTTTAAACTGCTAATTGTATAGCTTCAGAACCAATAATATCACTTTCTTTTGGCAACCACATCTGTCATTTGTAGTTGGTAAAATGTCACATGAATTGTTAAGTTTTAGTATACTTAGAAGCTTTAACTTCAGAAAGAATTTAAACGTGGGATGTTTTATGTGAATGTTTTAGATATCAGAACAACTGAGCTGATTCCAATAATAGATTTGAAAAGAAATTTTCAGCAGTGGAAGTAAAAATGTACAATTTATTGTACATATTATAGTATATATGCAATATTGTTAGCTATGCTGCATATATTATTATGAACACTAGTTAAAGAAGGGATTTGTTTACATTGTACGGTAGAATTATACCACTGTAGAGCATTCAAAATATTTTTTTTTCCTAATGTTTGCCTAGCATTTAAGTGCAAGTAAATGTTGTAGACTAGCAGTTTTGACAATGATTTGCTTCAAAATGCCTATGATTTTGCTCAGAAAAATCCAGTGAGCAGAGCAGATGTTTCTGAGTTTCTTAACAGTCAATCAAAAGTGATGAACTGGGACTGTGTTAGGCAGACTAGTTTTTCCAATCATGTTTCTGTATTTTACCCCATACCCTCATTTCAGTTTTTGAATGTGTTAATGAAGACAAGTTACAAGACATTTTGAAAGACAGTAGTAAAAATTCATTGTATTAGAAAGACTGAGTAGATGCTTGTTTCAACACTTTGAAAAACAGAAGGCTAGAGAAGGTTGTATTATGTTTCAGGAGCTATCTGAACTGTTTATGGTAAACAATATTTTATAAATACATGAATAAAAACATTAACTTTTTGGCTGAAAAACTGTTCACCTACTGCTTTAAATCTTTTGAAACCATTTCTAGTTTCCTTTATACATGTGTTGCATATAATCCTCCACAAATTTGCAAGCTTCCATTCCTGTAACCTGACCAGATCACTAAAAGATTTTAAATTACAAGTGTACAGAATGATAAATGTTCAATAATATTTTGTAATTAATTATAAATATAGATTAGCAGTTTAGATGTAGATATAATATAAGAATTAAACATTAAAGCTTATAAGCATTTTCAAGATCACAGTAAATAAATAGTCTGAACCGTGTGAACAAAGACATAAAAGAAATAAGCAGGAAATAAGAAGAAAGAAATAAGAAAAGACATAAATTGAAATGCAGATGAAAAAGACAATTACATTATCTTCCACTGTTGAACTTCTTTAAATCACACGAAACAGTGAAATATTCAATACACTTTTCCATGAGGTAGAAAAGTATGTCAGAGAGAGACAGGTAAAATGCAAATAAATGTCTCCCTAATCTAGTAAGAAGGAAAAATATGGATTCCTGTGTTTACCCAGTAAATTTACTACATTTCTTTCAGGGAATACAAAGGTTTGTGATCTTTCTTACTGTTTGGAGTCATACATAATCTTTGTGTCGGTGACACAATGTCATCTCCCCATAACCCTCCTCCTAAATTACATTGCAGCTGTCCACACCCCTGTTCATATATCACATATTTAACAGTCATAAGATTAAATATTCATCTAATGACAGGCACAAGGCATGGATGCCAAGTCTTGACACCCCCTAGGTTAGTTCCATCACTCCTGGGTTGCTTCTGACCCTAAGAATTAATACTTTTCTTACCTACCATCTCTTGGCTGGATGAGCTTTTATCTATTTCATATGAAGCAGAATAGGTTCAACAGAAAAGAGTAAGAAACCGTCTTTGAACTGCTTATAACCTGGCAATTACAGGAATTACTGAAACAGGTACATTTGTCTCCCCTCAGGCCACAATCTGCCTCATACAGAATTCCTATCAGATAGCAGTTAAAAAAAAATATTGTCTTGCCCTAAAGTGAAGAATGGGTAAACTAGTCCCATTCAGCATTGCTTGCTTTGACCAGACTTGCTGGACATAATCTCCCCAAAAACAGGGTTTAGGTTGAGATGTCCCAAACATATCACCCTGCCTCCACCTGCTTCAGAAGGGATCCCATGTATAAGATTTTGCCATATGAGGTTCTTTGCTAGGTGTCAAAGAGATAGCAAAAACCAGTCTTCAAAATAATTATAGGAATTAATTATGAACATTTTACCTACAGAGAACAAAGGACTATGATAAAAGAAACCAAATACCTTGCATCTATTATTTCAGCTACAATTGCTTCTGCACTGATCTCCATAAAGGTTTCTAGCAGCCATCTCATTATAAGAGTGACTCTTCTGTGATGTGAGTTATCTTCTTCAGTTAAGTCAAAATTAAATACATTATTGTAAAGATCAGTATACATTTATGTCCCAATATCTCATAGTTTGGTGAAGGAATTTTATGGAGAACAAAGTGAAATTTATCAGAGATCACTATAAGCGTTTAGGAAGCAGAGGAACAGTTTCTGTTCAAAATATGTGCTCTACTAAATCTCACAAAACTCAAGGAAAAATTTAACCCAGATATTTCAAATGGATAAGCAAGAACCCATGTTAAGACATACAATTAATGTTGAGAACCTTCAATTCCTATGTAAATATCACTTTCATCTCTCTCTGTCTATCCAATCCTTGTCTCCAGGAATATGAAGTATCAAAATGTAGGAAAAAAATTTAATAGATCATAAAATAATTCAATATCCATTAAGTCATTGTATAAAAATAAATAATAAACCTTTCTGTATTATTAGTTAGTGCTTGAGAAAATATGATGTCACACTGATAAGGGTCTGAAGTAGATAGTTGCTTCTTTTGAATTTATTTTGGGGATTCTTTTTCAGCTCCCCAGTTGCTTGCTGAAAAAAACGAATTTAGGATGGAGACTAATAAAAATGCTGCATGGAAAGTTCTGTTGAGTGTTGTGTTCCGAATCTGAGATGATATAACAAAGCAGTTGCATGCTTAATGTAATGCCGTTTTATATTATTTTCTTGTAATATCTAGCAAAGAAAGGCACCCCTTTTTTAGGTCTCATTCATTTTCAATATCAGTTGCATTAATATTTTCATTTTCTCAGCATATATTTCTATAGTATTCTTAGCTTATGAAATGAGTTTATTTTCCTTACCTTACAGATATGAAATCTGTTTATATACAAGTAATAGAATCATCTTTGGTTTGGGCTTTGGTTCTTGGTTTTGGTTTGGTTTGGTTTTTTCCTCTAGTTTGGTAGACATACTGCCTTTGCTTTTATGACAGAAAAGTCATAGAAGTATTTTTGAACCGACTCAGTTTTTCACTCTTTTGATTTTCTGAAATGCTCTATGAGTTTCTATTAAGTTTAATAGTTGTTGAATTTCTATTTTAAGTTATTTTAAACACACAGAAAGTCTTTGGTACATTTTGGACTTGAAAAAAAAATGTTAAAGAGTTATTCTGAGACCTTTAAAAAAAGAGATCTATCTTTCTGTGTCTCAAATCGCATAAATCCTACAGGACATAAGACCACTGCAATCTGTATTGTCAATGGCAGCAGTATATAATTACATTATTTGTTTGCATTAATTGCAAAACTTCACATAAGCGTATAATTCGTTGCTGAAAGGAATGGTTTTCCAAAGACAATGTAATTAATTTCCACCTACAAAACAACTATGTAAATACTTTTCCTTTTCATATACCCCTTTGGTCTTTACTTCAGCTAAACAGATTACAGATCATTTCAAATGTGTTCAAACTATCATAAGTTAACTGAAACCATTGTTTTGTGCTCCCAGTTATCAATAGATGATTTGGTTTGGGTTTTGCTGAAGTGCCTTTTTCCAGAAGTGAGAATTTTACTATAGAGTTTGTTTAGATGAAGGACCCAACCACTTCAATTACAGCTCAATTGCATTTTTATCACCATTCTCTTCATGTCTGGTATATTTCCTCTTTCAACATACCTAGTGTCTGGTGTGTATCTTATACAACCCAGGGAATTTCATTGAGGATGGACACTTTAAAAAATCTCTAAAATTCATAATATTGTTTTCAGGTTTTCCCCAGATATTAATTTGAAGGACATTGTTTGTCTGTGTTTTTTTTTTTCTTTGAAGAGTGGTCTGAGAACATCTGTTTTATCATTTACCTTATGAAATCTTTTTTAAAATTTTAGTGTCATCTGGGATGATGCTGGACAACATCTGGGCTGATTTAAAGAAATACAGAAACTTTTAGGCTTTATAAAAACAAGTCCTGCAAGCATCACAATTCATATTTGTTGTCTGAAAGTCTTATAAATAGCATTTAGAGACTTCATCCTGCCACATTTGAGAAAGGAAAAACAGCACTGGCATTTTTATACTTTACCCATTAACCCTCATCTTTTCCACATGATTCCTTGTGGAAAGTTAGTCTCATCTTGTTTATATATGGCAGGCTTCCCAGTTCATTGGTCATTTTTGTGGCCCTTCTCTGACCCTTTCCAGCCTGTCCACACATTTTATTGTATAGTAGGGACCAAAACTGCACATAGTGTTCCAGGTGTGGCCTGAAAAATACTGAAGACAGTGGGGTAATGACTGCTTTACCTCTGTTGGTGATGCCCTTGTTGATGCAGGAATATCTCATATGATACAGAAATATTTCTCATGAACTTGTGAAGCAGACATGATGTACACAAAAAGTCTACCTGGATTCATGCTAGATGTTAAAGTGGCAGGAGTATTTTTTTTTAAAGTGGTGGGCAGTTACAGGCCAGTCAGTCTCACCTCAATGCCCACCAAGATCATGGAGCAGATCCTCCTGAACACTCTGCTAAGGCACATGGAAAATGAGGAGGTGATTAGTGCCAATGAACATGGCTTCACCAAAGGCAAATTGTGCCTGACAATTTTGGTGGCCTTTTACAATGGAATTGCAGCATCAGTGGAAAAGGGAAGAGCAGCCGATGTCATCTATCTGAACTTAAGCAAAGCCTTTGACACTGTCCCACATGATGTCCTATTCTCTAAGTTTGAGAGACATGGATTTGATGGATGGACCACTTGTTGAATAAGGAATTGGCTGGATGGTCACACTCAAAGGGTTGCGATCAATGGCTCAAAGTCCAAGTGGAGGCCAGTAAAGAGCGATGTTCCTCAGGGATCAGTAGTGGGACCAGTATTGATTAACATCTTTGCTGGCGACATGGACAGTGGCATTGATTGCTCCCTCAGCAAGTTTGTTGATAACACCAAGCTGTGTGTGTGGTTGACACTCTGGAGGGAAGGGATGCCATCCAGAGGGATCTTGACAGTCTTGAGAGCTCAGCCCATGCCAACTTCATGAAGTTCAACAAGGTCAAGTGCAAGGTGCTGCTTCTAGGTTGGGGCAATCCCAAGCACAAATACAGGTTGGGCAATGAGTGGATTGAGAGCAGCCCTGAGGAGAAAGACTTGGGGGTGCTGGTTGATGAAAAGCTCAACATGAGGCAGCAATGGGTGAGTGCAGGCCAGAAGGCCAACCGTATCCTGAACTGCATCAAAAGAAGTGTGGCCAGTAGGTCAAGGGAGGTGATTCTGCCCCTCTACTCCGCTGTTGTGAGACATCACCTAATGTACTGCATCCAGCCCTGGAGCCCCCTAGCCTAAGAGGGACATAGATCTGTTGGAGCAGGTCCAGAGGAGGGCCATGAAGGTGATCAGAGGGCTGGAACACCTCTCCTATGAAGACAGGCTGAGAGAGTTGGGGTAGTTCAGCCTGGAGAAGAGAAGACTGCGGGTAGACCTCATTGTGGCCTTCCAGTGTCTGAAAGGGGCCTACAAGAAAGCTGGGGAGGGACATTTTACAAGGGCTTGTAGTGATAGGACAAGAGGTAATGGGTTTAAACTGGAAGAGAGTAGATTTAGATTGGAAACTAGAAGGAAATTCTTCTCACCAGTGGTGAGACACGGGAATAGGTTGCCCAGGGAGGTTGTGGGTGCTCCGTCCCTGGAGGTGTTCAAGGCCAGGTTGAATGGGACCTCTAGCAACCTGATCTAGTGGGAGGTGTCCATGCCATGGCAAGGGGGTTGGAACTAGATGATCTTTGAGGTCCCTTCCAAGCCAAACCTTTCTATGATTCGCATCACTGCTTAAACAGAGGAAAGCAAGATTTAGTGCAGTAAATAAAACACAAAACATAAATTGTGTTTTGTCCCATCTTGATATCTGTTACAAAAGAGTCCTGCTTTTCACTTAGAGAGAAGAAAGTAATCCACCAACCTCTGTGATCTGTCAACAAAAAGTCAACCTTTAGCCACACCACGGCTGTTGCTAAAAATATCTGGCTGAAGTTGCTTGTGTGAGAAATGAATTGAATTTCACTTCTCTGCATGTGTTACTTGGCATGTGTTACAAACAAACCTACTTTTTCCTTCTCTTGCCCTGATGAGCAATTAGCAATGCAGTGGGCTGTAATGGAAAGAGTGATGGGTGAGGTATGGCCTTATAACCCTATGTTATATGAAGCATGAATGTCGTTGTTTAAGCCCAGCCAGCAACTAAGCATCACACAGCTGTTCACTCACTCTCTCTCCCAAGCAGGATGGGGGAAGGGAACCGGAAGGGTAAAAGTGAGAAAACTTGTGGGTTGAGATAAGAACGGGTTAATAATTGAAATAAAATAAAATAAAATAAATTAATGATAATATTATTATCATCATTTATCATAATAACAAATTGTAATGAAAAGAAAAATAACAAAGAGAAAGAAAACCCAGGAAAGGGAAGTGATGCAAATGAAAACAATTGCTCACCACTGAGTGATGCCCAGTCAGTGCCCAAACAGCAGCCCTCCAACCAGTCTCCCCTGTAGTTTATTGCTGAGCATGACACCATGTGGCATGTAATATTCCTTTGGTCAGCTGTCCTGGCTGTGTCCCTTCCTAGCCTTTCTGCACCCCCTGCCTACTTGCTGGTGAGGTGGTGTGAGAAGCAGAAAAGGCCTTGATGCTGTGTAAGCACTGCTCAGCAGTAACTAATACATCCCTGAATTATCAACACCATTTCCCACACAAATCTGAAACATAGCCCCATGTAAGATACTATGAAGAAAATTATCTCTACCCAAGACAAAACCAGCACAGTGAATAAAGACGAAGTATTTTTCATAATATTTTTCACATGATTCAATTCAGAGGGAAATGTTTTATTGTTCCACTTCCAGTGACCTCAGTTGTCTTAGGGAAAAGGTATTCCTCAGTTGTCTTGAGGGAGAAAGCTGGTAAATGATTCTGTCTGTAAATTCAGCTTCTACTTTACAAAATAATCCCTACATGAGTTTCTAACATTTTTCTTTCATTGTCATCCTTTACCCCCTTGCTCCTTTATCTTTGTTCTTCTCCACATACACATTTTCCCTTTCTGTCAAGAAAATTGAAAGCCTATCTTTTGGGAGTCAAGTTCTATATTAGAAAAGCTTACTTATAGTATGTCTCTTATAGAAGCATTCAATTAAGAATTAATAATGGAGCTTCTATCTTAATTAAATATTAAATGGTACCTATTTAGCTTAAAAAAGGTGCAGGGATAAATTCAAGTCTTTGTCTGACCAATCTGAAGCCGCAAAGGCAGTAAATTGTGCTGTAGTATGTACATTAGAATTTTCAGAAAATCCTCATTGTTTTCTCAGTTAATGTCTTATCCAGACTAATCTGAGGTTAAACCACAAGTATCTTACTTATTTTAAGAATCTCATCAGCACACGCAAGACTTAAGAATTATCAGTTACATCAGAAATATCCATAAAATATGCATTTGTTAATGTCTTTGAATCATCTGTTGGAAAAATACTACTGAAGGTGTTCAGGAGGATCAGGTGTTGTATTGACATTAGATATCTTAGATTTTATAACTCTAGGAAGATGTAAAAATACCTAGCAATTTTTAAGTTGTATGGTTCACTATGTAAGTGTTCTGTATAGGCTGACAGTTGTATTATCTATGGAAATCTAAATAACTTTGAAAATCTTGTACATACTTTAAGGGTGTATATATTTGAAATCCCCTTTACTTTACAAAGCATATCCACTTCCTTATTTTAAACCGATTTTAGATATCAAATTTTAGTTCCCTTTTGTATACATATTTTTCTAGTATCTTTAAACCACATGAGCTGTGAGAACAGTAATCACAATATAGAGAATGCTACATCTCCCTACGTATGCACTCAGAATTAGTTGGTATTTAACACTGTTGACATAGTTTTTGTGACTGTAATTTGAAGTGCATTTTGAACACTCAAACTGTTCAAAGGAGCATCACAAAGAGGCCCACAGGAAAATATTTGTTCTCTTCTTGGATCCAAATTTAAAATAGTGGCTAGTCAATAAAATATTTACTGGACAGTTAGAAAAAGATCTAACTATCAGTTTTACTAAGACAGAGTCACTACTATTGTGATAAGATGGAAGCAAGTAGTGATTCTGGGAAGAAAAAATGGTTTTGTTTTATAAAAAATTTGATATATGTTAATCATAAAGGGCACAATAACAAGAGGAGACAACATTAATCATCAGTTTATATCTGTAATATGTATATATTCATATGCATATAGAATTACTTAAAGCAAATTATTTGGTAGTTTATTCTTCAGGGAAAGATTATTAAGTAAGGAAACAGGAAATATGTTTTCTCTTGCCATGGTTAACAGAGTTAACGTGTGCACTAGAGTTCCAGTAGAACTGAATGACAAATGCTCAGTTTCAGTAGTGATCACACTCTGGAAAAGATATAAATGGTTACTCATATTGCAAATTATGGTTTTGAGACTGCATCACCTTCTAGTGAATATAACAAGTGATATAGTCATTAGTTCAGAACAACACAACTAAATGCATTTAAAAGAATGACAATCAAGGAAGGCTTTGTCACATTAGTTAGTATCACAAAGCAATATTGTTACTGAAGCTGTAAATCAAACACATGGCTTTTATTTCTGCTTGAACTTACATACAAACCATGTGAAAATATGACACAAATTTCTTATTAGAGTCACAGTATGAAAGGCAGAAAAAAGTCTTACATTGACATCATAAGGCATTCAGCATGAAAAAAATAGTTAGAAAGAGGACCCAATAGCCCTCTTATATAAGGGCTCTTATATATAACTATATAAGTTATAAAACATTTCTATTACCTGCTATACATGATATAGTCTGAGTAGTTATTGTAGGAATAGAATCATTCGAAGGAAAACACAACTGTCATTATTCAAATATATATTTGGGTTAAACTGGAATGAAATCAAGGGCTGAAAACAGAAGCAGACATAGGAATTTAAAAGTCAAAAGCATCTTAAATCCCTACAGAAACCATTTGGGAATGAATGTCTTTTCCTATTTAAAGAGCGTACATTAGTCAGCATCATCTATCTTTTAAGTTAAGGTTATAACGGTTATAATATCCACATGGTTTTTCAATAACTTTGATTTCCTTTGAAATAGTTACATTTGTTTGTACTTTTTGCCTCCATAAGTCACCCAAATAATTTAATATTTTATTGTTGGTAAGATTGTAGGAATTAATAAGTATTGGCAAATGTGGCCCTTAAACTTAACTGATGACATTTAAAATTATGCCAAGGAATAAATCATTTCGCTTTTCCATATCACTGGAGACTATGCTTTATACACATATTTTGTAATATAAATCTTTTATCATGTTGACATCAATAGAGAAGATGTAGCCCCTACTGAATGGTTAAATAGAAACTTTGAGTATATAATGAAATTCTTTTTATATCTTCCAAGTTGCAGATGTCCTTGCCCTTCATTTATAAGTGTAAAGTGTCATCTTAACCTTCTATAATCCTACAGAGATTTAGATATATTCCATTCACTATTTTTTTTTAGTGACTCTGTTTAAAACACAGAGGAGTTTTTGAGTAAGGTTCAGTGACACTTGCCTTTGACTATAAATATAATTTTTTAAAAAGGTATATTTAAATAACTTTTTAATGTAGCTTTTGGCACATAGCATTTTTCAGTTCTCTTTACCTTAAGGCATTTTGACAACTACTGTCCTATCTATCTAGGTTTCCACTGATTAAGCAAAATCTTCTACCATGTGCCCATGAAAAACCTGGAAGATGTCTTTGTCTTCATTTACATTTCAAATTACTGTAAGTGCAACTAATTGTAGATGAGAATACATACACAGAATTTCAGGCTGCAAGGGGACACGAGCGCTTTCAGAATTATTCTCTATTATAATTATTCTGAAGTGAACAATTAAATCTGGAAAACCATTCTAAAAGAACATGTGGGTGAGCTGTCTGATCAAAGTAAGAAATCATTGAATACAGAAAAAAAAAATCTATTCAAGACTATAAACAGATCCACAAATTTTTGTGAGGTAATTTACAGTCTCATTTCATTTGCTGTCCCTCAATATTCTCAAAATAAAGTTTACAGAAAACAAGTCTTATCAAACACTTTAATATGGACCAGACATGTCATTTTGAAGGCAGAGGCAAAAAGAGGACAAAAAGAAATGCAATTAAAATGAGTACTGACCAAAAGAATAAGATATGTGTAAAACAGTAGTCAGTCTGAGAAGAAACAGGATGCAGTACTTTAAAGTTTGAGAACTACCTGCTCATTTAATTGCAAGAGTATAACAAGAAGATGATGCTCAGTGACAATGGTCCTGACAGATTTCCTGCCATAGCACCTTGCAGCATCACATCTTAAGAGACTGCAAAAGTAGTGTTGTTGTTGTTTTAATTAAATCACTAATCTAACAGAGAAGCATATTATTTGACATCTGGCCTGATGAGTCTTGTTCCAGTATGAGATAAGCACATCGAATTATCACGTAACAAGACATCTTCTGGCAATGTGAAGAAGGAATGACTTTGTCAGTATACAGCTATGGAGTGAGTTTTCCTGCAAGGTCCCTCTAAGTTCAGGCCCATTAACAGTAAAACACTGCCTTCTTCCTGGCCTTCCTGTGGGTGACATTCTTGGCAACTACATTCGGAAGACTGCAGTGCCTACCAACACACAAAATATGGAAAGCCAGTGTCACGAGACATACATTTTATAGATTAGGCCAGCAGGTTCATAGGTTTACAACTTATACAGAGCCACCTGAACCACAAATAACTGAAAACAAATCAAAAGGCAGTGGTAGCTGATAGGAGTAGTACTTGGAGAAAAGAAACCTGAAAATCAAGCTGCCTGAAATTTTTTTCCAGATAATGTTTTCCTTGGAAAATGCATTTCATTAAAATTGAAAAGCTTCATAGAAGCGTATTGATTTTTTGTCTTTTTTTTCATGGAAAATTTGTCAAAACATATTTTTGTCACTTTTGTGTTTAATTTCAATGTTAAACAAATTGGCTTCAATGAGAGAGAGGCTATTTAGCTTAAATATATATTTCAGATTATATTTGACATTAATATTGTGGATGAATAAGGTATCTATATTAACTACAGTGTTTTAAGAGTTATTGAAGCAATGCTTTTGTATAAGATAGAAATGACTATTGAAATAAGATGATTTGACATTGTCAAAACTGTACAGTATCATCAAATAAATGTTTTGGAATTTTTTATTTTATGGATTTGAAATTCTAGTCATTCTAGTTGTGAGAAAAACAACAATCTGCAAATACCAAAACATCAAAATTTACAGAAAAAATATTGTTTTTCCTTTTTTTTCAAAAAGCTATAGAAAACAAATAAGGAACAAAATGAGGGAAGAGATTTCACTTTTGCATGCTTAGAGTACCAGTGTCTTCTGTATTGGGGGCATACTGAACTGCCTTTGTCATCCTAGAGAAAACTTCTAGAAAAAAAAGAAAGGTCACAGAAATTTATGAGAGACAGGAAGAACATCACTGTTGGAAGCTCTTGATTCAGATATATGGGTGTTTCCTTTATAAATGTTTAAGAATCCATCTGTATAAACATTTTTAAAAATTAAATTACTTGGTAGAACCTCTCTTATATCTCACTCTCCAGTCACCTTGCTGTCAAATTTAACAATGTTTATTTCAGGATCTTCTAAAGCAGAATTTCTAAAAAGATAAGAGTTAAAAAGCCATATTTTTCAAAGTGATGTTTTTATCCACAGAATGTGATAAGGACTTGTACACCTCAATAATTTATGGGCTTAGTTTTTGAATAGAAAGTTTCATGACCAATTACAAACAAACACTATTCAGTTTACGCTTGCGAACCTATTAACTAAAAGTGTTTGGAGAAAAAGTTAGAATCAGCTTTTCAGCAAAACTAGGTAGGCCACTGTCCTGGTTTGGCCAGGACAGGGTTAATTTTAGTGGACCAGGTTATTCTACACCATGCTGACATCATGCCCTGGGGCCAGTTCCGGTGGGGGGGCAGTTCGAGGGCAATTCGCCTTTCGCTGCATCTGGGTGAGCTCGCTCCCTCGCTATTTTCTGTTATCAATCTTTTTTTGTATTGTTCCTTTATCACTGTTACTGCTGGGTTTGTTTGTTAACTGCAAAAAAATGCTTTTTATATGTTGTTTTCTTATATAAATATGTATATATTAAACCTTCCTTAACTCAAAAAGGCACTTTTAAACCTTTTTTTTTTCTTTGTCCGTGACCCGCGACAGAGGGAGGGGGCGGGGAGCCACGTGGCTCAGATATTAAACCAATACAGCCACATACAATGTCATTTGAACCAGGGTATATAGTCTGCTTTATTTAAGACTATTCAGACATAAGCTGGCTATCTCCACCTTTATTGTGACATACAAGCACCTCTTTCTAAATGTAAAAAAATTTTGGAAAGTGAGGTCATAAATATTACAGCAGAAATTAATGAAGTTACCAACTGAAGTGCCGGGGCCTGAGTTGTGGGCACCAAGTTGGACATGACCTGTGAATGAGTCACAACCTAGCAGAATGATTTGTTGTTTCTGTTGGCTTCATGTTCCAGAGGCAGAACCTGGCCCACCTGTGTCTCTATGGCTCTGCCCCTACTCAGGTGGTCATGGTTGGGGTGGTGGGTGAGGCCAGGATTATATTAACCAGGAGCCAATTAGTTAGAAGAGCTTCCTGTTGGGTGTGGTTCTGTTTGGGCTGGCTGCATCTTGCTGAACTCTTATGGTGGTGTCCTTCCATGTGAAGGGCCGCTGAGGGAGCAGTCTCTGTCCCTTGTGTCCAGCAGGTGATGCTGGCACCATAGTGGGCAGCAGAGGAACTGGGCCCTCAGGAATTTATGGCAGAACTGTCTGGAAGAAGACTTCTGAGGGGATGTTGCTGAGTTCAGCGTTGGCCTGTGTTATCAGGCATTGATGACAGCATAAAATGATGATGGCTGAACCAGCAAAGCACCGTATCAGTAAATTAAATACTAAACAAATATAATATTGTGCTTATCTTTCAGTCAGTAAGGTAACAGAAAAATAAGAAACTAAATTCTTGTTGGATGAAAAGAAGAATCCTCATAATCTCGGTAGCAGTAAGCAGATCTCCAGAACTTCCTAGACAAGGCATATACCTAAGCATAACAAGCAGACATCTATTGTCTGTCCTCTTTCTGCAGTACTCTGTTTGAGGAAGTCTAGACTTTCCTTCAGTCTCATGAAAAAGAATATGGGCACTCAGGTTTTGAGTTTAATTGAATGCCACCAGCATATGAGTTTAGGCCAAAAGGGTCCTAACACTCAGAACAGTTTTTCACTATTCTGAGATATAAGTATCATGCTAGTAAATCTTATGCCACATGCAGTGGCAAAATTTAAGGTATCTGTAAGATTTTGCAGGTGTAGAAATGGGGCTTCACATACCTGGCACCATCTTCAGTAATTGAATTGCTAAGCCAGATTTATGTGTGATCTTATCAGTAGTTATTTTTTGGGAATGTTTCTTTAGTTACACTCTTAAAAAAAGACAGAATGCCTCTTTTTCAGTATATCAGATACACTGAAAACCAAACTATTAGAGCTTTGGGGAAATCAGACACAGGAGTGTTGGCAGTCTTGGATGACTACAGATGAAGTCAAACCATGCCTAGATGCCTCTTCTTTTGAGAATTTAGCTTGTGGAGAGGACTGAAGTAGTATCTCATGATGGAATGAAGCATATTGATCTTTAAGCTAACACTGACTCAGACTGTCATTTCCACATGATATAGTGCCGTATCACACAGCAATTCTAGCTTAGAATGGAAGCAGTATGGGTGGATTTGCAGCATACATACAATGCTGGAAAACAATTTTTACTAGGTAGAATATTAATGCAACTATTTGCTGAAGCAGTCTGCCAGGGACAGCTTGGGTGACTTTCATAGCACTACTCTGTAGAGGCATTCTACATCATTTAAATGTCCTGGAAATTGTACCTTTAGCTTTGTAGCTTTATGTAGGAGTGAATAATTTATGTGTGAGCTGTTTATGTTTGAATGTTTCAGTGGGAATATTTCTGTGTTACAAAATAAGGTTCACTAATTCAATTATAGAGCTCTGCAAACAGTAGGACTGGCTTCTCTATTCACAGTTAGAATGCCAAGATGCCTGCGGATAGGTAGGTATGTCTGTCAGCGATCACAGCACCCACTGTGCAGAAATGTGCTTTAGAATAAACATTTCAGATTTTGAAAGTCAATAGAGCTTAACAGCAAGACACAGACTATATGCTCTAGGCAACTATCCTTGGCATTGCAACACCTGAAAATAAAGCACCTAGGTCTTTCTGGGCAATACTATTATTGAGGCACCCACAAAGCAGACAGCAACAGCTATAAAAATAGGGATTTATTAACCCAGGACTCCTAATGACAAAACACAAGTTCAGATGTCCATCAGGAATATACCTACTGCACAACTAATTACTTAACTTGGAGTAAAGGCAAACCAAAATGGGCATGCACTCATTACTAAAAGGGAAACCCCTCACACAAGTGCCCAAACTTATCACTCACCAAAGTGGGGGGAGTGAGTATGACTCAATCCACGAAAATTTGCTCAATCCATGGAAGTATCCTGGGACAGCCTGTCTAAGGGTTGGGTCCAACTGCTTGGAAAAGAACCATCTCTGCTGGTTCTTAGATGAGGCTCCATTTATACCCTAGTAGAGGGTGCACTGTGGTCATCCTAACTGGCTGAGGGGGCAAGTCCAGACAAAACAGGCTGAGGGTCTAGATACTGAGGCATCAGTTAATCACCCTGAGGTACAGTTTGTTGCAAACTGTTCTGGCACACCCTGTTTTGGCTGTCAGGGAGGCTGTACCTGCCACAAATATGGGCCACCTTCTATAACTACCTGGCCTATCAATTTAGTCAATGGCAACACATTAGGTTCCTCTAAGAAGTAATTTTAGATAGCTGAGTTGCCTGGACTTTCAATTGACTGCACGCAGAGCCTAAACTCTTTGACAGGAGAGCTCAAGCAGCAAGCTGCCCATGGAGGGGAGAAATGCTGAATCTCAGAGCACAGTCCTGGAGCTAAAGACCACGAGCCAAACTGCACAGACTCTGCTTCAGATTGCTGTATCCTTGGCTAAGATCAGGCAACAAATTTAATAAGGTGTACAAAGAGCTTGAGGCAGTGGTCCTCTACTGTTCAAAATGCTAGTTAACTGCACAAAAACACAGAATAAGAGTCAAGTTCCTCACCATCAAATGTCATCTCTCATTTCCAAGCATGTGAACATTACTGTTCAAGTGGCAAGCATGGCACAGAAGGTGATGGATTGCATACTTCTCTGCCTTATTTTTCCTCCTCCATATTTTGAAGATGATATGGTGTAAGGAGGAATGCAAGTGCCATGGGTCTAGGAAAGCAGTAAGCAAAGGTGAAGAAGAGGCCAAAGAGTGGTGACCTGCAATCTGAAGGCTCCATTCTGCTGAGCAAAAGCAGAACTTATTTCTGTTCACAACACTGCTTATGCATTTTGCATCAGAGCCATTGGACGTAAAGCAGAAATAATCTGAAGGAGCAGAAAGAGGTTTTGAATGGAAGTGGACGGGGCCACTGTGCTTTATACGTAAATCAATGCTGTCTGTATTTGTTAGACATGCTCAAAGAACCCTTGACAGTTGGAGTCCCTTGGGGATTCAGGCTGAGTTTCAACTCCTCGTTTTCATAGATCTCAAGCACACAAAAGCTTTGTTGGCCATAATGAAAGTGCTTGTAAGGTGAGGTAGTGAAAGGAACATGCTGTAGAAATAATTTTTGAATCTTCATCTTTTCCATTGCACCTAAGTTCAACCCCAATGTCTTGTAGGCAATCTGAAGGGTGTTAAATATCATAATTGCTTTGTTAGTGTTGCTCCGTACTTTTCCATAAAATTAATTCTAAACAGTCTATGCAAAAAAAAATATCACTTTGTGCACATTTCCTGCATATATCTACATGCTGAGCACACAGTGTGCATTGGTATCAAGAAAAAGGTTGCACTTCATTCATGCTTTCTTTTTAAGAGCAGAGTTTAAAAGTTGCTTTGTGCTCAGGAGCTCAGGGATTAACACCTGGCTGGGTGAGGTGCAGATGAAGCCTCTGGACCCTCTGTAGCAGAACACAGATGGATAAATTTTTGCTGAGTGGGGCAACAGTTTGTGTAAGGGTGGCAGTCCAACAAGAGCTGCTATCCTGCTCCAATAGTTGCAAAAGCTCTCTGAGAACAATGTGAGCTGAAGCAAAAGCTGTTACACCAAGACCAGTTACATTCTTTTATGTGGCAACTCTTCCATCCTTCATTGAGACAAAGTATTATTTTGCTTCCTCATGTTTGTATTGACTCTCTCAGTCTATGAGGACAAATGTTGGATGCATCGTGTTACAGTTTGAAGATCATCCTTGGCAATTAGAGGGCTCTTTGGTTCACATCATACTCTCTTCTTCTTGCTGTAAGAAACCTGACCAGACCCGTTATTAGTACATCAATAAGTAGGCAAGTGTGAGATTTTACCCTCACAGCCAAACCTTTTCATGCTACAGCCTTTACTGTGTAGCAGAATTTCAACACTGCCTCTCAAGAAGGGGAAAAAAAAAGTAGTCTGACATCTGTCACTATGAGTTTCAGAAGCCACCAGCTCTCTAAACCTTTGACCTCAAACAGAATTGGTTGGACTATATATATGGCACACTGTCCCCTTGTAAAGTGTTTCCTGAGCTATGTTAGACATCCCAATACTTTACGGAGATTTTATAGACTGCTCCACTGCTGATTAAGGATACATTTTACAGTGTATACACACCCAGGCACAAATAAGCCTATGTAGTTACAGATGAGGAGGTTTTGTTCAAATTTATCACTCACCTACATGGTAGAGATTAAACCTGTATTTGAAAGCCACTTATCTATTTAGAGAGATCTCTTCCTTCAGTTGTGATAATAGAAATGCACAGAAATACCAGTCTTGATATTTACATGTATTTCTGGATATTTACTGATATTTACTGTAGTTTTTATTTTTCTAATACAGCTAATAAAGGCAAGTTTTTGTTTTCTAGGTGAAGAAGATCAGGTTAAGTACTTTTATAAAAGTAGCACTACCACTACACAGACAGTTTACAGACAGTTTACAGATGGAAAAACTTACAGATCAGAGACCCAGCTAGTGTCAAACCAAGCTAATAATTCTAGCAAGCATTATGACACCAGCTTGGGTCCTGAAGCGGTAGATCTTTATTTGCACAATGTGGCATCAAACTAAAACCCCGTCTTTCCAAAATTCCTTTGCGAGTAAAGCAGAACTAGCTCACAAGGATATTGAAACTTACTGTAGTTATCCTTCCATTTCCATACTTATCATACATACACAAATATGATCTGAAGAGAAAAAACAATGAGAAAGATAGTATCCCACATGAAAGACTACACTTGTTATATCCTTGCAGACTAGTGGAAAATTCCTTTAGCCTCAAATCCAAATATAGGTTGTATGTAAATTAAAGAAGAAATGAAGTACATGAGGTCTGATTCCATTTCACCTTTTGGAGCAATGTGCACATCTTCAAAGTCTTATCTATCAAGAAGGTAGTCTGTTAAACCCTCATTTCTCTATTCTACTAGTCTGTAGATGGAGGAAACAATACCAGTGGGAAAGCAAAGACCAGAATCAGTCCCAAAATGCTTAATACATGTTTACTTCTCTCTTTTTTTTGCATCATTTTAAAGACAAGTAAACTATATGACTCATAGCAATAAGTAGCTATTCACAACATTTCAGCATTTCAAAGTTCAGATTAAAAGAATTTGTTTTTAAATGTGTCTGAATTTAACTCTGCTTCCCTTTTTGGTATGCAGTAGGTCATTCCCATGTTAATCAGCTATCTGCTTTCTAAAATTTTGATTTTGCTACAAAAAGCAAGTTTTCTGATTAAGACTGTCTGAAGATTTTGCATTCAGTATAGCTAAGGATTAGCTTGGTGACGTTGTATCAGAAACTATTAGTCTAAAATTAGAGTTATTTCATGACCCAACATCAGTTGTAAATTTGTTGGTTCCTCTGTGAGTCAAATATTAATAGCAAGACACAATGTAAATTTAGCCTTTACTTCGATTGATGAGGTTCCTGAAATGTGTCATTAACCTGTTGATGGAGTCTCTAGTCTTTTCCAAGGAGGTGCAAGTTAGTTAAAGATATCTGTCCAGTTAGGACAGATACTCAAAACCAGGAGCTTTTTTTTTTACCTTTTATTCACTTTTACTGAAAACTGAAATTAAGTATATAGAGAGTGGACAATTCTCTTGCGAGAAAAAATGAGTGTCTTGTCATATTCACAAAAATAATCCAAACAAAACAAAAATAAACCACAGGAAAAACACCCTAAGCATTTTGATGATCAAATGTTTGGTTCTATCTTTCTTTCTTATTTTAATACACATCCATTTATTTGAATCTTATTCAAGAAAATAAATAATATGAAAACAAAAGTTACTTTAGCAATGTTAGAACACAACCAGTTTTATGAAGGAATCTGTGTTTGCGAGCTTTGTAGTCAAATTTTGACAACTTGGAAAGGCTAGAGTCTTTTACTAAATTTCCTAGGTAAAACATGTGGTTTGAAAGTTTTTATCTTCTAGTGGGGAAATAAAAATAAAATCATTCTGCAACATCTCCTTACCATTGGCAAAATATGAGGTCAAAATATATTTATTTAGCTTAGGGAAAGAATGAGCTTATCCAGTTGCATTGCCCAGCAGGATACCACTGGCATGAGAGAGATAAAAAACATTTAGAGTTCAATGAAAAGTGTTCCTTCAATAAAAAGTTCTGACCCCTCTACCCATCAAATATCTGCAATAGTTCTGATACTGTTAACAACTTCCAGCAGTGTTCTCAACAGTATTAACTGGAGAGTAATCTCTGTGAGGAGTTACATTGGGTCACAGTGTTGGTGCATAAGGAAAGAGTGACTAAAGTGCTGGGGCTTGATTTGTGGGCCTCAAGTTGGAGTTGACCTGTGAATGAATCACAGCCTAGCAGAATGATTTGTTTTTCTGATTGGCTTCATGTTCCAGAGGCAAAACCTGGCCCACCTGTGTCTCTGTGGCTCTGTCCTCACCCAGGTGGTCATTGCTGGGGTGACGGGCGAGGCCAGGAATATATTAACCATGAGCCAATCAGTTGGAGGAGCTTCTTGTTGGGTGTGGCTTCTGTTTGGGCTGGTTGCATCTTGCTGAACTTTCTCAGTGGCATCCTTCCATGTGAAGGGCTGCTGAGGGAGTCATCTCTGTCTGTTATGTCCAGCAGGCGATGCTAGCACCACAGTGGTTAGCAAAGGAGCTGGGCCCATAGG
>VZZY01013577.1:0-17770 GCA_013400335.1 Eurystomus gularis
GCTGAACCAGCACAACATACAGTACCTGTCATCAATATCCAAATGAACTTGTTGGAAACCAGCTTGAGTATGTGGATAAAACCTAAAGTCATTATTCTGACTGAAGCATAATGTCACCTTTAACCAAAGCATGTCCTTAGGAGCCATGCGTCTCCTGAGAACGGGTCTAAAGAGTCGTACAAATGCCTGCTTGCCTGACTTCTGTATGTCCCTGAAGACTGAAGCTTGTTATGTGTTGTTTGTACTAAAGTAGCAAATTCAAGCTCAGCATATATAATGAGAACACTCTTCCTCTGAAGCTCTTACAGTGAGATGCATAGTTGTGGGAGTCCGACCCCCACATATTAAGGAGATGTCTTTCTAAGTCAGCTAAAAAGAACTACAACTTCCGTGGATCATTGGGAAGTCCTCTGGAAATCGGAAGTTGTAGTTGTGGGACGCAGCGTATAAAAACTCAAAAGAAAACAAAAACTCTCTCTTTTTGCTGCGTTGTGCAAGGAGGTGCATCGCTGCTGCCAAGCGGGGGAAGAGTGGGGAAGCCGCCGCGGAGAAAGCCTGCACCGAAGCTGCCGCTGCCAGAGAAATCGCATTGCCGGTTGCAGCCAGCAATGCCGCTGCATGCCGTTCCTGCCTGTGCACATTGCCAGGCGACCGCCGGGCATGCACCCGCTTCAAGCTGGAGAAGCCGGGGGAAGGAGGGAAGCTGCCGCCTTCTGCCGCTTAAAGAAACCACAGCAAGAAGCTGCCGCTGGCGCTGCCCCAAGCTGGGAGCCCTGCGCCGAAACCGAAAGAATCCAGCAAGAAGAAGTTGCTGGCAAGTCACNCACCATCATCATCGGTCGGAGAGAGACTCCGATCGCACCAAAAAGCTGCAAGTCACCGCCGTCATTGGAACCGCCCAAGTCTGCCGACCGAGCGTCGTCGACCCGGCCCCCACAGGAACCATCACCATATGCTGGAAAAGGGTAGAACTTGATATATACACACATACATGCACGCACCACACCACACCATTCACACATAAGTTATATTTTGATATAATTGAATTCTTGTTTTGCCCTATCCTCTCTGTCGTTTCCAATTCTCCTCAGGGAAGGGGGAGTGAGTGGGTGGGCATGGCGTCCTTGATACCGTAATATTTCCATAGAGTAAATATGGTTTTATTCAAATATATTTGGTAATAAACTTGTTGAATACTCGTTGGTCTCCGTGATTGCCTACGAGCCTGGTGGGAAGTATCTTGCTCTGCCCTCGATCCCCTTCCCCTTTGGGAGGCGGTATGGACGCTTGTGCCCCAACTGCGACAAGAGTCATAGAGGTGGAATTCTTGCTTGGCACCAGAGACGTTGAGACCAGCTAAGTATCTTCCCATGTTGGCATCACTCCCCAATGAGCCTGAACTCTGCTGAGTTTCTTGAGTCTGCTCCAATGTCCCTGAGCTTGATAAGGGATGAATGCTATATGTGAATAAAACACGCAGGAGATTTTCAGTTTAGATCCAGATTTCTCCAGCACATCATCTATTCCTTTTTCTCTCAAAGAACAACAGAATAGCTGAAGCTGGAAGGGATCTCTGGAGATCACATAGTCCAACCTCCTGGTCAAAGCAAGCTCAGCTAGAGCAGGTTGCTCAGTGACATGCAAAGTCATGTTTCAAATATCAGTAAAGATGGAGATTCCACAGCCACTCTGGGCAACTTGTTCCTCTTTAATGACTACTGTCTGTAGAAAAGAGAAAGAAAAAACAATTCTTATTTCAAATGGAATTTTCTATGGATACTTTTACAACTCCATCTTCTCTGCTCTCCTCCCCCCCTGGTATTTAGACACATTGATAATATCCTCCTGGAGCCTTCTAACAGGATGAACCATCCGAGCTCTCTCAGATGCTTCTACCCTATTATTTTCATGACTCTTCACTGGACTCACTCTTGTAAAGAGCGAGAGGAAATATCCACAAGATACACCTAGGGAACTTTACATTGGATATTAGGAAGAATTCCTTTACTGAAAGGGTTGTCAGGCATTGGAACGGGTTGTCCAAGGCAGTGGTGGAGTCCCCATCCCTGGAGGTATTTAAAAGATTTATAGGCACAGTGCCTAGGGATATGGTTTGGTCAAGGACTTGTCAGTGTTAGGTTAAGAACTGGACTCTATGATCTTAAAGGTCTTTTCCAATCTAGGCAATTCTGTGATCCTGTGATTCTTTATGTCCAAGTTTCTCTTGTACTGGGAAGCCCAGCACTGGACTCAGCACTCCAGATGTATGTTACCAGTGCTGATTAGAGGAGCAGCATCACCTCCCTCAACTTACTCCCTCAACACTCTTTCTAGCATAGCTGAGGAGGCTGTTGGTCGTGTTTGCCGTAAGAGTATGTTGCTGCCTCTTGGTCAACTTGTTGTCTGCCAGGGTCTGCAGACCCTTTTCTGCTGAGCTGCTTTGCAGTTGATCTGCCCCCAGCCAGTACAGGTGCCTGGGGTTTTTTCTTCTCAGGTGCAGGAGTCAGCATTTCCCTTTGCTGAACGTCATGAGATTCCAGTTGGGCCATTTATTGAGATTCTTGTTGGGCCATTTATTCACCCTCTCCAGGTCCCTCTGAATGGCAGTATAACTATCTTGTGTATCAGCTACTCCTTTGAGGTTTGTGCCATCTTTAATTTTTTGAGGGTACTCTCCCATCATTCAGGTCATTAATGTAGGTGTTAAATTATATTGGCCCTAACATCAACAACAGGGGTGCTCTATCCCAGACACAATGAATACATCAGCCTCCAAAGCAGGTGTTGTACTGCAGATCACAAGCATCTGAGCCTGGCAGTTCAGCCAGTTTTCGATCCACCTCACTGCCTGCTGATATAATATGTGCTTCATCACTTCATCTACAAGGAAGTCCCAAGACATTGTTTAAAATTTTGCTGAAGTTGAGACAAACAGCACTCACTGCTCTTCCCTCATCCACCAAGAAAGTAATTGTAGGAAGTTGTCAGGTTAGTTAGACTTGATCTTTCCTTCATAAATTCATGCTGACTACTTGCAAGTACCTTTGTGTCCTTCATGTGTTTGGAAATTGGTTCCAGGATTATTTGTTCCATCACCTCCCTAGGGGCTGAAAAAAGGCTGACCAGCCTGTAATTCCCTGGATATTTTTTCCTGCCCTATTTGAAAGTGAGAGTGACATTTGCTCTCCTCTAGTCCTCAGCATCCTCCCCTTGGATAATCGAAAGTGGCTTCACAATAACTCCCTCAGCACTTGGGGATGCTGAAGAATGGACAAATCAACCTAGTTACTGGCTTACTTTTTATTTCAGTTCTCCATTCTTAAGTCCAGATTTCTACGGAAAATTTGCCTGTTTATCAGGAGAGCTACCTCTGAAACTGACAAAGGTGGAGAAGTAGACCAAGGCCAGTATAACTGCCAGTTGCTTTTTGTTCATTTTCAGTTGTCAGACTTGGTTTAGGTAAATATTTGTTTTCTGTGACAGAGGGGGATAACATGCCCACTAGAAGATGGGCAAAAATTAGTTAGAATAAAACATTTAGATTTAACAAACTAAAATGCTTCTTAGGTTGCACCTTGCAGATTACAAGAATAGATGATGCTAGCAATTTGACAGTGTGAAGGAAGACAATTTCCACATAGTTAGTTAAGGGTACAATCATAAGGTTTTGATGTGAAACTTTTTACATCATGATTTTTTTTTTTTCAGTTTTGCCTTTAGTCAGTAATACCTTCTGAGACTAAAATAGAAGGCACTCAATCCTGTCAGTGATATCCCTATGTTCTATTTTATAAATTTCTTCCTGAAAAGCTAAACCCAAGGTACCAGTGTCAGCACTGGCCTTCTATTCTAGATCTTTCTTTCATTCTGTCTGTCTCTATATCTTTTTAGCAAAGCAGGTCTTTCTTCATCAGTTTTGCTACATCATTCCTTAGCTGCTTCAGACCAACATATTGAGCAGACTCAGCAGGATAGATGACAGAGGGTGCAGGGTGTCTTAATAAAATGCATAAAACTCCAGCTATAGCCTTGCATTCCCATTCCATAATATTCTGTTAAACAGCACAAAGGATAATGATCTGCCAGGCTCTTTTCCCAGAGTTGTGCACTATCCTTTCAGGACTTTTGGGACAAAAAAGCTCTATCAGCACATGTACATGTACATGCACATGCACATACATGTACACAAAGTGCTTTTCTTCTCTTATGACTAAGTAGTTTAAGTTATAACATGGTGAATACTGGAGGAAGTTTTGCAGCCCCTTATTTTGCAACTCCTATAAACTATTGCTGGTTGTGATATGCTTCCATCTATGGAAATGTCATTGACTGACAGTAGAAAATATGGTGGAAAATACTAGCTGTATCACACAAGGCTAGTGTTCTAGATGGTTGAAGTTTAAGCTACAGCACCTCAAATCAAAACTTCAGGCTTTTAAAACTACAGACCTCTAGTTTGTGACACAAGTCTGTGGAAATATGCAGATATGAGGCTCAGTCTTAGGAATGAACTCACAGCACATCCTGATTAGGGTGCAGTTTAAGTCTTGTACAGAGAGTACATCTTAGTTCCAAGCCCAAGCAAACAACTCAGGAGATTCATAGATATGCCATTATTCCATGATTTTAAAGACAAGTGCTAATCCTATTGACATAACTAAAAGGCTGTTATTTTTAACCTGCAGTCTTGGTTACAGTCAGTTATCACCATCTGCTGTCTAAATATTAAAGTTTCTATGGATGGGATATTTGAAGTGTGTATCTGACATAGGAAGGAAAATAATGGTGACAATAGTAATACAATAATAATAAATGACATAAGAAAATGTATTCATGTGGAAGCTGAAACTTTGCCATATATAAGAACTTCTCTCCCTTTTAAGAGATCAAATTGTTAGGGACTGGAGATTTCCAAATAATCTGCCTTGTAGTGGATTGTCTATTTATGTGCTAAGCAGAATGCTTTTGTTTCCTCTGTATGATTTTTCCAATGTATTTGTCAAGGCATTTGAGAAGATTGTATTTTTTATAGTGTTTCTAATCTTTTAAATCAAAAGTAAAGGAGGTAAAGGAAGCAAAGGTCAAGGATTTGATATCTCTAGTAGGGGAGATATATCCTGCTTTGGGTAAAACTCTGTGAAATCAGCTGTTAGAATGTAATGTCTCTCTAGCTGCAGCATTTCAAGGGCACAAAGAAAGCTGAGTGGTTGCTGATGGTTTCCTTAGATTTCTCTGCCCCTAATCATACTCACAATACCAGAGGCTTCCATCATTGCAGGAGCTGGCAGAATTTAGCGACCATCCAGTGAAATGTCTTCTGAAGGTCTGTTCTGAGAATTACAAGCGCTTGACAAAGCAAGGTGGCAAATGAAATAAGTTTTGGATCTTCACAGATCCAAAAGCTGGTTTGCTGTTAGTGTTTCTATCCCTTCCACTTTAAATCTGACATTATTGCTATTAAGATGCAAAATAGGCTTTTCAGGGATTGTAGATTTCCTCCAAATTTCAATGATCAAGAACAAGAATTGCACTGTTTATTTACTATATGGTTCAGGGCTAAGAAGGGAAGATACAAGTTTATCATTTGTATTTTCACAGCAGATTTTTGCTTCAAATTCAGTGACCCATTTTAGCTGCAGTAGAAGGTCACTGTTGCTAATTTACTGTCATTCATTGGTCTCAGTGACAGAATTTAATTATTTCAGCCTAGTTTGAAGTAGGAGAGCAGCTGCACCACTTAAAACACTGTAATGAAAACCAGTAAAGCCTCACCTTGTCTCAGAAAAAAGACCAGGAATAGAACAGTTAAACTTATGGTCTGTAATCTCAACTCAGAAAAAAAAGTGTATTATCTTAATAAATTGGAAATTTCAGCTGGCTAACAGCTGTGCAATTGTTCTTTAGGTTTGAGCTGGCTCTTACTAATATCAATGACAGCCTATCTGAAAATTGAAGAAGATGTTATATTGAGTACTGTATAGAGAAGAAGGAATTGCTTGAAACAAGATCCACAGTCTTTGAGATAAGGCTTGAAATTCTTTTCAGAGCAAACATGCTTTCGCAGCATAGAAGAGACAGCACGCTGAAGCCAGCAGTAACTGTGTGGTTTTAGCTGGATAAGCCACTACCAAAGAGAAGGATGTGGCCTATTCATTACTCTAGATTAACTAGCAAAATGACAGGAAATCCCAACGAGCTGCTAACTCTTCTTCACATAAGTATGGGAATAGCATGCTACATGGCCCAGCTGTACTGGATAACAAAGAAAAAAAAAGCCACCTCAAGAAAACAAGACAGGCATAAGGTATTCCCAGCTAGAAAGTCTAGCTTGTCAGTCTGGCCAAACTAGAATCACCCAGGCCCAGATTAAAGAAAATTTTTCGCTGGATAGATGTCCACCTTAAACTCTTCTTTAACAGGCGCCTGTGTTTTTTGGCAGAAAAAGGAGCGATAAAAGCTGTGTACAGGAATATTCCTGCAGGAATTATCTCTTGTCCCAAGACAGAGTTCCCTATGCAAAGTCTAGAGCAGTCTCTCTTCATGGTGTTACTCCTCCACTTTACATTTGCCTGGCTCTTCAAAGGAAGGTGGTGATCATAAAGTTGAAGTCTCACAATTCTTTTAATAAACTTATTTTCTGTGTGTCTGTCTACCGTTTTTGCTTTCCATTTGCTCATTCTTTGGTAAAATGTCTGGGAGAGTTTAAAGAAGTTGAGAGAAAAGTTTTATTTTTAACTGCTACTTTGAAAACCTCTGGATTTATCTTCTAAAATAACATTTTATTCTTTGCTATCTTCAGCCAAAGCATGTCTCCAGCTGTGAGACATGGTCCAAATCTAATTAGAGAATTTTACTCAGTAAGCTCTAGTTTATTGAAGAAAGTGGATATTACACATCATTTGGACATCTCAAATATTACGGAAGTGACAATTAATACGTGCAAATCTGTAGAAACTGTGAAACAAATAGTAAAGAGGAATATATAGAGAAAAATATAGAAATATTTCAATCATGATATAACCTGTTCTTTAACAACATATAAGCTTCTTTTGTAACAGAACAACTCTTTACAGCTAGGTTTGGCTTGATACTTTGACAGAGGAGAATATTTTGACACATGAATGATATTGTCTCATCATTAAGATACTAATAATTTTTGTAAATCAAATCTCAAAAGTGGCTTGCCCAAATTTTCTGAATTCCTATTTATTAGTAACTTTTCCCTTTCCTTTCCTTTCCTTTCCTTTTTCTTTTCCTTTCTTTCCTTCCAGTTATAGCTGTGCTGTTACCTGTCTTGCAAGACTCCTCCTCACATGAAATACCAGCAAAATATTTGGTAATTTAACCAAAAGTACTAAACCTTCAACAGATTCTTAACTTTACAAAGCTTCAACATCGGTTTTCAGATGCCTGAGAAAGGGAAAGGAGGTCTGTGGTTCTAGTGTAAAAGCCAAAACACACTTCCATCTTTCTTTTCCCTGCTTTGCCCTCAATTCTGAATGCACTAAGAGGATGAAAGAAGAATGGAACATCTTTCTGATGCAGCTAACTTTCCCCAAGACAACATGTTTTTTAAACACAACATTTACTTAGATCAAAACTCTATATTAAAAGAAGGTTTCAACTTGGTCTCATGTTGCTGTGAAGCTTGTAGTTAAGGCACTGTTTTGGATTTTTGAGACTGAAATCATTACTGTTATGGAAGAGACCTTGGTGGATAACCCTATTGAAATGATGTATTACAAATGCAATTGCGTGTTCAGAAAATTATGTATCACAACAAAGTTACTGGAAAGCAGTTTCCAAGCATTTCCAGGACTACTTTCAGAGGAGGCTAACACTCTGAAAACTAGAGAAATGGAAATAATTTGAGAATATATTTGTAATAGAATTAATACATTTACTGTCTTTCATACCTTGAATATAATTTCTCAGTTTCCAATCCCCCAGGAGCTGTTGTTTGATTAACATCACAGAAGTTCTGTTTATAATTTGTTGTCAGGATATTTGACAACATATTAAAATTTGTAGGGTACCTACCTTTTCACTCATGGGGAAACAGTTTTATTTTATCCTAGATGTTTTGACATAACAAATAATTCAGCTGCTTTTACATGAGAATGCTAAATGTTCTGTAAACAGTAATTACAGGGTAGGCTATGTATGTTCATGCTATTCACAAAACATACTAATAGATCAACATATGCAGCATGAGTTTTGATTAACTACATTTGTCTTCTGGAATAGTTACCCTCGGTTGCTCATTAATGAGCAACTGTCAATATGCCATTCACACAACAAAAAAAGATTTTTTTTTCTTCATCTATCACTTGATTATGGTTTCAGGAAACACCCACTATAAATTGTACTCATTCAATCTGTTTCTGTTGTAGATCTAAGTTTACAAACTGTAATTTCCAAATGTAGCTTCTTAAGGCAAGATGTTTATGTCATTGGAATAGAGATTTAAACAGCTTTGGTTACCTTCAAAGTAGTGCCTGTGTAGCCTGGAGTATTGTTATTTGTGAAATAGGGACATAATCTCACAGTCTCAAAAATGGGTGAGCACTTTCACGATTACCACTGAATACAGCTGTTGTGGTTTAACCCCAGCCAACAACTAAGCCCCACCCAGCCACTCGCTCACTCCCCTCGGTGGGATGGGGTAACGAATTGGAAGAGTAAAAATGAGAAAACTTGTGGGTTGAGATAAAGACTGCTTAACAGGTAAGGCAAAACCTGTGCATGCAAGCAAAGCTAAACAAGGAATTCATTCACAGCTTTCCATTGGCAGGCAGGTGTTCAGCCACCTCCAGGAAAGCAGGGCTCCATCACATATAATGGTTACTTAGAAAGACAAATGCCATAACTCTGAATGTCCGTTCCCCCCCTGCTTCTTCTTCCTCCAGATTTATATGTTTAGCATGACATCATATGTTCCAGGATATCTCTTTGGCCAGTTGGAGTCAGCTGTCTCAGCTCTGTCCCCTTTCCAACTTCTTGTGCACTCCCAGCCTACTCACCAGTGAAGTGGGGTGAGAAGCAGAAAAGGCCTTGACTCTGTGCAAGCACTACTCTGCAATTATGAACACATCTCTGCATGACCAGCACTGTTTTTGGCACTAATCCAAAAGATAGCCCCATACTAGATACTATGAAGAAAATCAACTCTAACCAAGCCAAAATCAGGAAAGGTGAATTTCTGTTCATCCATTTTTTGAATTCTCATTAACTGACAGGAAAATGACCACTTTTCATACTGGAGCATCAGATTAATTCTGCAGGTCTTTGGAGAGAGGCAATCTCAATAAGCAGATTATTTTTAAACATTGTCCTAAAATGCGTATCTTTGAATACACTAGGGTTTCTGCTGCTGCTGGAACTGAATAGATTGAAACTAAATTTGTGCACTGAATCAAGGCCAGAATATAGCATATTTAACATGAAATAGCCAGAGGTAATTCAGATATGTATCTGATTTGGGAGAATCCAAGTACTTACCTCAGTAAGGAGTATCAAGAGAAATCACATATTTTCCTGTGGTGAGACATATATTGACTTCAAAAGTGTCATGAATAATGCATGGCTTTGTTTTACTCAAAAATTTTGTGAGTTGAAGAAGTCTCAGAGCGCTATTTTATGCCAGCCTGACTCTGCATAACACCACCGGACAAGAAGAAACCACTATGTACTGAATAGGGAACCAGAAAGATTGAATCTCTAGGCAGAGCTCCACTCATCTCAATAGAACAAGAAGTATTCTCACTGCTAGGGAGTTAGCACTATGATATTTATCCTTTTCCCATCTTTAGACCACATTTATATGTATAGTTTATAGTCATAAGGGATACTTACGTGTTTCAGATACTCCTGTCTTCATTCATCTGAAATCAAATAAAAACTCTCATTAGCATATCATGTTCTGGCCTTGAGTCCAGCTCCATCCTTTCTTTCCCCATATGGATAATACCTGGCCAGGAAGGAAATGACTGCATTTTCAACTACAGGAATGAAAACCAGCCTAATGGAAAGTTGGTTGAGTTACTTTCTGAAAGATAATGACTGCAGAGAGCTTTCCAGGAGAAGACTAAGATCAGCAGAAATATTGGCCAGTGAAGGACATAACCTCCCAAAATACCCACAAGACAGATTTTCAAAAATCTTGCTTCTGGTCCTGTGCAATTTAAGGACTGAGAATCAGTGATGTTTGAAAAATCAAACAGATTTTACCTTCATCCAAATGATGTGGTCTCTGTTTATTGAGGAAGAGTCTGGTTAGCCCCACTGAGTCAATATAAGCTTGTCAGGAGGTATGTGGAACATCAGCTGAAATGCTGAGAGAATAACAGCATTTGAGGGGTCACAATGTCCTTTTTCAGATGCCACTGAAAATTGTCACCTTATGCTGTCACCAATATGGACAGTTTCATACTCTTGCTGTCCAGTTCAAGGTTTCTGTACAGAATGCAGAAGATTCCTGTTTAATTTTCCCTTTTTTGCTTTTTTTGCGCTGATTCCTGAAGGAACAACACTTATAAATAGGTTGATTCATTACTTTGTTGGACAAAGAAAATATCTAGAAGGGAAAAAGTAGGTGTCTATCAGATAGCCACATGAAAGCTAAATAATAGTTAAGTTCAAAAGCTCAGTCAGCATGGAGGACAGCTGAGCAGTCCAAACAATTTCAAGTACTTCAGTATATGTCCAATTTTAAGTTGCATAACAATTTAGCCATACATCTTGGAATTTATATTTGCAATTTATAAATGTTTGGTTTATGTTTTCCTTGGATTTCAGAGGAAGCCAAGCTTGTGTGACCTCTTTCTCTTGAAGAAAATCAAGATTACCGCACAGTGTCTTGATTAGTTACTTTGGAATGGCATTTAACCAATTAATATACAATGTCACAATCTATTTCTAAGAGAGTTTTCAGTATACATTCAGGAAAGTTAATTATATTTCCTTTTTCAGCATATTTCTATTTTCCAATTCCCCTTTCTCCCACCTAACCACACAAACTTAGAATTAAGCTTCTAAATAGTGTTACTGTATTGTTTAATCTCTTTCACACTGCCTGCAGGGATTAGCTGAGGTGACACAATTTCTAATAAAATTTTACACCAGTAAACCTGGCTTGAAGAGCAGATGTAAAAATCCTGCTGGTTGTCATGCATTTAGGCATTTATTCATAAGAAAACACACTACTGTGCATATGTGGGACAGGATGTTTTGCTATGCCAAAAGCGAATCTTCATGCTGTTGAATTTATGGATTTCCCACTGCTACTCAAAATGCTTGTCTGAATGCTCAGGCAGGGGAGAGCTCTCTCTGTGGAAAATGCTCTTCTTCTGTTCAAGTCAAGAGGTCTGACTTGCACTCTCTTCACTATTCATTGGCAATTTGCAGCCGATGTTTGCTTTATCGTCACAAATTAACGAGGAAAAGATTGTGGTGCTAATTTTTACTTCAGTGTGGTGTTCTGAAACAGGTAATAAATGGCAAGAAGAGAGGAGAAAGGAAGAAGAAAACAAACCAGAAACTCCACAAAGATAAATATAATACCCCATTCACCCTCAAGAAACGAAATTATTCTGACAGGGTCAGAGATTCTGCTTGGCAAACCATCTTAAATTAATTACCTGCTTGACATTTTAAAGGAAGGTTTCAGATTGTAAATTTAACCCAGACAAAGCATTCTTTTTAATCTTGTCAGTATGCAAACTACTTTGCACTGCAGTCTGTGAATTATTTATCAGAGAAATGCCCCCAAAGGGTAAAAGGAAAATCAGGAGTATTTGATCTCAGGTTCTGCAGCCTGATGTACTTCTCTACCTTAGATCTGTACCTGTTGCAGCTGCTTAACTTCTCTTTCTTTGATGTTGCTGATATTTAACTTTCATGCTGTTCTTCTCTAAAGCCTAAATATTTTTCTGCCCATTTAAAGGCATTTAAACTACTCTAAAACTGTGTTCCAGAAAATAACTGCATCTACTTTCCAGGGTAAAACAAAAGTTAGATAAAAGGCGGGGGGGGGAAGCACTTATCTTTCTGTTCTGTGTGTTTTCTTTAGAATAATCACGCACTATTCATGGCTGTTGTTTTTCTTCCTGCACTCAGGTGAAAATACAGTCTATAATAGTCAGCAATATTCAGAGCCTGAGTTTTTACTTGTAAACTGCATTAAAACATTAATCCTGTAACAAATTGTGTAACATTAATGGTGAAGGGTAGTCACCTGGGATAGAAATAACTTGGAAGATCTGAGTCCAGAATCCAGTTCTGACACAAGGGGTTTTTTTCTGTAAAGCCACTGTTGTTGAATTAAGCCCACATAACTTCTTACTTCCTATCTCCCAGTATTTTTAGTTTTCAAGATTACTTATTTGACAGTATCTCATATAGAGTTTAGTACTACTGTGAATAGAAAAGACCTTTAAGTGCAATTTTAACGTAAAAGGGGACCAACACAAATCAGAACATAACTTGACTAATAGCTGCGCTTGGTTGACATTGAATCTATTTGCTTAGTTACTCTGGATTTCTGCAGAGACCATAATTCTCTGAAGACATCAACCAAGTAAGCAGCTGATATTTAGAAGAAAGTCAGATTTGAAAAAACAGCAGAAAAAAAAAAATTAGCCAATTGTGACAACTTAAGCATGTAATGCTACTATACACATTTTTCGCTTTGAGAACATTTGCTCCCTGGATGTGTATTGTTAACTTTCAATGTTTTGTGTTTCAAAGAAGTTCCAATATTTTCTCTTTTATCTATATGTAAAATGAACTTTAGCTGGGCTGAGTGGGAAGTTCAGTAGAAAGTCTATCAATCTGCAGAGAAATTATAATTCCCTTCTGCTTCTGTCATGTAGTATGAAAAATTATTTTTTTGACCTATGGAAGTTTTTGCATCTTGATGTGAGTTGACAGGAAGCCGAGAAAAATGTTATACTATTCCTTGGTTTAGTACACTGCCTAATGCTTTTGTTTTATAATTTTTCATTCTTTAGTGGGGACATTTCTTCTGACTACCAGACTTTCTTCTTTCTTTATGTCAATGGTTGAATGTTCCAAGAGCAAGACATGAGAGACTTTGTAATAGAAATCTGTCCAAGCAAAATGTGGATGAGCTTTTATTTCATTATGCACTCCTAATGAAATATGTCAGCTCTGACAGATAATTCTCCTTTCAAGAAATATTTGTCAGATTTCTGCTTAGGTTTCTAAGTATCCCAAGAATTTTGGACTTGCCTTCAGTTTCCTCTGTTAATAAAAAAACCCCCTCTTTGTAAGTTGATGAAAGATTAACAATGCATGGCATAAAATCAGGGATGCAACATTAGTTAATTGCAAGCCTCTCCACTTTAAGGCTGTATCCACTTTTCATTTGTTTTTATGATAAAACTCCCAAGAAATAGTTAAAAGATTGTGTACATTCCTCCACAATCTATTTATCATTCAAGGTCAGGCTCGATGAGGATCTGAGTAACCTGACCTAGGTAGATGTCCCTACTTGTGTAGGGAGGTTGGACTAGATGACCTCTAGAAGTCCCTTCCAGCCTGAAACATTCTATGATTCTATGATTCTGTAATCTACCTATAAATTCCCCTTTGCAGATTCTTGTATCCATACAAAATACACAACTAAGAATCTGAAGACTTTTGCTTACTGAATATCCCAAGTCCCTCTTTAACGAAGCATAAGTATGAGCTCTAGTGTCTGTGGATACATTCTAATTAGGGATTTTGGCTATTGTTTAACTATGATAATTTCCCCTGTGATTTCTATTCAGCTGATTTTACTTATTTTCTCCCCCTTGGCCCTCACTCAAAGCTACTGGAACATCAGTACTGGGGCTGTGATTGGAGATGATCCTAACAACGGCTACATTTCAAAGCCTTCCTTTTACTTAAAGCTTTTTTTATGTTGCCCAATTGATTTGTGAAGGTGGTTAAGATTCATATGAGTACAAAGAATTACCTTTATCTAGATTTAAATATTATTTTATAGTAATTACTGAAGCTATTTTTTTAAGATAAGTACAATAGACACTCTGTGATTCTTACATGTGTATCAATAGCAATCAAACTTTGATGTTCACTGTCCATGACCGTTTTTTGATCTGCTTATGATGGAATTACCTGTGGGACATTTTCAAGCTGTTAAAATACATATTTTTTAAAGTCATAATGAATAGACTGTACATTCTTCATGTCCTACATTGCTGAGGCTGAACACTAGTAGGGAAGTAATATTGCTACTATATCCAGATATGCAGTGATGGTCTCGGCTGTGTTCACAAAGTCCAAACCATTATGAATGAAATTTGCCCCTTTACAGCAGCAGCTAAACCTTACTTGTGCTCTGCTTGCCTTTCAGTGCTGCTCTGCACAAAAGTGGATTTCATCCTCAGTATGTTCAGACCTTTAGCATTTCAAATCTGTTTCATTGACTGTTTATCTTCTTTTATTTCCCTGAGTGCATTATTATGAGATTCCACTATTCTGATTTGTACTGAAATGCCATTTATATGGCTTTGCTTTGGTTTTATTTAACCTTGCATTTTCATTGATCATCTTTGTACTTTGTTCTTTCACGATGAGTTTTCTTTACCCTTCACAAAGATCTGATACACATATTGAGATTTATGTAGTGCAAAGCAACAGCTCATGATTGCTCTGGAGCAACCATAGAAGATCTAGCAAAACTTCCTTCTCTGTGCAGGAATGAGGTGGTACATGTTGCACAAGGAAAGAAGATGGTACATGATTACCATTCTACATGTTGTTAAAATTCCTGGCCTCCCTGATGACATGTCATGGAAAAGTGTCATCACTTGACTTGTTTAAAACTTTAGTCAGAGAGTGAAAATTTTCCTGAAATGTGGCACAGCTCAAATGAGTGATGCAGAGGGGCAAAACCCTCCTTTTTCCTAGTAGGCTGATATGTAAGCCTGAGGCATCACATAGAGTTTTAAAGTATATTAGGGTTTATTAAGCAGTTGTTTGAGTGTTTAAAGCCTACAGTTTGGTGTTTGGGGTTTTTGTTGTAGGTTTTTTTTTATATAATCAGCTTTCACTTGCTATGCCCTTTTTCTCACATAACTATTTAATTTGCTTTGCCTGTGTGCTAACAATTTGTGATGAGAATGTCTTTCAAAACATAGCGTCCCTAACCATCCAGTGTATTACCTTTCACCTTGGATAAGGCTTTTATTTATTTTTAAATAAATTTCACCTCATTTCTAACACATTAAACCTCATTATGGAGTAATTTCCCTTGGTATGAAAAGACCTCACTAATTGTTCCATTCAAAAATGATTATCTCTCAGGATGTGTGTTATAAGGGAAGTGTAATGGATAAGGTTTTTTTTTCTACATTCTGCTTGAGCATTTCTTTTTCTCAAGTGATTAGTTTTGCTGCATCTGTGTTTACTTAAGAACCTGAAGCTAAAATAATTAGTAACAGGTGGCTGAGGTCTTACCAATAATCTGCCTGACTTTTAGGTGTACTTCTATAAAAGGTTTTCAGTTCCCACATTCTAATTTTTTCCATATTTAACAGGCCGTAATGAGAAGTGATCTCGTATGGTATGTTCCTTGGACTTACTTGATTCCAGAAGAGGTTTTATTTTAACACTTTTAGCTGACTGTATGACATATTTTACTCTTTAATAATAACAAATCATGCTTCATCTCTTCCTGTTATATAGGGGGTTCATGGTAGTTGTTTTCTATGGCCTGGTTTTCTAAGGATATGCTTGTATCAATAGTTTATTCTATGTTTTCACATGTGTTCTTTCCCAATTCTGCTCTCAGGAATTTTCAGTGGACTTTTCCTAACCAGCTATTCACTGAATTTTTCAGATCCTTTTCTGCTGACTCTGGCGATGTTTAAGAAACAGGTGGCAAACTTTTTATATTGCTACTCTTAGGTCTTGAGAAGTATGACTGAGTTTCTTTAAATTTATGTATATAGTATGTTGACTTAAAACGTGGCATCTACATATCTGAGCTTCCTAGATATCCAGCCATGGTTGCAATAAGATTAAGAAGTTACTCAGCTGCACTTGATGGGCTGGATATGGTTTATTGACATTTATGACTGCAGGTAGGAGATTGCTACAGTTAGTTGAACACTCAAGCAGGGTGGTCCTATATCAAGACCAAGATGGAAAGCCATTATGAAACCATCCATGCAGCTACTCAAGAGCCAAGTGGTTTTGACATATGCTAGGGATATTCACAGCCCACATGCCTAGCTCATTCCAGGGGTCTGAAGTGTAGCTTTCCACATCCTAAGATATTAAAGAGGTTTTCTTTGTATCTTTTGTTGGAACCACTTCATTTTCTGTAAATACACACTTACTAAGCTACAATGAAACTGAGGTAATGTTCTCGTGACTGAGTTATTCTCCTGGGGTTTGAGGACACCAATTCAGGAACACTGATACTGAATCAGATAGTTACTGGAATTTTTTTTATCTGAACCATGTAAGTGCCTTAAAAATAAATGCCTCAGAGTCTCTAAAAAGACTTCAAAGATTTGGGGTCAGCTTTACTTAGACTGTGAAAACAAAATGAGAAATCCATACTGTTCTTATGTGGAGCTCAGGATAGTTCACATTTGCTGAGACAAGCTCACAGTGGAATCAGTCACCAGGATCTGTGCTACAGAGCACACATGGCTCTACAACTTCCTATATTCATTTAGTGTAAACTACACTCATACTTACATGGAAAATAATTTCTACCCATTGCTATCTAAGACGACTTCCTGAAAAATCTAGTTTAACAAGATGGTAAAATCACTGAAAAAAAACAATTACCTGTTATCTTGCAACATTAGGAAACACTGGCGTAGGCAGAGAAGTAGGCATCTTGGGGTTTACTTTATGTCCTACCTCCCACACTGTGATAATAGCTTTTTATTCTCCAACAACCATCCAGTCCTTTCCCAAGTTTACAACATATAAGAAAATAATCCTTTTAAGGAATCAGCAAATTTTAACGTAAATTAATATAAAATTTTAAAGGAACAGCTCAGTGTGGAAAAGTTAGTAATAACATGCAAATAACATCTTTCCAGTTATAGGATAAGATAAAAGAAATCAGTCTAGAGAAACAAACAGGAACAATTACATCTAGTGAAATGGAATGGATCTAGAAAGAGATAATAATGCCATACTACTATTTCTTGAGGTAAAATATTATTAAGAAAGATTGTGGTGAATTGTCTTTCACAGTTCAGAGAAAAGATACGCAGATGCCTATTTGTATTAAGAATCAGATTATCATCCTGCAGTTCATTGTGAGGTAGTGAAAATATTAGTAGATCGTGTATTTAATATGAAAGATTCAGAATAGGAAGAACAAAAACACACTGCAGAGGAATGTTAAAATAGTTATTTTTTAAAGTTTTTCATGGAAACACTAAAAAATATTTTACTGCAAAAGGAAACAATGATGAAAATAATACCAGAGGTAAAAAAAGACACCAGACATAGAGATCACTAATCTTTTTCTGAAAGATTTCTTATATGCCCTAACATTTCATTACGGTAAATTTTGGTTTAGTTGACTTAGTTTTATTGGCTAAAGGGATCACACATCACTAAAAATTATAATTTCTGTTTAAAACACCCAAGAATAATACACAATGTTTTTGTTTATAAATAAGAATGACCTTTAGAGCAGAAAATAAGACATAAAATAAAATATAATATAGAAATATATTTGCCTTGATAAATATAATATGTACAAATATAT
>VZZY01013578.1:156-13465 GCA_013400335.1 Eurystomus gularis
TCTAAGAATTACCTTCTGTAAAATAGCTTTTCTATACATAATAATGTCACTGTTTTATGGCCTGATGTTGCCTGACCTTCCATTATGAGAAGTTGAGGCCCCTTTTCAATGGTGTAAAGCTCACATTTTATAACCTTATGTGGTTGTAAGATAGTGGCCCTTAAATATGTTACTTATGGGATAGAGAGAATTGCCTGTTCTGGGGCTCAGTTTTATTTGAATGCATAGGAAGAGAAACAGGGGAAACATGATTTTGACAATGTGTGTCTGAAAAAATAAACTTCAGAAATACATTTAAAACTAAATATTAAATTTTGATGCTAAAAGCCCCAACATATCACTGACTACCATTACCATGGTTCTGTGTGGGAATACAGTACTAGCTGGAGAAGAAGTTGTTTGGAAAAAATCCTGAAGAATTTATTCCAACAGCTATTGAGTTAAAAAAACTTTTAATAAGATAGAGTAAGAGAAGTAGCAGATCTTAACTGGGTAGTTTTGCAAAGTGATGTGTGTTTAAGGTTTCTCATAAAGGAGGTTTATTTTAGAAAATACAATTACTAGTCTTCTAAAATCCACAAAGCTATAACATCACTGTTTATCAGAAAAGTGTCAAGCTTCCTGTGTTTGTATTATAAGCCTAAAATTGTATATTTGTGCTATCTGAAAGATGCATTTCTTCAAAATACTTCAGTGTGAGAACTGGAAAAGTTAAACTTTTAATGGCTGTTTGGTTATTGTTTTTTAAATGTATTTACCACCTGTGGTTATTAACCCTCAGAATTAATGACTTCAGGATTGCAAACACCTGCTACTGCTTCTAGTTTGGTCTCTTACCAGGCTCAAACTTTACATTGTTGGAAAGGGAATGTCATCTTTCACTGCAGAAATTATGCACATATTTTACCTGGTCAAAAGTATGGGGATCCCATACCTTTATTGGAATTCTGCTTGCAGTTTGTAAACCTGGTATTTGTGTTCACAGTTTGGAGCAGATGATGAATAAATACAAAGTGGGTAGAACGGAAAAGAGGGTTATATACTAGCAATTTCTTTTTTTTGGTACCTTATTTGCAACTATAAAATTTGTACTGTGTTCTTGAACCATATCAAGATGCGAGGAGTGCACGTTTACCATATCTGTGTGGGAAAGAGCTAATATTATATTTGAACACAACAATGTTGGATTTTTAGAACACAGGTTTCCAAACTCAGTGACATTAGATTGAATCTTTTCATATGGTTACTTTAGCTTGAAAATCTTTTTCTACTTAGTAAAATCTTATGTTTTAAAGTGCTGTTAGAGCTTCACAGGAGTTTTATCTGCAGTAAATCGTCAGGAAAGATCACAATATTGAGTCTCAGAGGTTTTAGACATATTAACATTCCAATAGGATTCTAAAGATCTTTTTTTTAATAGGAAGCACTTGATGTAACTTGACCTTATAATAGGAAAATAGGATTTTTTCTATTCAGGATTTCTAAATGCAGTATCAGTGCAGATGTGGGAAGAAATACATCGTAATGTTTCAAACACCTCTTACAGTAACTACATTTGCAGTGCTGGTAAGGAAGTTATATTTAAGTTTTTCTTTTAGGAAATCAAAATTAAGTACTCCTATTGTTGTCTCCTTTTCATCTCTCTCTCACATATGCATTGCATTAGGCTCTTCTTTTGGCAATATTACAGAGGAATGAACACTTTGTGAAAGAATACCTGAATGCTTCAGTTCAGTTAATTTAAGGAAAAAGATTAATAAAAATTTCAGCTGAATACAAAAGCAGCCCAGAAACCTTGAGACAGTTGCTTAAAAATATGTTTTTCATAATTGCTGAAGACTACATTGTTATTCTGTATTTTCTTAAAAGTCCTGTCTTCTGCTCTACTATGATCAATCCTCTTGTCCAGTATGGGTGTTTTAATATTGTCTGTATGTTTTCCAATTTAGACCTCAAGTCTAAAAAGGAAACCTAATAAAAAACTATAATGGATTATGTGGCCAGACTATAAACATGGAGGCGGGATAACTGCAGGAGCAACAGTAGTTCTCAGATTACACCCTACTTAAAGAACAATCTTCATGCAAAGAAAAGAAAAGTGGCTGATGATACACTAGAAGGATATTGCTATGTCAGACAATAAAAAAATATTATAAGATGGTATTGATAAAAATTTGAAAGCTTGCTTTAAATGTTCTTCTAGCTCAAAACCACTCCAAAGTCTTTGGGAAGCAAAAGGCTTTTATGCACTGGTTTAATTTGTTTCTTTTCTTTTTTCTTCTGCTGTCACAAGAGCAAGAATAGCTGACTCTCAGGGTCATGGCAAATTGATTTTGTGTTGTACACTTAAAAGGAGATTTCTAAAGTTTTGTTTTACTATTACTCGTTCTGAAATATTTTCTTTTTTTTTTTTTTCTCCTCTGTGAGATGATTAGGAACAAATGACATCATTTCCATGGAGCAAAAGTATACTCCTAAATGTAATACCTGTGAACATTTTAGTGTTGTACACCAAATTTAAACCAAAACAGACCAAAACCCCCAATGCTTTAGAAAAGAACTGCAATGACTGTTGTGTGGGTTTTTGTTAACTGTAAGAGATCTGCTGCTTTAAAGGGCATAACCCTCAGTATAGGAGATGAGGGTTGGAGGCCAGAGAGCTAATCACGGGATTAATGCAGATTTCATTTATAATCCCTCCTATGTTTATATACTTTTATCCACTGTTAGTGTGGAAACAGGACAAATCCCCTTTTAATTCTTGTTATTAATGAAGATTTGTCTGAAGGCTTTATCATGCCTTCAGTGGAAGCATTGTGCTTGGGAAATGCATAATCTTACCATTGCAGCTGGAGGACTTAGAGGTATTATTCCTCAGGGACTTTCAGTACCATCTCAGGTGGTACATCCCACACAAGGTGGGAGTATATCTGTTGGTAAGTCAAATTATGTTGCATCCTGTTCTGATACAGATAGGACCATATCTGAATACATGGATATGAAGAGCAGTGTTTGCCACCAAGCCCATGCTGCCATCCATCCTGGCTCCTCATCATTGTCACAGAATCATATTGAGCTGCACCAAGTTACTCTGAATAGTGTATAAATCCTGATTTCAGGCATATGTAGGCTCACTACTATTTGAACAAGACACCTAACATTAGCCCCAACTTATTTTTGCTTATTTAAGGTTTTTGTTCCTAGGTAACATGGTAATGTCTGAACTCAGAAGAGAGGATAACTTCAGTGAATGAATAACGGAATCATAGAATCATAGAATCATAGAATGGTTTGGGTTGGAAGAGACCTTCCAACCTGGTCCTCTAGTCCAACCTCCCTGCAGTCATCAGGGACATCTCTAACTAGATCAGGTTGCTCACAGCTCCCTCAAGCCTGGCCAGGGATCAGACCTCCACCACCTCTCTAGGCAACTTGCTGCAGTGTTCCACGAATGTCATAGTAAAGCACTTCTTCCTAATGTCTAATCTAAATCTATACTCCCCTAGTTTAAAACCATTGGCCCTCATCCTATGGCTACACATCCTTGTAAATGGTCCCTCTCTAGCTTTCTTGTAGGCCCCCTTCAGGTACTGGAAGGCCACTATAAGGTCTCCTCAGAGCTTTCTCTTCTCCACCCTGAACAACTCCAGCTCTTTCAGCCTGTCTTTGTCAGAGAGGTGCTCCAGCCCCCTGATCATTTTTGTGAGTCCTTTTCCACAGGGCTGTTCTTTGTCACATCATCCCCCAGTTTGTATTGATAGCAAGGATTATCCTGGCCCAGGTGCAAGACTTGTACTTGGCTTTGTTGAACCTCATGAGGTCCACGTGGGTCCACTTCTCAAGCTTATCCAGGTCCCTTTGTATGGCATTCTGTCTCTGGCATGTCAACTGAACCACAAGCTTGATGTCATCTGCAAACTTGCTGTGAATGCACTCAATCCTCCTGTCTATGTTATTGATGAAGATATTAAACAGCACTGGTCCCAGTACAGACCACTGAGGGACACCACTTCGCACACATCTCCATCTAGACATTGATCCGTTGACCACTACCTCTGGATGTGACCATCCAGCAAATTCATTATCCACCGAACAGACCACCCATCGAATCCATATCTCTCCTATTTAGAGACAAGGATGTGGGGGACTGTGTCAAAGGCCTTGCAGAAATCCGGATAGATGACATCTGTAGCTCTTCCCTTGTCCACTGCTGCAGTCACTGCACAAGGAATGACATGAGGAAAGGGATGGATGGTACATACCATAATTTTGCCAAAGTTAACCATTCCAACTTTGTACTTTCTTGGTGAGTGCCAAATGGCTGAAGTATCTTTTTTTTACATACAAGACAGAAAAAAAAAAAAAAAAAAAAAGGAATGGCCTTTGCTCTTTGATCTTTTATCGGTAGCCTCACTACAAGATTGTTTGTCTGAAACTTCTGTCTCTGAATCCTAACCAGCTAATCTTGAAGGCTATGTTATAATCAAATGTTTTATTATCTTTGTTTCTGCTGATGTTCTATCAGATAATATGCTGTTGGGAGCTTGTGCCTGAACGATGCACAATAGTAATAAATCAATTATTTGCCCTCCCTGTGGTTTGGGTCAGCATTATGGAGTGTGCAAACTGAGCTACAGAATGAACAGAAAGGAAAAAAACCCCAAATATTCACAAGATTATAACAAGAATGACTCAAATTATGAGGTAGAGAAATCTTACAAAGGTTTTGTTGATGAAATTACTTTCTTCACTGCATGAAAATTAAAGAATCTCTGGACCCAAGGCCCTTTAATACCCCAAACAAGGCTCTTGCCACTACAGGAAGACAATTATCTCCATGACAACCAAAATAAATAGTGAATATTTCCTTAGCAGCCACAAAGAATAAAAGGTGCATCTAAAATTAATTTATGTCTTGGGATCAGACACTTTAGATGAGAGAACTGGTCCATAAAGAACCCCAGAGGAGCTAGTAAAAGAAAAATAGTCAGTCCCTTGTTGAGTTATCGAAGTAGCTGTGCTTGAAGTGCATAAATTTGCTTTTCCTCTTTTTAAAAGAATAATATGGTCAATGTGTTGATATTTATATGGATACCCCCTTAACTCTCTTCTGTAAATCTAATTCTTGATAAAGAAGGTTTGGTAATAATTGCCTGAAAATGCAGTAACCTCATAATCTCCCTCATTGTGCAGAAGGATCTGTTCTTTATTGTGTTCATTAATTTGGGATGAATGAATTTCTTCCTGTTTCCTTCTCTGTCTAAAAAAAAACTCCAGCATTTGTTTCATAAATATTCCAGTAGAGTAAAGAAAAAAAGAATTAGCATGCAGACCTGAAACTATATAAAGATTCCATTACATTTATAAAATGGAAAGACAAACTCATGATATAGTTACTTCTGAAATAAATGAAAATAGGGAAAAGGTCACCAAAATAATGCAATTTCTGTTTAACGGTGCAGATAATCTAGATACTTGTGCATTTGCAACCAACACCAGTACCATATTTCTCCTCACAATCCTCCTTTTCTCAACAGCTTCTTTCTGCTGCAGGATACACTGATCCTGCTGTACAAGCAATCACACTATATATGTCTGATTGTATAAGTGAGCTTTAATTCATGCTACAGGATCTATGGAATAGCAACCCTATCAAGAATGCCCTAACTCATTGACATTTAGGAAGGCCCAGTTAAGATGAGATCACTTGCCATACGTACTCTGCTTCTTATAGTAGTCCCTAAGCACCTCTGTTGGCCACAGGTAGAGTACTGAGTAAGGTGAGCCTTTGGTGTGTCAGGGCATTTCTTATCTTCTTATTAAAAGCATAAATAATGCCCAGAGTTTCAAGATATGTCAAACATGGCATCTCCTAGTACAACACTGAAATAAGTGAATTGTCAAAAAGCTTTTTCTTAGGTAGACCTGGTGTGTATTGAACCCTTTGAAAGTCAAGCCTACTTTTTTCGTGTATTATAAAAAGTGAAATTTAGTTTTGTCTTAAAAGTATATTTTTTCTTCACCCTAGCTTGAAAATGTGGTATTGTAATATTTGGATTGGCAAAGTAGTAAAAAGGAAAAAAATGGACTTTGAACCATTAGCAAGACATAGTAAAAAGAGTCTGAAAAATTACACAGACAGGGTAGAATTGCTATTATTTAAATTCAATTATACTTTCTACACATTTCAGCTTTTGTTGTGAGTTATGAACTTTCTATAGTATAATACAAATAAAAAAGCTAGCAAAGAATTTTAATCCATCTGATTTCCACTACTGATGACATTTTCTCAAATATAACGAAATAAGAAAGTTGAAGAGGATTTCTTGCCATTTGGATATTATTACCAATTGTTAAATGATGAAAGGATGTTACAGCCAGCTCTAAGATGTCCCCAGAGAGAAGAGACTGTGCTTGGTACATTTTTTTTTCCTTTTTTTCAGTTATTAAAAATAGAAAATTATTGTATCAGATGTATTTTGAAATGGTGACCATGGGCTAATGTCGACTGCAGAGTTCAGTCACCAAAAGTAATTTATCACACCTCTTCCTATTAGCTGTGCAGACTTATCTTCTGTTCTGGATGGCTCAGTAGCTGGAGCCAGACATGGTGAATTTGAGCCTTGGCTGCTAGTACTTTTGGTTTCATTCATTACTTTTCATTAAAGAAAATAAAAATGTTTAAAATAAAGTCCTGCTGTCACTTTAGTAATTGATTTCATGAAGAAGGGACTTTGTGGGATTGGGGTTGTAATTGTAATGCAAAATATGCCCATGAGATAGTCTTTCTCTCAAGTAATTTAAAGTTTAGACATCTAGGCTATATTTGTGAGAACGTTCATCAGAACTGAGGAAGTAGGACAGGCTGGTGCATAATGACCTGCATCTTTGCTAGTAAAATGCTGTTGCCCCAAAGGCATGTGGCCACATGTGACATACTTGTTGCGAATAGTCCCTAGCACGCTCTCATTCCTGAACTGTGTTCAGGAGCTACTTGGGAAAGTGGTAACTGGCATTGCTCAAAATCACACCAGGCAAAGTCTGAGTAGGCTGACACTGATGGTCTGGTTCCAGTGTCCAGAAGGGATCCTGTGCATTGCTTCCTTTATTAATGTACATGTATCCCCAACTTAGGCACTTGTGTTAAGACAGGAAGAATCCTGTCCCTGTGTGGAAGGTGTGGAAGGTGTACTCATTAATGAAGGTGTATAAATGACCAGTTAGGATCCCTTGTCTATATTTTAGAGGGCTGAATCCAGAGGATCTGAATAAAATTCCTACAGATATTTATTGTATTTAAAATATTTTCTTCAGATGTTATGTTATACGTTCTTATCACAAAAGGTCCACAGGACCTAAAAATGGAGAACAAGAATCTCGAAAACCTATCCTTATATCCTCTGTCAGGGTCCATCTAGGAAACTAGAAAAGAATCAAAGAATATGTAGTAAGAGAAAACAAATGAAAGAAAACTCTTATATGGTAAATTTATTTATTGAATAAGAACAGTATCTCAAAAAAACTGGAGTATTATGATTCATGTCAATAACTGTACTGTAAATATGATTTCAGTGATTTAAAGAGGATGCCTACTTAAATAGTCGGATCTTGGAGAGCATTCTGTTCTAGAATCTTAAGTCTTTTAAAAGTAATTGGTAAGAAATCTACTCAAATCATTCCCTACAAGATTAACATAACTAGCCTTTTTGTAACCCTACAGCATAATCGTTCAGTGTGATCTAATAAGAAATGGAAAATACTTGAATATAAAATACTGAAAGGGAAATAAAATAGTGAAAGGGAAATATAAAATTGCGGATAGGAAGAAAGGAACAATTCAGAACATGGACATGTCTTTATGTTAAGAAGTGGTTAAAGTCTAGAAGATATAACAAGACTTAATAAACAAACCAGGAAAATTAGGGAACTTGGACAGAATTAATGTATTTCATAAAAAGATAAATTAACAAGTGGAATAAATTACCAGTAAAGGCAATTGAAACAAAGATTATAAATAAAATATGAAATATAAAGTATAAATGAGGTTGGAAGACTTAGATTTATTTCCTGAGAAAGGGGAAGTGAATGATCATAGAGGGAAAAGTGGGAAGGGGAGACTAATATATTAAAAATGGAAGGTTGCAATTGCATTCAATAAGTTATTTTTCATACTTCATTGAAGTAATTATTGAACATATTTTATAATATATAATTAATAAACAGTAGTCAAGATGAACTTTCTTTTTTTACATATAATTTTGGAAGACCCTTTGACAAAAAGGAAAATGGTCAAGGAGGGCAGCAGCACAAATAATGAGCATTATGTATAAGCTAAGTACATGGTACTTTACCCAGAGAAGTTACAATGTAAATATTTAAAGAGAACAGATGAATGTGAGGACTCCCAACATTAAAAAAAAAAAGAATAATAAATACCCTGCAAGTTTGAAAGGTCAAAAGTTTCTCAGACACAGATTAAATTTTCATGGTGTTTTCGCTAGAAATATGACTGTGTTCCCCTAACAGAAACATGACCTCAATTAATTTGTGTTACAAACAGAGGAAAAGCAGCGCAGAACAGGCTTTTTATTGTTGTAAAATAAAAATAAGTGTACTAAAACTCTACCATATACAATAGATAATTCATATAACTTAATGAATAAAATAATTTTACTCAATTCCTCTTTCACATTCAATAGCAGAACCTTTAAGAGTAGAAAGATTTGTTGTGAAGCATCTGCAATGTCCGTTAGATAATTACATTTATGTTTTTTAAAAAATTGTTTTTGTAGTTAATGAGAACAGCAGCACTAAGTAAAGATATGCAGCACCATTGCAAAAAAGAGAAAACAGGGACCTAACCCTGAAATAACCTGCCTTTAGTGGGACTGTGCCTGTGTGTACAGATACTTCTGTTCTAAATCCTGGTAGCATTAGTGCCTTAGGCAATATGTTATAGAAGACAAAGAATTTCACTTTTGCAGTCAGTGCCACAATACTAAGATATCAAGAACACTAACCTCAGCCAAATATTTTAAAGCTGATGTTCTTTAGCTCAGTGTTTTGACAATGGCTTTCTCAAGGGCATATCCCTTTTAATGTTAATTTATTTGCAGTCTTTTATCTCCATAGGAAGAATCAATGCCATTTAATACTCAGACCTCCTGGAGGGGAAACGGCAGAAGCTGGGTTAGGTAAAGTCCAGAATGAACTTTCAATCAGCATAGCATGAAAGTGTACAAAGGCTCCAAATTAATTTCTGCCTCCCCGCGACTGGTAGCCTATATCCTGAAGATTACTTTTCTCTGGCCACTTTTTCCTCAAAAGAAACATGTAATAGTCCAGTGTCTTCCCTGTTCCTGCATAGTCCTGTACTTACCACCCATGCCACTCTAACTGGGAAGAGGAATGAGGTAGCTGGAAGGCAACTCTCTTGTATATATGAGTGACTCAGTAGAGTTCACTGTGCTAAGTCACTGTCACATCTTGAGCAACCAGGATGATAACTCAAGTTCACTAATTCCCAGGTCAGGATTAAGGTGAAATGACACGAGGGATCCTTCAATTCACATAACACAACTTTGTTTGCTAACAATATTAGCATGATAAGAATACAACTTTAGGTGCTCACAACAGTATTGGCAAAAGACCATGTCAACAAACCTTGCAATATATAATGATTCAAATCTTGATAACCGTTTATGTTAGGAGAAGGGAAAGAGAGAGTGGAAGGGAGGAAGGAAGATATCACCAGTCCTGGGTCCAGTGTTGGTCCAGCCAGCCTAAATGTCCAGTTCCTGGGGGCACTGCCACCCAAGGTTTTGATTTGTGCGCTTATGTAGGCAGCCTCCAGGTGGGCATTCAGACCCTTATGTTAATTTGATGTCATACGCAGTCTGTGCTTTCAGAATCTTCTTGGAAATGGGTCGGTGGGCTGTCATGCGCATTCTGTGTTCTGGAATCTTCCTTTGCAGTGCATGCATTGTGAAAATAATTGTCTCTCCCTCACTGGCACCTTGCATGGTTGCTTAAGACAAGGAAATCTGGCAACATAGAAGTGCCACTTCACCTCCGTGGGATGTCTCCCCACTCTCTGACTGTGTCTTCCTTCTCCTGCATCCCCCGTGTCACCACAGAAGTCGTCCCCAAGATTCAACCTCGACCAAAATTCTTTACTAATGTTTGAGACATCAATGCTAATTCCACTGGACCATCACAGTCATCAAGGAGGTAGCACAACTGAGAACAATCTGAATGATACTTTTTTACCAAGGCTGCCTTTACAGACAGTGGAATAGAGCAGTTTGGATGAGGCTTATTGCACACTTCTAAAATTAAGGTTTTGCTCTGAATTAACCATAGGAGAAATATCTCCTTTTACTGACTGTAGACAAAGCCTTCACAAGCTACTCCTGTTAACACTGAAGATAGACTTTGTGAATATTTTGCACAGTCTTGTCTTTAAGACTCATAATTTGGATCCCTTTGCTGTAGGTCTAGGTTTTATTTACTCTGTGCTGGTCTATTATCCATTGCTGGAAAGTGCTCATTGTGCCATTGAAGGCCTTGAAAATAATTTGCAATTTTAAACACTTGAAATACTTGATCTATAAAGGCTTTCTGGGCCAGATGGTTTGTAAATTTGAAATAAAAATAAGCAGAACATATTTACATCAAGGATAGTGGAACTAGTAAGACTAGAAAGATAAATATAAAAACTTACAGCAATTACACTGAGCCCTGTAACTCTTCTGTGGAGTACAGAGAAAGTCCAATTTAGTAGAACATTGTATTAGAATATTCTCATCAAATACATGTAGAATATAAAATTAGTTACAAAGAAAGTTAAGTGGACTTCCCTGAAGTTGTATTAAGATGGGACTTCGTTGAGAAGTATTATACTAGTAGTATTTTATTTCACATTTGCAAAGGCAAAAAAGGAATGAGAAACACTCCAGACCAGCAGGTCCTTTGCCTAGAAGAAATCACCAGTTGATTCCACAAATTATTTTGCATAGCCAACAAATGTCTATTGAACTTAGTAGCCATGGGTAACCATAGGAAAATATTGGCGCCTTTGAAATTGTTGTGTACTTCAGAAGTTGGCTGTTTTTTCCCTCTAGATTTCCTTTACAGACTTCACTGAATTCTACAAAAAATAAGGAAGCCTTACTGTACAGTATACACTAAAACATATTCCTTAGGTAGAATAGAACAGTGTATTGGGTTTGCATGGCAACGTTTTGGTAGCAGAGGAGCTACAAGGGTGGCTTCTGTGAAAAGTCACTACAAGCTTCCCCTATGTCTGATAAAGCCAATGCCAGCTGGCTCCTAGATGAACCCACCACTGGCCAAGGCTGAGTCAATCAGCGACGGTGGGAGTGCTGCTGTGATAACATATGTAACAAGGGGAAAAAACTGCTGTGTAACTGTAGCCAGAGAGATGATAAAGAATATGTGAATGAAACAACTCTGCACACACCAAGGTGCTGTGCTGGTTCAGCCATCATCATTTGATGCTGCCATCAGTTGCCTGATCACACAGGCAAAGGCTGAACTCAGCAACATCCCCTCAGAAGTCTTCTTTCAGCCAGTCCTGCCATAAATTCCTGTGGGCCCAGCTTCTCTACTGCCCACTGTGGTGCCAGCATTGCCTGCTGCACTCAACAGACAGAGATGGCTCCCTCAGTGGCCCTTCACACGGAAGAACACCACCATGAGAGCTCAGCAAGATGAAGCCAGCCCCAACAGAAGCCACACCCAACAGGAAACTCTTCTAACTGATCGGTTCCTGGTTAATATAATCCTGGCCTCACCCACCACCCCAACCATGACCGCCTAGGTGAGGGCAGAGCCACAGAGATACTGGTGGGCCAAGCTCTGCCTCTGGAACATGAAGCCAACAGAAACAACAAAACATTCTGCTAGGTTGTGGCTCATCCACAGGTCAACTCCAACCTGGGGCCCACAACTCAGGCCCCAGCACTTCACAAGGTCAGTGAAGAAGGAGCAGGAGGAGAAGGAGGTGCTACAGATGCTGCAGTAAAGGTTCACCTGCAGGCTGTGGTGAAGACCAATAATGAGAGGCTGTCGCCCTGCAGTCCATGGAGCTTAACAATAGAGCAGATATACACTTGCAGCCCCTGGAGGATCTCTCACCAGTGCAGGTGGATGGCCAAAGGAGGCTATGACCTTGTGGGAAGCCCATGTTCAGCAGGTTTCTGGTGGGACTTGTGGACCCACGGAGAGAGAGGAGCCCACACTGGAGCATATCTGCTGGCAGGACCTGTAACCCCATGGGGGGACCCATGCTGGAGCAGTCTGTTCCTGAAGAACTACACCTCATAGGAGTGACCAAGTGCTGGAGCAGTGGAATAATATGAGGAATCCTCCCCCTGAGAAGAAAAGAGTAACAGAGACAACATGTAATAAAATGTCTGCAATAACCGTTCAGGAGTAAAGTTAAGCCCAGAAAGAAGAGAGGAGTGGGGGAAGGGGTGCCCATGACAGTAATTGTTGAGTGATCTTCCTGTCCTTATTTTGACCCAGGAACCTTTTGCTATATTTTCTCTTCCCTGTCAAGTTGATACTGCGGCTTTGGTGGGCACCTGGCATCCAGCTAGGGTCAACACACCAATGATAGTTCCATGGGATCATAGAATAGTTTGGGTTGCAAGGGACCATTAAAGGTCATCTAGTCCAGCCCCCCTGCAAGGAGCAGGGACATCTTCAACTACACCAGGTTGCTCAAAGCCTCATCAAATCTGACCTTGAATATTTCCGGGGATAGTGCATCTACCACTTCTATGGGCAACATGTTCCACTATTTAATCACCCTTATCATAAAAAAATTCTTCCTTGTATCTAGTCTGAATCTACCTACTTTTCATTTAAAAGCATTACCCCTTGTCCTGTCATGACAGGCCCTGATAAAAAGTGATATCCATCCAATTAATCTCTCTCCAATTTAGAGAGAAAGACGTTGGAGGGGATTGTGTCAAAGGCCTTACAGAACTTGAGATGGATGACATCCATCTTTGTGCACTGATGTAGTCACTCCATTCTAGAAGGCCACTAGCTTGGTCGGTGTCATGTGTTTGGACAGGATAGGGTTAATGCTTACAATCAGCTGTGAGAGGCCACAGCCAGGGTAAACAACTGAACCAGTCGATGGGATATTTTATATCATACTGACAGTCATGCTGGCCCGGGGAAGGAGGACTGTTTTCAGTGAGTGGCTTCAGCACACAGTTGGAGCAGGGACAGCATGTCTCGGGTACCAGTTAGAGTCCCGTGGTTGATATCACTC
>VZZY01013578.1:13487-25531 GCA_013400335.1 Eurystomus gularis
GGGGGGGGAGGGAGGAGGGGAGGGGAGGGACGACTTGCCCTTCGTGAAGCCATGCTAGCTGTCTCAAATCACCTCTTTGTCCCCCATATGCCTTAGCTTAGCTGGTAGGAGGATGTTTCCTGCGATATTCCCAGGCCCAGAGGTGAGGCTGACAAGTTGGTAGTTCCTAGAGTCCTCCTGCCAAAACACAATGTCCAAGTATGGGCAACTGGTGCTGTCTAAGATTCCCTAGATATTGAAGACAGACAGATATGACATGTAGCAATTCTACTCCCTGCTGCAGTTAGCCTTAAGGGAGGAAGGATACTCCACAGAGTATAATTCCACTAGTTTTTTCTTTAACCAGATGAATTTTGTTGCATGTATCTACAACAGAGGGGTTCAGGTTTGGACTGCAGGTACCTACAAGTAGCTGTCTTCAGTGAATAGCTCAAAAGGCTCCAGTGACTATGTTAATGAGGTCTAGACTGTCTGTACAGAAGTCTCTATAGTTGTTTTCTATTAAAAAAGTGAAGTATAAAAGTTTTTGAAAAAAAAAGTTAAGGGAAATATGCAATTATTGTAAGAGGAAATTCTTCTGATTATTTCAGAGGTCTGCATTAGGATAAGGTGAAATACACAACTAATATCCTATTTCCATACACCGACAAGAAATGGAAATCCAGCAGATGAGCTCAGGTGTAAATGTCTACATCTTGCCACTTGAAGCAAAACAAAAAGTCTAGTTGAGTTTGATGTAAGGAAGGCCTGTTTGCAGATTCCTGCCTCTGACTCTGCCTAGAGACTCACCCAGCGTTTACATCTTTGGACTTACTGCTCTTGAAACAAGACCTTTGTTTTGTTCCTGGCTGGGAGACCTACCAAGATCTATATATTCATGATGAATATATTTACATGGTTTGAAGGGAGTGTTGTAGGAGAATCTGTATTCTCTATGCTAATAGCACTTTTGTCATGCTCACTAATCCTTTGTTTCTGTGCCCCAGAAGTCTTTCCTATGCAAATCAATTCACAGGGACACTTTAACATGTAAATCGCAATCTGCCTCACATGTGAAGAATTGATGGATTTTAAATTCCTTGTCTGTGGGGTAGCAATGAATGGTACTTACTTAACATATACTACTGTACTAGGTGCATCTTCAGTACTCAGTGACAGTGCTATACCAAATCTAATACAGCATTCATAGTTTTAGGAGTACAAGACAGACGGGCCAAAGATCTATGATAAATAGATTTCTTTTCCTCTTTTATGTACCAGAAGTAGTAATCCTGACAAAATGTTCAGTGGTTTAGTATCTTGACTGAGAATATGATACTGTTCCTTTATTGTGGAGCAAACGCCAACTCCTATGGGAAAACATTACTGTATATTTTTAACTGAATCCAAGACATTTCACATTAAAAAAGAAAAAATATAAGATTTCTCAAGTCAGAAGATAACTGATTCACCAAATGACAATATGATATGTACAAAACCAGGCATATAAAAAGAGCTAGACAAGCTAAATAGGAGACAATTAAGTATAGGAATACTTGCGAAATTTAAAAGGAGTTAACAAAATTATAATTCTAAATTTTTGTGAAAATTCAAGCAGACTGCAGGAGAAGGTAGGGGTTTGAAAGGCAAAAACCAACTTATATCTAAACTGATACCAAAAGGTAACAAAGTCCTGAGGACTTATCAGAGAAAGAACCAGCCAATCTTATGCATGTGGCTGTATGAATATGAATGCATTACTCTCGAAAGGAGACTGTCTTTTTACCATGGAACTAGAGGGTTTGTTTTGTTTTGATGTGATTTCAGGAGAAAACTGAAATTTAACCTAAAGAAACACATAATTAAGTGGTAGAATTCTGCACATTTGTTTCAAGCCATATTCTTTGTCTGCAGTGCAGTGCACTGGCTGATGGTGCCTTTAATAAAGTTTATCACATTCATTTCCACCTAAACTTGCACTTTATTCTGTATGCAGTGCCTGTTTACGCTGAAGAATGACACATGACAAAGAAGGTTGCTTTTTAGAAACATAACAAGTCTAGATACTTTTGTTTCATTGTAAAGAGCATATTGAAACTTATAGTTTGAATGATCGCAGTACAATATGACTCTCTGCGTACATTTTAAAGTGCAAAATTGCAAGGTTACTTCTTTCAGCACTTAAACTGGAAGGACTTCCTTTTTAAAAATGCCTATCAAAGTCAACAACATGCATTTTATGAAGTCTTTCTTTTTCTAAAGACAAATGTGGGGCAGTGCTGTTTAGGAGATCAGGAAACAATTTTCTGGTGGAAAGAATCTGACCAGACATGTTTGGCAGGCCAGAAGAATTAAAAAAATATGCTAGTTTCAGAGAAACTCTATGCTCAAACCATCTCAGAAAGAAATTAAGTCCAGGTAAAACTAAATTCCAAATAATCTTTGGAATTATATATGTACATATATGCACCATTCCCTCTATGCCCCCTTTCCCCCTGAAATATGGATTTAGTCCCTCTCATCTGTTAGTGATATGTAACCAAAACCACAGTACTTAATTTTCAGATCTCCTCTAATTCTTCAGGTTAAAAAAAACAATATGAAGTTTTTCAGAAACACTCCAAGAGATGGGAGCCATCTTACTGAATGTAAGTATAGCATGTGAAGGAGTACATCCAGGTTAGTCATCTTAATCTCCCTTTATGAAGGGAAATAGGCATTTGCAGGGCATGAATCATCGCTTTTTAAAATAGGTCAGAAGATTTGTGCCTTCAAACGCTCATTTTTCTTCTTGAACTGAAAATGGAATTTCAGGTGAGGTATTCAGCTGTAGTTGTCTGTACCTAGATGTCTAAAATGAGGTTGAAAGTATGTTGCCCAAAATGATTTTAATGAAATTACTTATCTGAAAAATACTTTTATGAAGCTAAAGTTACATTATCATCTCATACTTGTCATGAAAGTGTATCTAATATCTTTCTGTTAGGCTAAAACCATAACATATTTAAAAATTACTATTTAAAATAATAAAATTTAAATTATTAAGTTGGGTGAATTATTAATTAATCATTCTTTAAAGGCTTCTATGGTACAAAGACTTTTCCCTGTATTTGCCTGAAGACCAAGTGTAAAACTTGCCATAGTACCATAATACTCTTTCTGAACGTGGTTGAACTTGCGCACACATTTGGCAGGACATCCCTAATTTGTTTCACTTTATGAAGACATATGTTTGAAGTCCTACCTTCTCCTTCTTTTCTCCATATAACAGTTTTACCTAGATGAATGAGAGCAAACAGTCTTCAAAGAACTTTATCTTCTGTAGTCTAGTGTTCACATATATGAGACTTATCTCACTTAAATTTAGATGTCACCACTGCAATTTTCTGTAGCCTTCCTTTGTAATCAGTGTTGAAATAAAGGTGTTTCAAGGCATGATTAACATTAAATACTAAATTCCTATTGGATTATCACTCCTGAGAGCTACCTACTGTCATTCATTTGGAAAGAAACTTGGTGTGGCAGTCTCAGTCATAAGGCAACTGAACATTGCTCCCCAGAAGTGATCCAAGGAGCAAACCTTTGAGAATAGATTAATTGCTATTGCAGTTCTTAGTTCTGTTTTGGACTCTTCCAGCTAGCTCTCTCTTGCCAGAGAAGTAGTTATCCTTACAGAGCTGAAGAACACCTAGTCAGTGTCAATTAGTCTTTGGGGCCAGGCCATGGTTTTTTACCTTGATATACAGATAAATATTTACATTCTAGATTTCTACTTTTAGTCAAATTAATCCCACCTAAGGTCTTTCCTCATATTTACAGTATCTTGGACAATAGGGCAATATTAAAATTGTTTAGCTTCCCAGAGCAGAAAAAAACAATCAATTCACTCAGTTCAATCTGTGGGGAATTTTTGTGTGTGATAGCTTTAATTCATACAGCACAGTTGGCACTACTTACTTTCTATCTTATCTGAAAATATAATATCTATTGAGAAACAGGTCTTTCTTCACCTCAGTAATTACAAGCATGGGGAAAATCAGAAAGAAATGCAAGACTGCAGTAAAGCAGAAGACACTTAGTAGTGAAGAGTGGTTGTTGTGTGAGCAATATATGATTAGGAAATAACCTGGAAAAATGACTGCTAGGGTACAAATAATTCACAGTTGCCAGGTTTTGGCTGCTCTTGGCATGACATTTTTCCCTCTCTTTAACACACCAGTATATGTATAGCTGCAATTGAACAATAAAGTGCATAGCAGTTTCAACTAAACAGCTTGAGGATAGGTGTGGCATCCAGTGGAAATTTGAGCTTTTGATGGTGATGCAGTAGTTTGAGAATCACTAGCTGAAGATAGTAATTGCAAATACATAATACTATTTAATGTGCAGTCCAACTTGTGATGTATGCTAAGTTCTTCATTTAACATTTGTAGAGTACTAGTCTGCTGATCACAGAATCATGGAATGTATTGGGTTGGAAGGGACCTCTAAAGGCCATCTAGTCCAACCCCCCTACAATAAGCAGAGACATTTCTAACTAGGTCAGGTTGCTCAAAGCCCCATCAAGCCTGACCTTAAATGACTCCAGGGATGGGGCCTCCATCACCTCTCTGGGCAACCTGTTCCAGTAATCATCTACCCTCACATTAAAGAACTTTTTCCTAATGTCTAACCTAAATCTACCATTTTCTAGCTTAAAACCACTAACCCTCATCGTACTGCTACAAACCCTTGTGAACAGATCTCCTCCTGCCTTCTTATAGGCCCATTTCAGGTATTGGAAGGTCGCTATAAGGTCACCTCGGAGCCTTCTCTTCTCCAGGCTGGACAGCCCCAACTCTCTCAGCCTGTCTTCATACAAGAGGTGCTCCAGCCCTCTGATCATTCTTGTGGCTCTCCTCTGGACACACTGCAACAGGTCCACATCCTTCTTGTGCTGGGGGCTCCAGAGCTGGACACAATATTCCAGGTGAGGTCTTACCAGGTCTAGTTTTGCTGATGCTGCTTGAAAGCACAAAAAAAGGTATTTTATGTCATTTTCCCTGATACTTATGACAAAGTCATAATATTATGGAAATGTTACTGGAAAACCACAACCATGGTTGTTTAGTGATTTCCCTTCTGCTGTAAGACAAATCTGCAAAAGATTTGATAATCCATCTGAGAATGACATTTTTTTCCTTCCATTAGAGTTCCTCATAGTCTGACTTTATTATCATACCTCTTTCATGATAAATCCATTATGGCTTTTTTAACTAGTCTGAAAAAGTGTCTATGCACATTTTCAATTTTCTTGCAGAAATCTCAATGTCTGTAAAATGAGAGTGAAAAATACAAAAGCAATGATGAATTATCATTTCTTCAACTTCTAGGCAAATCCTAGTTGCCTGCAATGGAACCTGAAATAAATGCTATGGCTTTTGAAAGCATTTAAAGGAACTTTTGTGGGTCAATTGAGTGTATGAAAAGGTGCTGACAGTACGAAGAAGTGGTCTTTATTCATGATCTTTAAATGTTCTTGATATTTCTGAAATAAGTCTTACAATTTCAGTGATCTGGTGGGAGGGTTTTGTTTTGTTTTCTAGTGTTTGAAGGTTTAGATGATATAAGGTCAATAAGGGACTTGTTCTGACTCTGTACCTGTTCATTTCTGCTGGTATTAGCAGTATTGAGACTTCTGCCCTTTATAGAAAATAGAGTTGGGTTTTTAAGATCACAATATAACATACACACAATTTTTGAGCCTGTGTTTTTCATGTTTACATCTTAAAAAAAAATTTGCTGTATGCTCTCCAAAAGACACAGCGAGGGCAAAGAAAATGCCATCCAAATAAATACATGCCAAAATATATTTACAACATCTTTCGAAGGGATGCTCCAGTTATTTTTCTCTCTTTTTAAGATTCATTCTGTTTGTGTTTGCTTTGCAACCTGTAAGTTGTTAAGGGGGAGCAGTGTGTAAGTGTTGTTTCTATTGTCACAGCTTTGATACCTATTCATCAGTCCATAGAGTTTTGCCTGGTTTTAATGGGTTGTTTTGTTGTTGGTGGTTTCTTTTGTCTTATAGAAATCATTGTACAATAAGAATATATGTTTTAGATATATATGTGAATATTTACTTATTTGTGTATATTTTAGCACGGGTACGTTTTTGCCTGGGCATGCCAGAGGACACCTGCTCACTGACATGAAAATGCCTCTGTACCTCTTTGCTGCCAGTATGGGGTTAGAGCATATTTCTATGGAAATGAGCTCCTTACTATTTATATCTGCTGGCTCTCAAATGATTCATTAATAGTATCACCTTATGTAGCTTGGCACAACTATACCTTCTTGTGCGAACAAAGTGCTATTGCATCAATAAAAACAGTAAAAGTGCTGTTCACTATGCTTTAACAAATGAGGAATTTAAAATCCATCAGCTTGTCATGTGTGAGACAATAACGCGATTTACATATTAAAATGCCCCTGTGGGTGTATTACCATAGAAAAGATCATTACATAGTAGAACTAGTTTCCCCCTTTATCAAAAGATCTTTTAAAATGTCTCTTAGAGAAAAAAAACGAAGTGAAAACTGTCTTGATTATGTATCTCATTTCTTTTCTCTTGTCTTTGAAAATTAGAGAAGTTGAAGAGCACAATAAAAAAAAAGAAAACACAACCAGATTCAGAAATATGAGAAAAAATCCTTGACAGATTGAAAGCAGTTATGGAAAGAAGAGGGAAAAGGTTGAGCAGAGGGTAAGAGAAGAATATTCTGAGTCTACCAATACATTAGATGACTTGAGAAATTTATGTCAAAAAAAACCCCAGGAATTATTGTTCCAAGATCAATTGCTGTCACACATACAAGTACAATAAACAAGAGCCGTTTTGTTCTACAAACTAGTTAATTCTATGAATACATTTTTCTTTTTCACTTATATATTAACAGTACAAGAACAACACGCTTGCATGGTTAGCCAAAAAAGGACTACAGTATATAGAAATTAAGATTATGATTGAAAGAAGATTGCATTTTAGCACTCACTCACATCCAGAATTTTGTGCTCTCATACTTCCAGAATGGGTATTTTTGCATGGGGGATAAATGCTACACTGACAGTTGCTGGAGTGACAATTTCCACATGTAAAACATATCCACATATAAAGGAATATGCAGGCAAATTTAATTCTTGAGTCTCTGCAGAAGTGATACCAGAAAAGCATCCAGGCAGGTCGCCGTACATGCAGGGTCTTTTAGATACAAGCAGAGACTAATTTGAAAATTAGGCTATGAAGATCTAAATCTCCCCACACAGTCTTATTCAGTATTTTGTGGAAAAAATGCACACACTGATGGTTTTTGATTCTCAGCATGGGTTACAATATTTTTTTCACAAAACAGACTGCATTGCTTTTCCTATGATTTACATCTGCTTCCTGTAGTGAACCAGTGTCACGATGTTTTGTAGCACCAGATCAGCTTGACCAGTTTCCTAAACTCTAACTTTTGGACTGCCTATGGTTTGCAAAACTCCCTTGCTTTGTCTGTATAGATTGTTGCTGATCACATAGTCCAGCCGTCTTAGTTTTCTTCTCTCCTTACACATCACATAAATTAAAAAAAAAAGACCATCTGGTAATTTCCTAACATTATATTTTCATGCAAATAATTGTTGTTGTGTGTAATCGTTAGTTGTTAGTGGTCAATGTGAACAGAGTTTGGTCCATGAGACAGTTTCTACGTTTACACATATCCCGTAAAGAAATTTCTGGAAATCTTATCTTTTAAAAATTAAATTGGAGCTGACAAAATGTCTCTGTGTTGGCTGCCACAAATTCGTAAAGCCTCTAGCTGCTGATCTAGAGATTTTTGTGAGATTGTATATTCTTGAGGCAAGTTTAATAAAAACATTCTGGTTTTGTATAATCAATCTTCTTGTCTGTGTATTTGCTCTGATCCAAAACCTATTAAAGTCAATTAGAGTGACTGTAAATGAAGTGATGTAATGATAATGTAAGAGTCATTGTGCTGTGACTTGCATTAAGCTCTAAGCCGACTTCTTGTAACTCAGCTATTTCTTTAAACATCAGCAGATTTGGACTGCCCAAGTGATCATTCAATTAATGAAAATGTCATACTTTATCTGTTGATAAACCTCTGTGTGAAATAGTTTCTGATATTACAAGGTTGTTCCACATTTTTCTCTCTAAAGTCCTTTTTGTTTGTGGACTGTTAGTGGTCTATATCAAGCAGCAGTGACATTTTCTTACATGTTATGAAGTAAATATTATACTGAATATATAAAATTATTATTAATGCTACATTGAAGACATAAGGAACGAAGCCATCTTCATTGTTTTACTTAGGTTTAGTACACATAACCTCTTACCTAGTGTGTGCTTAGGGAGAAGTGGTCTTTTTTTGACCCTCATTTTGAAGAAAGGAATGGAGTTAATTTAAATTGATAACTCATATGCTATTTGTTTTTAATATTTGACATTCTCTTTTAGGAGAAAACAAGATATATGCATGATGTAAAGAGAAGAAAATAGAAGAAGCTAAGAAGAAAGTGGATTCTGAAGATGTACATCAGTTAATTTGTTAAGACATCGGAAGCATCTCTGCTACCGTACCAGGGTCTCTAGGCTTTGCAAAATGTCTGCTTTAAAAAAAAAAAAATAAAATTTTGCCAATCTGTTGCAGACAAATCTTTTTCTGTAGATTCAGTATTGATTTTAGCATGAAATCAAAGTAAAAAGAAGGTAGAAGAGTAAATGACAAAATTGGAACATAGAAGATTGATAGAGCAATATAAAATAGAGAGTACTAGAAGGAAGGCTGGATATCCATTTCTTTTCAGAAAACATATTGAAATAAGCTCTGTTATTTGGCTCCTCCTCTTAAATTACCTAAGCAGAGCATTGTTATCTTGGGGTGGTAGTGTCAACTAAATTTCCCTAAAAGATAAGAGTAAGAAATATGCTGCCACATACTTTTTATTTTTAGAAATGCTTTATTAAAATATCCAACTTATCTCTCAGAACTATCCATCAGCTCAATAATAGTTGTGTAAATGTGCACATTCGTCTCATTTTAACAGCACTGTGGTCTGGTTGCTCTAGCAGTCCTGTAACCTTTCCTGTGCGTTTGAGCATGTAGTCAACAGTTCTAATTTAGTCAGTCCCCATCCTTTTTATTTGATCCATTTTTTTCTGTATTTTCTTTCAACAACAGTTTTACTACCATCATGTAATTTTCCAAAGTGAATGCTGTTGTCATTATGTTTTTTTGTTGTTGTTTTGTTTGTTTGTTTAAAAAACAACTACAAAAGGGCTTTTATTGACTTCTATGAAAGTGCAGTTAAGCCCAAACTTGATATACTTGAAAACTGTAAATCATTACCTCTTCAAATCTTTCTGTGATGTTCACCCTCACTGCAGTTCACTTCACACTGCTTAGGTCTCTTACCCCAGTGTTTTTTAGACAGAAAAACAAAGATCAAAAGTCTTGCAAGCAGCTGTTAGTCATCTCATATACTTCAGACAGGGATAAGTTAAATATTTGATCTGAGCTAGATGCCACCCTCTGTAGCCAACACTCTTTATCTCCAGAGTATTTTCTCTCATCCTAACGGGTTTATGCTCGTGGTTCTGAGTTTCATTTTTAATGGTGAATTTCACCTCTTTGATAAAGCTTATTTCTATTCTTTATCTCTGAAATCAAACTTCAGTTAGATGTGTAATTAATAGACTGTTACAGCTAAGTGAGAAATCCTGTTCCTCAGGAAGAATTTTACTCCTCTTTGAGCATGTATCCACCATAAAGTATCAATATTGCTGAGGCTAAGATTCCCTATAATTTTCCAGCCAAGGGCTTTTCTCACAGTGTTTCAATGGGTGTAGGAAAAATTCCCTCAGATTTATCAACCAGAGGTAGAATGCTAAGGAGCACCTTACAGAACCTTAGAGTCCTATTACTTTTCAATGGAACTTGTGATCTTCAGTCCCTTTTTTTCTATAACTTGCAAATGAGATTGTAAGATACCATTGAAAATACTGTAAAAAAATATTGGAACAAGAGAGTAAACTGAATATTACTTTCAGAAATAATCTTGAGATCCAACTGGATAAGATTAGAGTGCCTGCTAGCAAAATTTGTATCTTCCTAACATACAACCGTCTTCTGCTTGTCTAGTACTACTGGTGTGCTGATACTAAGGGCTCACTCATTCACACCTGTGGTAAGCATCCTGTCTGAGCATGAGGGACTAGGGGCACAATACACATTATAATATTATTTAGATTTGTCTTTGTAACATTACTTACATTTGTCTGTTATCAAGAAAATAACATGAAGAGAAGACACAAGTAAAATATGCCAAAGATACAAAATTTGAGTCAGGACATTTTTTGGCAATGTAGCAAATTAAGACTAATTATTGTACAGTGCCAAAGGCATTCTCTTCAGGAGCGTGATGAAATTCTTTCCTCCCACTCTCCCATTAATCCACTCTTACCTCTGTTCTAACTGACTGAAAAAAAAACCACTGACCCACACTACCTCAGGAGAAATGCTTGAAGTTTTTCTGCAAAACTCTTCAAAATTTTTGGTGTGTGCAGAAAATATGTATAGTAAATGCAACATCTTTGAAAGTGACTATTACCTTCACCCAAATAGGATTCATTTTGTGGGGGAAGTTAGCTATATCCTCATCTTCTTCATTTCTCTTCCTTTAGGAGCACTGGGGCTCCTGGAAGAGCAAAGAAAGGACAGCCTATAAATCTAACAATTCTCATTGCTTTTTAGTTATGTGGGATAATAATGGATAATAATAGATAATCACAGGATCATAGAATGCCAGGTTGGAAAGGACCTCAAGGATCATCTGGTCCAAACTTCTTGGCAAAAGCACAATCTAGACAAGATGGCCTAGCACCCTGTCCAGCTGAATCTTAAAAGTGCTGGGGAAACCATCACTTCAGTGGAGACAATATTCCAATGGCTGATCTCATTGTGAAAAATATTCTTCTTGTGTCCAATTGGAATCCCCCCAGTTGTAACTTGTACCCATTAGCCCCCATCTTTTCCATGTGATTACTTGTAAAAATGGAGTCTCCATCTTGTTTGTAGCCACCCTTTAAATACTGGAACATGACTCGGTGGAGAGCACAGCAGTTGCAATGGTATGTTCTGTGGCTGAACACGCAGTTGAGGCAGACAGAGGATTCCTGGGGCCAGGGAAATCTGAGAAAGACCAGGGAGACTTGCCAGGAGCTGAGCCAGTGTCCCCTAGGTAGCACCAGCGATCAGGAGTGCAGCCAACAGAGCACATGACTGTTCACATGGGAGGACACGCAGGTGGGTCCCTGCATTCTGCTTGTAGGCCAACAACCCAGGGAAGTGCCCTAGGTCTCTGCCAAAATAGTGGGCACTCACCCAAGAGCTAAAACCAATATTCCTAGGAAGAAAGCCCTGAGAAATCTGACATATCCACTCAGATGGACCTGGCCAGGAAGGACACTTCAGTGCAGGTGGTAGTTTGTGGCAAGTGCCTAGACTCTTGTCCTGATGTAAAGGTAGGTACTTGCAAAAGGTGTGCACAGGTTGAAGATCCATTATGCCAGGTGGCTGAGTTGCAAGAAACAGTCATACGGCTATGCAATATTTGAGGAGCCAAGACAGAGATAGATAGTTTCAAAACCAAGTTCCTGTAATGGACATCACTGAGAAAGACACCTTGGACCCTGGTGACCCAAAAAAGCAGGACTCTGCTTCATCCTCCACCCTCTAACATCACCACCAAAAACAGATATGAAGCTTCAACACTATTAGCCATCCATGAGCAAGCTCTAAATGGAGAAACTTCACCGGCAACATATAATGGATACCACAAAAAGAAACAATGTGTGCCTGTAGTGGGTGGCTCTCTATTAAAGGGCACTGAGATGTCCATCTGCTGACCTGATAGCAAATCACAAAGGGTATGCTGCCTACTGGGAGCTAAGATTCAAGACGTTGCCAAGAGGGTGCCACAACTTGTCAAGAGTACTGGATTCAGTCTTGTTCAACATATTCGTC
>VZZY01013580.1:0-34506 GCA_013400335.1 Eurystomus gularis
GCAGGATGGATGCGCGGGGGTGCGGGGTGCGCAGGATGGATGCGCGGTGTGCGCAGGATGGGTGTACGGAGGTGCAGGATGGGTGCGCGGAGGTGCAGGATGCACAGGGTGGGTGCAGGGTGCGCAGGGCTGCTCCCTCCCCGCACACACGGGTACCTCGGCCCCCCCTCCCGGGAGGTGCAGCCAGGGCAGGGGCAGGGGGATGTCGGGGTGTGAGGAGTGGGCTGGCAAAGCAGCCCCCTCCCGTCGGGGGAAACCAGTGCGTTGTAGCAAAGCTCCGTGCCCTGATTTATGATAAAAAATTTAAAGGAAATCATTTATATTTCAGAGGGCCTAAATAGCTGCATGAAACTTTTATCCAAAGTGGCACCATATTTATAGGCAGCCCCGCTGTGTTGGAAGTAATTAATAGAGGGATGAATTTCAGGCCTTTGGCCTTGTTTTTATTTGTCCCTTTGTTTAGTGCTGTTTGGTTAACGTAAATAGATAGGAGGATGCAAACGGAAAGCCGGGTGTTTCATCAGGGCACGTCTCCCTAGCCCCGCTCCAGGAGCATCTGCGCGGGGCCGGCGTGTTTCTGTTTCTCCATCTCTCTGCTGTCGCTTCCTTCCCTCTCAAGCAAGGGGGAGATGTCAGAGCCCTCACACACCTCCTGCCCCCGTGAAACCACACGCGCTCTGTGAGGCTACACCGCAGCCAGGCATTGCACGTTCGGGTACGGAGCTGGGCGTGGGGCTCGTGTCACGGCTCAGACCCGTCCTCTGCCGCAGCCCACCCCAGGACGCCGTTCCTGGTGGCCTGTTTCACGCACGGTCCCTTCCCTCCCTGCCAAAGGCAGCTGCTCTGAGAGAACCCGGCCTGCGTAATGTAGCTGCTGAGCTCCCTCTAATTAAAGCTGTAAAATATTGATGTTCCTGGCCCTGTCTACTGCCGTTACACCTTACAAACAGGGGAGAGAAGTCCAAAGGATAAACAATAACACGTTAAAAGAGCCCAGATGGTTTGCCATCAGAAACGATCTGCAGACTCAGAGGTGTCACTGCAATAGATTTCAGAGATCATTCACCTACTGGTAAATAATTAATGGTATTTCTGGAAGAAAAAAAAGCCACCAAACCCATACCCTGATGAAATATCACTAGTGACTCATTGAAAATCTGGAGGTAAAAGTCAGACTAAAAGCATGTGCTGGCTGATCCGTTTTCCAATTCAAAGATCCCTATCCATTTCCCAGTCTATCAAAACATTCTGCTCTTAGAATTTAACTCAAAGCCCGTCACAGTCAGGGAATTGTCAATAGGCTCTTGGTTTCCACGTATTTATTCAATTTAGTTTAACAGTTATGCAGTGAGTGCTTACACAGGGCCGATGGGAAGTCTGAAGGATAAATGTGTTTTTAACACACGACTCATGCTGACATCCTCTTTGCCGTGGACTAGCGCCATTACAGTCACAAAGCCGACTGAACTTGACCCGTTAGGTTTTCTTCAGCTGTGTTTTAAACAACCACATCATTTCCTGCCAGTCTGGCTCTTCTGGAGCCGGCCACGACGACTCTTCACCCGTCGAGGTCTGTGCATAAATTCAAGTGCGTGTAGCTAACGCAAAGGTACGTTCCTGTTCCTCGCTGGGGAGCACAGCCGTGCACACACGCTTTCTGTCTCCTATGTTGGAGTCCTCGCCCCCCTCCCCTGGCTGCTCCCAGCCCTGGGGGGACTTCGTTGTCACCCCCTTACATTCGTCCTCACTGCGTGTCTGACTCAAGACTCATACGATAAAGCAAGTTCTGTTGGTGAGATGCAGCTTGTTATCACAAAACGCCTGACCTGTGTGAGGGAAGAGTGAGGAGCGTTGACTTCAGAAGGCTGCTGTAGAACCTTCAGGAGCCTTCAGGCCAGGTAACCAAGGGGAATCAAGGCCAGGTAGGACAGGGCCTTGAGCAACCTGTTCTAGTGGGTGGTGTCCTTGCCATGGCAGGGGTTGGACCTAGATGATCTTTGAGGTCCCTTCCAACCCAAACCGTTCTATTATTCTATGATCCTGGGTTCACACAGCACATTTCTGGTCCCCCGACGGCACGAGCCACGCAGCACCCGGGATGATGTGGCTGTTCCACTGCACAATCTGATCGAGGGTGTATCTAGGATTACCCAGACAGTCAATTATTCATCAGCTAAACGGCCAAGCATCCATTACCTGGCTTGATTCTCTTATTCATTAAGGAGATTGAAGAGCCCAACTTAACAAAGCAAAAAGAAAGTTGCTAAGTTACAGGAGCTGCCCGGCTCGGCAGCGGGGCCGCAGCGTGTCCGGCGCTCGCAGGGACGGGGTCTGGCAGCGAGGAAGCCTCCGAGGCGACAGAGTGTCACCCAGAGCAGCCGCGTTTAGAGGCACCCGTTGCTCCACAGGGCTGGTGGTAACGGGGCTAACCAGCGAGGCAGGACCACGCCGGAGCTGTGGCTGCTCCCTGGGGTGGCACGGGGAGAGGTCAGCTGGGGCCTGGCCCCGAGGAGAAGGCTGGAGAGAGAGAAAGGTGCTGCAAGGGGGCTTTGGAGAAGAACCCGAAGGGGGAAAGTGAGGGGCCAGGGAAGGACCATTATCATTCTGGGGAGTTTTAATACAGGTAGGGGTGAGGTGAAAGCTCTTTCAGCGAGGAAAGCTGCCAGTGGCAGCTTCCATGAGGTGTCTTTTGCAGTTCTGGCCTCACACCTCCTGGCTGAGACCTGGAAATTTGGGGTCAAACAGGCCAGGGAGGGCACACGTGGGTGTGGGAAGGGAGCAGGATCACACCATGCAGGTCCTGTTGCTCGTGGTGCTGGAAGTGGCAATGGAGCTTCCCTCCCAGGCCTCCATCCCTTGCTGCTCTTCATCCCAACGAGGATGAGGACAGGCTCGTCCTGAGGGCAGGGATCACCCATGGGTCCGCTCAGCGCAGGTGCCCGACGGACAGGGTGGTCAGGCCGGCTGCTGAGCATCCTTCCAAGGAGAGAGAAGGGGAAGTACCCAGAGTCTGGGTGTTGCTTTGGGTTAAACTACAAGTGCTCACTCTCATCTTCCCTGATTAAAAACACAAAGAGAAGTTTTGCTGGTGGATGCAGAGGAGCTCTCGGAGCGAAGCCTTGGGTGTGTTCCTGCTCGTGGACAACAGGCAGCGCCAGGAGGATGAGGGGGGTTTGCGGGTGTTCATCCAAAACTCAGAAGCCTTTAGCGTTGGAAAAGCGCTGTGGCCATTTGAGAAAAGAAGTGCTAAAGCTACGCGGCAGCATCGAAACGCTCCTTTAATGGCGGCAGAACAAACCGCCGCTCGTCAGCACGGGGAAAGCTGATGCAATCCTGGTTTTGAATTTTTCAGTAAACAAGGCTTTGATTTGAGGTCCCAGGAATGCCAGATGCCAGACAGTTCATGCTGACTGGGAGGTCTTCCTTGTACTCGTTTGTAACGTGCATGAATTATAGAACTTGTTTCTTGTATCGTTCCCCGAAATTAAAATTGTAACAAAGGACACATCGGCGCGTGTTAAAAATAAACCCGATCTGTTCCTGGTGGAGATAATAGCAGCAACATGACAATATTTTCCAGGGGGGTGTGGAAGGGAGCACTTATCTGTCAGGCATCTCTTTCTTGTTGTATTTGCTCCTAATTCCAGAAATACATCTAAATGTAGTCTAACAGGACTCTGTTCCACAAGAAATTAATGAGGAACAAACATCAATTATTCATGTCCTGAAACAGGAGGTCTGCTAATGTTTTTGCTAATCAACAAGTCAAACAGCTGTATCTTCGTCGGGGCCAGCTTGGGGAGGGGGAAGAACAGCTCGGATACGTTCTACCCCGCTGCCCCAGAGCCCTGCCCTCCGTTTGCACGTTTCCCCGTCGGGAATCCAGGATTCCTGCTACTCTTCAACGCCATCCGTTGTTCCAACACTGAACGGAGACAGTCTCCAGCACAACGGCAGCTGCCCGCTGGACCCAGCTCCGGGTGACGGGGAGCTCCCGACTGGCTTCCAGCCTTTGGAGTCAGCCCTTCACAGGGAAAACTGGGGGAATGAGACAAGGAAAGAAAAAACCCAGCCAAAGGAAAACAGGAGAACTGGGACTCAGCTGCTCGGGCTTGAAAAAGAAATCAAATGTTTGAACAGAACCTGCCCTGGGCACTCCTGGTCCCTTGTGTCCCTTTGGAGGTCACCAGGGGCTGGGGGCCAGCACCGCGCCGGGACAGCCGGCAGCAGGGGCTGGGGACCGGTTCTAGGGCTGAATTTTCATGCTGGGCTTTTATCTGGGTGAATGTCACGAACTGAGCCTTCAAAAATGTTGCTGTTTAGACATTTGCCTAACAGAACACGCTTAAAAATTAATGGCTTTGTTTAGAGAGAAAATGTATTAGAAAAAAATAATCAAAGCATAACTCGAGAACAAGTTGCTTTCAGACAAGAGCTTGAAACGTTAAACAAAGTAAAAAATGGTTTTCCTTCAAAGCGGCAAATATTGCGTGGCCAAAAAGGGACTTGGCATCATCTTGCTCTGCCAGAATTCAGCGGCCCGAAGCCATTGCTCTGGCTGCTGTGACCTTGGGAAGTTGTTTCTTGCCAGAACAGGAGCAGAGCGAGCCTGTTCGGCGCGCACCTGCACGGAGACTCCGGAGCATCCTCCACCTATCCAGCGAGCGCCGTTTGCCCCCGCGCCCGGCCCAGGGAGCACAGCGCGTGGGGAGCAGGAATCAAACGGACCCTGCACTGCCCGGCGAGGCATGACGGGAAGAAAACGCAGCAAACGGTGCTGGAGAAAAGAGCTCAGCGGCCTCCCATGGTGTTTGTCCCGTATTTACCATACCTGGGCCATCACCCATAAACCAATAAGAATGCTTGTATTTTTCTACCTTCAAACTGGAAAAAAAAAACCAACCTGAATTGCCAAGAAAATCTAAAAACTTCCAAATTGAGGGGATTTTAAGACTCGCCCATAGTCCAAAATCTCTCCTTTACATATGCAGCATGGTTCAAAATTCTGTCAGAGCTGCTGCACCAAAAGGCAGTCCAGGAAGAAGGTGAAGCTGCCTGGGTCCTGGGGCTGTATCGTGGCCGCAGCTGGTGAAGTCCTTCCCTCCCAGGAGCCCCAGATGACCTGGTCACCCTTTAACACCCAAATCCAGAACTCTCCTGCTCCAGGTATTTTACCAATTTTCCATCACATCTGCCCTGGGATTCATTTTGAATTTGTTCTGATTTGACGAGGCACCATGGGACCCCGCAGCGAGGGCTGGGGGCTCTTTCCAGGAGAGGTTTTTTTTGGGGGCCCGCGCCCCTGGAGCGATGGAAGCCCCACGAGCTGGGGCTGCGGGAGCTGTTGGGTGCTGCTGTGACCTGCAGCTCTAAAAGCATCCAGCTTCGTGCCGCCTTCACATCCCCGTTACGTTAATGCTCCCTGAAATCTTCATTAAAATTTGAAATTAAAATGTAACAATGAAAGGGGGCGGGGAGGAGCCCTGTCACCTGCCGTTAGACTCACCCGTCGAGCGGTCACTGGCCAGCGTGTGCCGCAGCGAGGGGCCCACGCCAGCGCCAGCGCCGATGGGCTGCGGTTTCCTCTGGCTCTGGGTGATGTTTTGTGGAGGAGGACGTGGGGCTGAGTGGTGCCGGCTGCCCACACACCTCCGAGGACCCTTCGCCGCGGTGGATCCTCGCTGGCTGCAGGCGTTACGTGGTATTTCGGCAGCTCAGCGTGTCTTTGGTGCGACATCTCCTCCTCTCGCAGTTTCTCACCTGTCAGACACACCGAGATGCTGCGAGCAGGAGGCGAATCTCCACTGCCAAACCTGCTTTACATTTAAACGCAAACATCCCGGCTAGAGAGCTGTCGGCAGGAAATACTTCCAAAGTAGCAGAAGGTTTCTGTTTTACAAGTGTTGGAGAAGCCCCTGGGCAGGGTTCCCAAAGGACCAACCCACTCGGCTCCTAACACAGTGCTTGGCCAGGACACAGAGGTGACGCGGTTCTCCCCAGCACCCGTCGGTGTCTGGGTGACCCGGGGGTGCCACCGTGCCCTGCCCTCAAGAGGCTGGTGCTGCTGCACCCAAGTGTGAGAGGTTCAGGGGATGCTCCTGGCTGGGTTTGGGCAGAGACGGACGACCCAGGGGGCACAGATGTGGTGGGGAAAGTGCTGGCTCCTCCCAGCACGGGTGAGACTCGGACAATGCAGGGAACTATTTGAAGCCAGTCCCAAGCCGAGGGTGATGTGCAGCCACGTTAAGATGCAGGCAGGGACAGAAGCTTGGACCCCGGCTGGGAGCAGGTTCATGACAGCCAGCCCCGCGCCCACCGCTCTCCTGGACGGGGCTCCCCAGGAAGGGTCACCAGCCCCTGCTCCTACCAGCATCCCAAAAGGTGCCTCATCAACAGCTACAGGGAGCTTGTGATGAAACGCGGCTTGCTCAGGGAGGTTCAAGATGCCACCTCCACTTACAGATGACACTAAACAAAGGTTTTGTGCTGGTGGGAGCTGTGCTCCATTGGAGATGCTTCTGGAGCGTTGCACCAGCTCTGTCTCCAGGCAGAGAGGGCTGTCCCTCCCCAGCGCTCTGGGGGCTTCGCGAGGCGCTGGAAAACAGGGTGGCTGTTTGTGAGGGCTTGTGACAGGAGCATCGCCTGGCAGAGGAGCAGGAGAGTCTCTGCTCTGCCCGTGATGGTGCCAGGCTGCGGCAGCTGCAGCGCTGAGCTTTGCAGGTTTTACAGCTGGAGGTCCCACACGTTGTGTCCCAGGGGCCTTTCCTCCCCTGCTTTAGGGAAGCACAGCACCCCAGATCTCATGGCATCAGTTTCCGCAGCCCTTTATCAGGCTTTTCCCCAAACGAACAATCAAACAGTTTTGGGGCAGTGCAGATCTGTAGGGATCGGTTCCTTTCACACAGGCAAGCCTCAGACATTAAAGTGTTTCGTAGCTCAGTTAACAAGTCTCTCTACCTCTCTTTGTGTCACATCAATCTCCGCTATTGAAGCTTGCACTGCATACAAATAGAGCTTGAAAATACTTTCTTACGGGCCTAGAGAGGCTTACAGCTTCTTTTATCCTGATTCAGGCTTCACTCCCTCCTCCCCATCAGAGGCAGCAGCAGCTGGAAGCGTGCTGGTTCCAGAAGTCCTCCACACCCTGCCCTGACCCACAGATAACCCAAAGTCACTCACGTTAGAAAGGGAGAAGGAAGAGTGGATGAAACCGTTGTCTGACACGGCAGCAGCCACCAGAGAGCACAGCGAGGTATGTTGTGTTGAGATGACTCCAAATAATTTTCACATGAATTACTAAAGTGCCAGAAATGTATAATTTATTATCATTTAAATAAATCACAGAGCAGCGGCAGTTTGAGGTTAGGGGTGCAAGATGCGCAGACGAGGCTATAATTAACCCCAGAACGTCGCCGAGCGCGGAGCCCGCAGCGGTGCCGAGGCGCAGCACCGCCAGGGACAGAACGGGCTCCACCCGTGAAAAATAAGATCAACAACAACAGAGGAGTCAAAGCCCCGAGCTGGGGGGTGATGCTGGTGCCTTCCTGCCCTGGGGCTTGTCCCCACAGCTCCCTGGGGTCCGGACATACGCGTCTGCCTCTGGAGCGCCGGCAGTCACGGCGATGCTGCGGCTGCGAGAGCCGTCACAGCGCCCGATGGAGCCGGCTCCGAGGAGACGTGTGCCCGGATCACGCAGGGGTCCCCGCCTTGTCTCTGCCAGGGGGTCCCCTCTGGCCTTTGTCCCTTGTCTCCACCACAGCTGGAGGCACCAAGAGCAGCGGCACCAACTCTGTTACCACCTTTGTGTGGGCTGGGGTTTATTGACCCAACAAAATGATTTTTGAAGTTCAAATCTAAAAGCTCCCTCTGACAAAACGTGTGCTTTGCAGATGCCATAAAGAAGGGCCAAAAAACCCCCTTGTTTTTATTTTGTGTGAAGAAGGGGAAGTCTGGGGTGAAGCAGGGCGTTTAGGGACATGGGTAATTTGGACATTTAACCCTGCTGCGGTAGGACGGACCAAGGCCGAGGAGCTCCCTTGGTCCCCCAGCTCCAGCTGCCCTTTGCTCCCCGGGTCTGGACGTTCGGCTCACCCCGTCCCGACAGGATCCCCCTTCTCACCCTGCTCTTCAGCAAAGCCCCAGTGTCAGCGCTGCTGACTGGTCACTCCAGGACAGGTCCCCTGGTCCTGAGGGGACCCTGGACCCCTCCCAGTGCCTGAAGACACCGCTTTAAAATATATTTATCTTTGAGATGTATTTACATGGAAATCAACATAAACCCTGTTCCAGAGGGCTTCCAACAAACTTTTCTGTGTGTCTCTCCCTCCCTGGAGCTGCCGCTGGGGACGGGGGCTCAGGAGGGGAAGGTGGCAGCCGGCGATGCCACCGAGCCCACCAGCACCGAGGCCTCTCTGCATCCCCCACGCCTGGAGAGAGCCCATGGAGATGTCACCCTGACCCCTGAAGTGTCCCATCACAACCCCTCCTGATGAAAAATCATTGCTGCAGAGAAAATAATCCTACACTTTGGTTTGGTGAATGTTTTGTTTGTGTATTCAACTGTCTTTTGTTTGTGTGTCTGGGTATGATGACTGCTGCTTCTCCCCCGAAAAAATGCTTCAGTTAATTCCCCCCGACTGCAGCTCAGTGTTTGTGGGCAGAAACTGACCTTGGGATCATCCCGGGAGCGTGGGGCTGCCTCGCCTGTGGGGCTGAGCCCTCCTGACAACAGTCTGGAGCAGTTTCCTGGGGACCGCGGCACCGGCCCTTGGCTTGGGCGTGTTGTCCAACATCAACTTGAGATGCCAACAGATTTATTAGAAGCGAATCCTAGATGAGGTGCCCTGTTACGGAGCAAAGCCATGGTGGGAGCGGGGGTGGCAGCGGCGTGCTACCTGCAGCTCCATCTCCGACAGCCTTGGAGGGGATGAAAGGCGAGGTTCTGTCACCTCCCCCAGCGCTCTGCCTTTGAACCGAGCGACGGGAGCTGCACGCAGGTAGTGCGGGTCAGATACTTAAAATATTCAGCTGCCTCACGACACGGATTTCAGATGAAAGCGGAGTTTAGATAACCGCTAGATCTGATGCTTTTACCTTTCAATCCAACCTGCCTCTAAATGGCAACAAGATCCGAGCGAGGCCGAAGCGAAGCCGACGGCGGGAGCGGCGGTGCGGGGATCCCGGCTGGGGAAGGCTCCCGCGTCCTCCTGCCGCTGCCGGGTACCCTTAAAACGCTGAATTAGTTTCTCCAACCTGCACTTTTCACCAGTTCTTGTACGTAGCTCTTAACGCTGAACAGACGCCCTCCCAGCAGAGGTTTAAGAGCCCTCTCAGGACTCGCTTTGTCCCTCCTGACGGGATGCTGCTCTCAGACGCGCATCCCCTCGCACCTCCCCAGCTGCTGGGACCACGCGCGTGTTGAGCACTGGGTTTTATTAGCTACAAGACCTTACCCCTGCCTTGCTGCCAGATTTTCCACGTCTGGCTCCACGCGCCCAGGAGCCAGCACAGATCAACCTGCCTGAAAATTAACAGGCAGCAGCTGAAAGTGCCTGTGAAACAATCCTGGGGAGAGAGGGAAAGAAAACCCTAGTGAATCCAGTTAACCCATGCACAGTTTGATCGTCACACCTGTAGGCCCTCATGGAAACAAGCTGTGGAAGTACACATAAAAAACTTCAGAGGAACGCCAAGCTCACTTTACCATTTTGAACCAGACGCTTGTGCTGGTGCCCTCGTCAACAAGGACCCAGATAAACGTTCCACAACCTGCTCCACGAGCTGCCCGCGACAGAATTGCGTCCCACCTTTCAAGAACTAGGTTAAAATTATATTTCCAACGTTGGGAAACCTCTCTCCACCCGCTTACTGATGCGTTTCATACAGCTATGACCATTGCTACTAAAGAGATTCTTGGCCTAATAATTACAGCAGCAATTTATGTAAAAATAATTACTTAACAGGTCTTGCTTTCCTCAGCCCAGCTGTCAGGAAGACTCGTATCCACGGCTGCAGAAGAGCTGTGACCCCCTGCACAGCACCTCTTCAACAGGGGAACACATAGAAGATACTGGGAACAGCTGGGGAAAAAGAAATCCACAGCCCCCAGCCCCAAAAAACACCAGCAAGCCCCACCAAGCTCTTCTTATTCCCTTTTGCCATTAATTCTGACCATGTAGGAAGAAACGAGTGTTTTGAAGGGAACGCCAAATGTTTCCTACACCCTGACCTGGTTCCACCTCCCAAGGACCTCACGGCATCCTGCAGAAGGATGATCTGGTGGCTACTGCCGGGACAGGGACTAGGGGAAGATTCTAAAGTTCAGTTACTGGCAGTGAGAAGATGTCCCAAAGCTGCAGATTTATCACCATGAGGCTCTTCAGGAGCCAGGTCACGTTTTAGACGCTGGACCATGAAGGGATGGGGAGATGGCGAGACACACACGGTTATTAAAGACACCCGCAAGTCCCTTCCCTCCACCCCTACTCCTCAAGACACGAGTCCTCCCTCCCCGCAATTATCTGTCTTAATTAGTGCCACTAATTTCTCCTGGCTATTAAGGAAAACAAACCTGTGCCCCTCCCCTACAAACACACACCCCTTCACACATACACCCCCCCCCCCCCCCAAAAAAAAGATAAGGCTCTTTTTGTGATAGTTGTACTTTTTGAATGGTTCTACTGTCCAATTTATTTAAGTTAGAATTTTCTTTGTCTTTTCTAAATCTGGAACCATCCCACAGTATATCTTTATTGCAAAAAAGTCAACATGCATCTTAGAAATTCAGGTTGTAATCAATAAAACAAACATTACATATATGAATTTAAATGTATAAACAGTTAGAAATTCAACAATATCTCCTATTGTACTATTACACAGGTTCACAATTTGTAAAAACTATGGTACAGGTTGACTATACACCGAGAGGAACGCCATTCCTTTTCACATGATTTTGTCAGAAAACCACAACAAAGCCCCGGTTCCACTTATCAGCACGCAAAGACCAAAATCTGTTTCGCTTTTTGCTTCGGTTAGCTCAACAACGAAAGGGAGAGAATTCTTCCTACCCGCAGCTTTCTCCCCGCCCTCTCTCAGCGTTTGCACCCCAGGTTCCGAGGGGCGAGGCGCTGCCCGGGGCGCGCGCGGCGCCTCTCGGTTATCAAGCGAGGTACTCGGAAAATCCAGGTGGATTTTACACCGGGGTGTCGCCGTACAGACAGAGCAGGCCCTACCTTACCCATTAGAACAAAACCACTTTCCAGGCAGCCCGAGACAGCCTCGTACAGCCGGGGAGCTCCCCCGGCTGCGGGGGAAGCCGAGGCCCCGCTCCCTAAACCCGGCAGGTCCTGGGCCCTGCCCCGCGCTTACGTTCCCCGTAACACAAGAGCTTCCACCAGACCAGGCTCAGCTCGCTCAGGCTGCGTCGGGGATGTCACAGGAGGATTTAGGGGAGCCTGCCTGCGTGTACTGTAAAGGAGAAGATAAAAGGAAGCGTGTGAAGCTCTCGAGAGCTCCCGAGCCACCAGCACTGGGTGAGCAGCCCCAGGCCCCCTGTGCCACCGCAGAGCTAAAACCATATGAAAAGGAATCCCCATTCTAGTCAAAGGCTACTGCGACTTCTCCAACAGCTTCGTTCATTCAGTCACTGTAATTTTCATTTTCCAAATACAAAAATACAACAATTCTTATTGAAATCTATACGCTGGTAGTTTTAGTACACAAAAAAAAAAAAGCAAAATATTTACAGAATTATACAGTTTTAAGAAAAAGCTCTGTACAAAAAAAATATATAAATCCATTTGTTCCCTCTATCATTTTTTTAAACTGTCAGGACTCGAATGTTTGCTGCAACGGACTTTTCAAAATATACACTGACTGAGCCACAGACGTTAAAAACACATCAGAGATGATGGGAGAAAAGCAAGACCTTCTCAATCTCCTCAGTCCGTAGGACTGGCTTCCCCTCGTTTCTCCGTGTCTGGAATTTAGCATCAGTATCAGCGGGAAAGTTCCTAATTCTATAAAGAAGTGAGGTTTGAATGTGAACAGACAGAAATACTGAAGGAGATATTCCCTCCAACTGACGAGGAAGCAGAAAGTCAGAGTGTGGAGCTTTGACATGCCCCACGGCAGGAGGAAGAGGTGGTTGGGGACTGCTCACCCACGGGCACCCTCAGCTAAGTGCCACCAGCCAAGTCCAGAGCCACGGGCATTTAAGGGCTTTGATGGATACTTCCTTTCAGTCGGGAACTTGCTGGGAAACAACTGCTAAATTAAACTAGAGGAGAGCACTTCCGCACCCACGTGCTGTTTATTCTGTGTAGAAACGTACACAAAATGTCCTGAAAAGCGTGTGGTACAAATGGACAGCCAAGGAAAGCGCTGACTAGAGAAGATGTCCAGGAGCCACAAGAGCCGTGTAACAGTGGAGAAACGCGGCTCGAGTACCCAAACTGGTTATCCCCACGTCTATCGTAACACAGCCCGTTTTGGGGCCGGGGCCGTGTTTTCAGAAGGATGTGACAGTAAGGCAACGGAGAACGCGACGGGGTTCCCCTCAAACGCGTCTGAACAGGACTGTACCTGGAGATCACTAAGGACCTTCCAAGCCCAGCTCCCAGTCCTCCTCTGGAGACTGGTGGCACTGGCTATTGCGGGTTTCTGAGCGGGACACCCACGTTCTCTCGGCTAAAAAGCCCAGTGCTCTGAACCCTCCGTGGACTTGGACAGAAAGGGCTGGTCACGGGGAGAGGAGGGGCAGTTTCTGGCGGCTGCCAGCTCCGTTGTTTGTCTTTCTGAGGAAGTCTCCCACTCATTACATTCATGCTCTCAAATACTGAAATGCAGTAAGCAAACGGTCTAACTCGAACCTGAAACTGAAGCTACAGAATAAAATCAACGGTGAGTGAAAATTCACTCGAATGCGCCATCGCCGATGTTTCCTGTGAAGCAAAAGTTGAAGAAACAGAGTGAACTGGACAATATTAAAACAATACCCTGTTAAATTGCTTCTTCCATCTCCTCTCACAAAGAGCAGTAGAACATCAAAACCCTGTGGCTTTCAAACATACCGAAACAAATGATTATGGATCTAGCCACAAAATTCCTACAATAAGTGATTCCAGAAGCAATAGAACGCTGCCCTCTTTCAATTAGCAAATGAGGCAATTTTTTCTTTCATAACATTTAATGGAAGTTTGTCTTTCCCTAGCCCCATAATATTGCTAAATAAAACCTGTGATATCTTTTTCAATTATAAACTAACAAATCAGTCACATTATAAAAACCCAAAACAAGGTAATACAGGTGACAAAAAAGGACAAGAAAATACCGATATTCTTTCCCCCCCCTGCCCCCTCTCTCTTTTTATCCTTCTTAAATAGAAAAAAATCACCAGCCTGGTGAGCTCGATATTATGTAAAAAGTTACGGGGCCTTTGGCTAGCTTAGTATCACAGCTCTAGATCCGAAGTGTTTTTATAACAAACTTTGCTCACTTTAAATATTGTGGTTTGGAAAGAAAGTAAAGCTTTTTTTTGGCTCATCAACTTTCTTAAATAAATGTTTAAAAGGTGTAGCTTGAACTATATTCCTAAAATTATACATTTCCAATATCAAGTTTCATCTTCTCCAAGAGCGCGATTCATCCTCGTCTTCGTCGTCGTCATCGTCATCTTCGTGCAAAAATAAATCTGAGGTTTCAGTCTCCTAGACGAAGAAAAAAAAACACATAGTTTTAAAGAAAAGAAGTTCCGAGCTGTATCCTAGGAAACAATGCAACACTTTCCATCAGGTTCTTGTTGCTGTGTATCTCACTGACACACACACATTCACAGTCCAAAAGTTTTACGGAAAGACCAGTGGCCTCACACCTCAGGAAAGGAAAAAAAGCAGGAGTAGAAAAACTTCCGCCCTCTTTGAAACAGTGGTTTTTGGTTAAATGCCTAGACAGAAAAACCTTTCAAAGCCTAACGTGCCCATGATTACAGGAAAGAATATCTGCAGTAACTCATCCCACAGCGGAGCGTTAACACTGAAAAGATCAGCGGGCTGCACATGCGCAAGGTGAGGTTTGTTTTCATAGCTGACAAATCAACATCCCATCTAGAAAGCGTGGGGCTTTTTTTTCCCCCACTCTTCCCTTTTTTAAAAAAAAAAAAATGCAGAAAATGTACCTAACTATTAAAAAACAGTTAAATTTCTGGCTTGCAAAAACATCTTTCACAGAATTTCTTCAGTAAACCGCATCCTAGAAGAGCTCCGAGCCAGCAGGCTCCTAGAAGAGTGACTCGGTTATCAGAGTATTTTCATACCTCTTCCTTAGACTCCTCTTCCTCGATCTCTGTGGACACAGAAGGTACCTTCGGTTTGTACCATGATATCTGTAGCCTTCGGTCTTTGAACCGGGATCCTTGGTTAGCAGCCTGGATTGTATTTTAAATGAACATATTTTCAAAAACAGGATCAAGTGAAGAATTGTTTGGTTTTTTTTTTTTAAGCTTGCCCGTAATGCTCTAGGCCCAGGGAACGTCCTGATGCACATCTGAACATCTCAAACGTACAAGCCACAATCATCCACTTCAGCCTGCCGAACGCAGCTCCGCTCAAACCCGAGTCTGCTAAATAACGTTCATCTGCCAGCACTCAGAGAAGCTCAGAGCCCTGATGGTGACCCTGAACCTTCCTCAGCAAGAGGCCTGTGCTGCTAAACGAGAGGCACTTCCCCCTGTAGCGACGCTAAACGCAGAAGCAACAACAGCCCCCGCGGCTCAGCTCAAACTAGCGGGATCAGAGCCTGCTGCGTTTTCAAATACAGAGAGGCAGACGCAAGAAATTAAAAATTCTTAATTTCAGAACCATAAAAATAAAAAAAGTCCATTATTCTACTTACATTTTCAGCTTCTGAGCGAGATTTAAAAGTTAGAACAACACTTAACGGGGAATCCTCTTCTTGAAGGTCTTCAATATCTCCAAATTTCTATGACAGAGAAACTGATCAGACACAGTATTCTCCTCCAAAACCACAACCATCACGTGCTCCAATTGCAGGGCACTGAAACACCCCTGAAACGTTATTTTTTGGACAGAAAAGTGACAGCCAGAGAAATCCCAGTTGCAAGCTACGACAAGCTTGTAAGCAAATTTAACCACGTTGAAGCTGATGTCCTGCTTAGCAAGACTGTGCTTTGTGAGCTACAGAAACAAGATAAATGCTATCAATTGCTCATCTGGAAAATAATTTGTAAACAGAGAGGCTGATGGGTATTTTTCAGCCTTCTAACGTCAGTTTTAAACTCCTTTCACGCAGAATTCGTTACAGTAAGCTGTGTGGCTTCGCCCATTAAGAGGCGGCATCGGGCAGCGACTGTAAAGCAGCCACAGAAGACGCCACATTTACACCCCAGTAACTCTTGACACTTGTTTGCTCGTCCACAGCCTGTTCCATGAACCCAGGGTGAAGCCTTTACACTAACAGAAACAAAAAGACCCGCCTCTTCCAGAATTTGGAAAAGCAGCAGTTATTTACAAAGTTCTTAACAGGCTCCTCCTTGCAAGGGAGAGCACAACCAGGGTCCTGGTTACCTACGTAACCTCAGGTTTATAGTTCAGCCACAATTCTCCTCTTTGGGTTTTCCTGCTTTCAAAGTGACCTCGTACTTACAGAGAAGTGCTGTAACAATTCATCTTTTTCCTCTTCAACGAAGCCTCCAACTGTCAGTGCCTTGGGACGGTGATCCACCACCATGTGATTCAACATGCCCCTTCCTCTGCCGCCACGGCCCCGGCCTCGTCCCCTCCCCTGGGCTGGAGAGGTCTTTCCTCGACCAGCAGGCAAAATGCCTAAACGGGCAGCCTGTTTAAAGAAAGGCAAATAACGTACAAAGCCATCCCTGGTTTGAAAGGATTTAAAGCATTTCTACATCACAAATACGCTAAAAGCATCGGTCCAGACAAACTGACCTCTACTTGTAACTGATTCAGCTTTTTTCGCAATTCAGTTGTGTCTTCTCCGGAGGAGAGCCTCTTGTGGAAGTCCAGCTCTGCATCTAAAAGTTCCTTTTGTGCCTTAGAGAGAAAGGTGCAGAAAACAGTGATTTGTGTAAATGACAGACGGATCAGTACACAACATCCATACCTTCCTCCAAGCTCAGTTTAATTGCCTCCATGCCTCTTCCCCAACCCATTTTTCAGAGGGCCCAGAATTCTCTGCCTCAGAATTGGAACAAGCTTGAATGAGCTACACGCAGAACTAGGTCATCCAAGTTCCTTAAAACCACAGCCTACTTGTCCGTGGTTATCACTCACACTCAAAATACCGCTTGGAAATGTTTTGATCTTGTGTTGCTGCGTTTTGAGGGCATAACATTAGAAATAGTTATAAAAGGCGGGTGGGCAAGTGCCTTGGGCAATAAATACCTCTGTCTTGGACTTCAGTTTTGATGGTGTAGAGGTCGTAGATGAAGTTTTCAATTCGTCTTTTAACTGAGAGATTTTTCCTCCTAATTCTTTTAAGGTCTTCATTATTTCTGCTCTTTCTTCTGGTTTCATGGCCTTATTTTTCTCCAGCTTGGATATCAACATCTATGTATTAACAAAAGAGCAGGAATATAAAATTCCAGGAAAAACAACACCGAACAGACAGGTATCCACAAAATCAGGATGTATTTACCAGAAGACATTCCAGACTTACCTTCTGGCATTCAATTTGTTTTTCTAACATCTCCTGCTTCTTTTTCCTCATGTCTTGTTGGAGTTTCATCGCCTCCTGTGTGAGGAGGCAACGCTTTCCGTCAGTAAAAAGCAGTCTAGCATTGCATGTACTCACATATATCTTATTTTCTTCTTCGAGCTATAGAAGCGAAGGCCATAATGAAAACTACTAGTCTGCAAGATGTAGTATGAAGTGCATCTGACGTGGAAAAAACAATAAGAAGTTGCCAACTTCCCGCTGTGAAGTACCCTAGTACATTTTTGCCTTATTCAGACACCTCTTAAAAAACACATCCTATGTTGTCATTTAAGCGCCTCGTACCTTGTCCCAGTCCAATGTCAGGGAGACTAAAATCAGAGAAATGCCTCAAGAAAACCCAGAAAAACTACACACGACCAAGCGTGTCAAGTAAGACGCCCCAGAAGGAAGGAACGCTGCCCTACCCGGGATTAACCTCACTGTGCGTTTGCAAGACAGTCCAGTAATGACGACAAAAACGACACTGATGTAGAAAGCCTTGCAGCAATAGTTGAGGTTTAAGTGACCTACCAAACCTTTGATCGCTATACTGTCAGTCCGCTGATGAACAATAAAGTACCTGCTTTTTTTTAAGGGCTTCTTGCATGTCGTGAGGTTTAGACCCTGCACCAGGCTTCATAGACGTCTTTAGGTGTGAAGCGCTGTAAACCATTTTTGAGTGGCTTGTAGAAGTAGGAAACGTCTGGAACGGTAAAAACACACACACAAAAAACGTAATAGCTTAAAAAGAACGGGATATACCAATGAATTTTAGAGGAATGTATCCTGTGAAGCATGAACATACACTTCCAGATTTGTGCAATGAGACAAAAAGACTAAAGAAATTAAAATACACGCATAAAGGCATCGGTCTAACAGCCACCTTGCCTGGAAGCAATCAGCTGAACTGCTTGTTAAAAGGACTTTGGCAGAAGGCACTATTTCTTCATCCACAACTCTCTCTCTACCCCGATAACCCCTAGGAAGACCACTGAAGCTGATCTTCTGCATCTGTTATACTCAGCTTCGCAGTCACAGCCTATCATCACACTTCCCGATCAAATAATGTAGCAAAAATCACTTGCTGACTTTAAGAGGAGGACTTCTCTGTGGCCAAAACACAGGCTGCACGGGGGTGTCGATGTGAATTACCTGTACCGGCTCGGGCGCTACGCAGCAGCACGCTGTGAGCTCCCAGCACTGCTGCCCAAGCACTGCGCAAGCGCAGAAGCCGCTGGGGAAGCCATGACACTCGCCAACAAGCGGCTGACATCACATACAGGCTGTCAGATTTGTTTACTGCGAAGCACTGACAAAAATATTTCATCAGTATTACTTAAAATACTGATAATTTGTTTCTGAAGCGGTCGTCCATATTTTATACGAGCAGCTAATGAAACTCAGAAGAAGTGGCTGACCAGGGCTGCATGGAGCATCAGTGAAAAGAAAGAATCAGCTGGGAACCATCCACAAGTGCTACTGGCTCATTCCTCCCCAGCTAACAGGCCAAAGCTTTCCCAGGGAGCATGAAGATGCTCAGCCCCCACAAAGGTACCTGAGAATCCTCCACCACAGCCCCAGGCTGGCTTAAGTCAGGCTGGTTTCCACCTGCTGCTCCAAGGCGACGTTTCACGGGGACTTTATTAAGGACGTAGGCACCAGATGCCAGGGGTTTATTCACCACCTGCGTGTCGACAGATAGGAAAAATGAAGGATTGCGCGCGCCGCGCTTTCGAGCCAGCGGTCACTGCGGAAGGCCGGTAACGCCCGGTCGCCAGCTCACGACAGCACGATACCTTTGCCAGGTTGCTGTGCACTGTCACAGCAGGAGCCGTGGCCAGGGCCTGCTGCTGAAGGTGAAGCTGGTGGTGAAGAGGCTGAGCGGGTGTCGTCTGCTGCGGCTGCTGCAGCAACGGGGGCTGCTGCTCGCTGTCCCTGTGCCACAGCACCCGGATAAACCGGTTGTTCAGAACTGCCTCTGTGCTGGAAATCGCCTTCCTCGCCTCGTCGTTGGTCAAGTACTGAATCAGAGCAGCTTCAGGGTCGTTCTGGAAAGCGACCTAAACCAGAAGTTAGGACTCATTAGGATGCGTTATTTCTCAAGGATAAAAAACCATCTCAACCGGTAGCAAACCAACGTGCGATAACGAGCAGCATAGCCACTGACACCTACAGCTCAAAATACAGGTAAAATATTCTAACTAAATCCAAGTATCCTTTGGCAAATATTACGTGTACTTGCAGCAAAGCCTCTATATAGTAAAATAAAATAAATAATAATAATAATAATAATAATAAAAAGACTCCTCCACCAAATAGCATCATAAAGTCAGAGCTGCGTAATCTGCCCCTGGGGTGTGACTGGAGAGACCCTAGTGCTGACTTGAAAGCTCTTTATTCAAAGAATCACAGAATCATTTAGGTTGGAAAAGACCTTTAAGACCATCCAGACCAACCATAACCCTACTCTACCAAGTCTGCCGCTAAACCACGTCCCTCTGCACCACGTTCTAACCTCCCAAGAGCGGACTGCTGTCTGAAGATGGACAACGCAAAGGTTCACCACGCTCTCAAAGAAGCATTATCAGTCTTGAATAACACTATTTATCTCTAAAAAATAATCACAGGAATAAAAACATACTAGAAATTCCACGATAATGACTAAGATGGCATGTTCTAAATGCATTATTTCACTATTGGGCTGCAGAAAGCACCAGAGTATCTTTTGGGCTCAGACATAAAGCTCAAGAAATACAGAAACTTCCCGGGTATCTGCCTAAATAAAAATTTAGGCCTCCAATTGAGGACTTAAGAGGCAACTGTTTTGTCTAGGAAAATAAATGGAAATTAAATGCCATTTTAGCCGTGCAACTGCCCATGTTCTGTGTACACAGACCCTTCCCCCTCTTACAGTGCACAGAACACCACCGAACCAGAGGCAGCTCTAGGAGGCACAGAGGCAATAAACCACAAAGACTCTCCTGTAGCACCTTTGTCAAAATCCTGACTATGAAATACTGCAGGACTATCATACAAGACAAAATGTTAGAGGACCTCTCAAAAATTACACACAAGTTGCTCAAAACCCTGCATTGGTTCAGATGCTGCTATACCTGCAAGCCTTCCAAATTTAGTAGGATCTCCTGAAGGTAGAAGCCAACACACTTTCAGAGAACTAAGATAATAATACCAAGAAAACCTTTCTTTGGATTTGCTTCCTTACTCTCCCAGTTAGCTTCCATTAAGGAATCCAAGGATTCTAATCCAGCTGCAACATTCAAGAAGGCTTCAGGGAAAAATAAAACACTCACAGACATAACACTAAACTTTGTTTTTTACCTGAATATTTACAATAGTTCCAAATTTACTGAAGTGTTCGTTGAGCTGTGTAATATTGTTCAGTTCCGGTGGAATTTTTCGAACTTCTAATTTCGTATTAGTATACTGGTTCTTTTTCAAAAATCCTGGCTTATTCTGGTTGTTATTTGCTTGCCTAGAGAAAATGAGAACAAGGCAGTAATTTAGATAAGCATTTTTATATATGTATAAAAAAATATATTTATATACACACATACATACACACACACTTAAGTAAGGCATTAACATTTACCTATTTTTCTCATAAAAAGTACCCCCTCTAGACATTAACAAAAAAGGCCCCTCCCTCTACCAAATGCGTATTATTTATATTATGTGGGCACAGAATTTCTGACCCAACCAGCTTAAAACCACAGGGACCAGTGAAGGGCGACATTCACAGAGCTGGCAGCAATAAAGTGCATTTCCATTGGGCAAGGGCAGTTGCTAATTCTTACTTTCCCAGCCACGGTTTCTTTAATGGCTGACATTCCATGGTGCTTGGAGATCTTTTCCTGCTGTCTGGTTCCAGGACAACTCTAGTTACGTTGCTGCTGTTATTTGTGATGGGAATGGGAGGTTCGGTCTGGATGATAATATTGGCAGCTGGAGGAAAGGAGAAAGGCCCGTGTTAGTCATCACGTCAGAGACACTGGAAAAGCTTTCACTTACATGGCAAAATAGGACTGAGTTTAAAAACAACCATTAGGAAGATGTTATCAGGTTGGTCGGGTTTGTTTAGGAAGGTACTTCAGAGATCACTTGCTAGCCCAGCTACGTTTGAGGAAAACAAAAATTTAGTCCAGCCAGCAGGGAGGAGATTTTGAGCTTTAAGATTGGTATTAGCTTGAAGAAACAGAGCTAGAACTCCACCTTTCAGGTACCGAAAATTCAGTCTGTGGGAAAAGAGAAATTTAAAAAAGGGGGAAGAAAAAGGAGAAGAAACAAGGCTGGGTTCCCGGCCTTCAGGCTGGAGTTCTGCAACGTGACACGGGCTGAATAAACAATCGACTTTCCCTGCGGCAACCCCTGACAGTGAAAGAGCAACCGAGATCCCCTTCCTCCCACCACTATCTCCCCTTGCCATCCCTCCATCCAGTCTTCAGCAACAAACTGTTAATTAAGCACAGCTATGGCATGAAATCATACTCTTGGAGACATCAGAAGTTTGAAGCAGCTTCTACAAATGCAAAGCTAAAGCACTGGGTCACAGTTTGCCAAGTATTTATTTACAACCTGTTGAAGATTGTGCTATTGCCGTTAGTCTTCTGCGTGTGCCAGATACTCAACTCCTAAAAAGAAGTCTGAGTTATAAGTCAATTTTCTACGGCTTTTACAGACGCCAGAGCTCTCCCGATTACACTGGTGAGAACAAGGACTGGGCGTGTTGGGGCATGGTTTTAATCTTACTTTGGAGGATGATTTCACAGTAAATCTTTCACATACGTGACAAAAGACAGTAAAACAAGCGTTCAAAGCACCACTGTTGGACGTTCACCCGCGCCTTACAACTGGAACGGGTTCCTAGACAGAACCTGAGGGCCAGCAATAAAGCCCCAGCCCTGGCTTTATGATGTTCAGAAAGATGGAAGCAGCAATTTCTGCCCTAATATTTAACCATATTCTTTACAGGAGTTGTCACTGGAAGGAAACTTTGAAAAAAAATATCTTTATCTACCGAATAAGAAACACGGAAGCGTAACAGGAAACACTGAAGTTTAACATCTTCTAAGGATGAGGGCAGAGAAAACAGGAGGGGAAAAAAGAGCTATGCTAACAGAACAAAAATTTCTTCAGAGAGCCTTGACTCGTTCTCTCCACTAAAAGACATTTTGCGCGTGTCACCTCTAAGACTACGTCTGCATCCATCCAGTTCTGGAGTTAGAATTGCCTAAATGCCAACTGGGATTTCCAGGAGCTAGGAGAATCGGAGTGCTGCCTGCAATGTCCATTTGAGATGGAACATCTGGCTGATGGAGCCAGACCCTCAAGTACAAAACCACGTCATGGTGGCTCCTCTCTTTACCACCATCACAGCAGCTGAGGCAAGTGTTGTAGATCCTCGCCCTCGGTCCTAAACATACCCTTGGCAGATCAAAAGCAGTCTTCAGGCTGCACTGCTTAAAGCCATCTTGCTGCACCATTTTTCCTTCTAGAAGCACCCAGCACCTGAGAATTGCCTTCACAGGCTGAAGAAGAATAAAAACCCAACCAACCAACCCCAAAAACCCTCGTAACATTCCCAAGCAAATAGCTGTTTGACTTTAATGTGGTCACATTCGCATTTTAAGAAAGGCAGAGATGTCTGAAAATTGCTCTGAGATACTAGATCAGTGAGAAAAACTACTGCTTTCAGCCTGAAAAAGGGGAAAATAACGGTTGACGGTCTTGGACAAAAATAGCAACAGCAATGACTAGAAACCCTTCCTACCTCTTGGATTTGTATCCATCTCCCCAGATGTTAGGCCAATTAGATTTGGACGCTGCGTTTGTGCTCTTGTAAAGAACTGTCGATACTGAGATCTACCAGCACTGGTAATACTAGGAGCTTCGGGGTTATAGCCATCTGGCTCATATGTATCTATAAAAAAAGGAGAGAAATGAAAGAATTTTTCAAATGAGTTTAAGACTCAGGGTTAATTTTCCTTTAAGGAAACGCATGGATGTCCAAGAATCAGAAGTGGTTTTGGATGAAGAGGAGAGAGAAAAGAGGTCGTACAGCCAATGCGTCCAGCCACTAACACCCTCAGCTGAGCTTTAGGCCCCAGTCTAGTTGGGCATGTTCTCTTCTGCTTTTTAATCTGATTGTTACCGTTGGTCAAAAGCGCATTGGTCACAATAACTGAGTTTGGCTGACGAGCTGCCTGAGAAAGGAATGAGGTGCCTGCATGAGAACCTTCACAATGCCCAACAGCATCTCACGGGGAACAACTAAAGATTCAGTTGGAGCACTCATTCTGTAGGACCTGAGATGCAAAGAGATTTTCGGTCTTTGCTGCCCAACAGTTGAGTTTACTTCAAAAAAGGATTTTTGAGGAAGAACACACTCAAATGATTCCCATCAAGAAAGCTGAGAAATCAAGTAAATTGACCAACACTTACCTATTAAATTCTCTTAATCTATGTAAGCGTGAGACCAGCTGCCTAGTTCCAGTAGGGTACTAATGATTATTTTAATTAAAAGAGGTAACCACGAGAAGCCAAGATGACAGAATTGACTCTTATTGTTCCTCTAGCCCCAGGTCCAGATCAAGGATGATGTTTTTCTAACCATAAAAAGGAAAAAGCTACAAGAACTAGAATGAACCAAGTCTATGAAAAGCCTCTGTAGACAAACACAGCACATCCTGGGATAAAGGAACGCCTACACAAGGGGACTTGAAGCACTCTGAATGTCAGCTCCTTATCCCACAGCACCAGTGAAGACTCGACAATTTAAAACAGATGCCCCAGAATTTCAATACTGATGTTTTGCAGTTTCAGTCTCTGCCAAGAACTTTCATTAACCTTGCACAAGCTGAACCACAAGTTCCTCCTCCAGGATTTGGCACACGATCGATTGCAAGAGAGCAACCAGCAGTCGTTACTCTAACAGTCCAAGGAGAGGACATGAGAAACTCCACAGATGTTCTGGAGAACAGAATCACGCTGTGCCAGTGAAGTCAGCGATGATGCTCCACGAGCTCAGACTGACACAATCACACCTCAGAAGAAGTTCTGAAGTTGAAAGAATCAGAACGTGGAAATGCCTGACAGCATTTGGAGATAATTGACCAGATTATCTAACAAGATATTTCAGTGACTGAAGTTCTGAAAGCGTGGAAGAAGTCACAAAGGAAATGACATGGACCACAAACGAGAGCCCTCCTTTGAATAAAATTCATATTCATGTAAAAACACTCCAGATGGGAATATTATAAAACACTGAGGTTGAATGATCTTATTTTGCTCGTGTAAAATGTGGAAATGCCATCACTCCTTTCCTTATCAAAGGCATACAAGCTTTGTTGGATTTAAACTGAGCAATCTAGCACTTTCCAGGAATTTTGCTATTTCCCCTCATAAAATCCCACTTTTAAATATCTGAGCTCTCTTAAGATGGACATGTCCCTTGAAAGCCACACATTTTTTTAAGTTAGAAAGCTCCAACTAAGTTGGTTCTGGAAAAAAGATAGAAGGAAAGTACTAATCTCTAAGAGGACTGTAGAGACTACTGTGGTACACAGCTGGGAAAAAGAAAAAATAAAAACAACCTCTCTCACCTCTACTAGCCCAAACAGGACAGGAATAAAGTTAAACAGCAATTACAGGTTTACAGATACATCTTTTGCCCACTAAGTTCCTGCTGAACAGCTTGAAGATGAAGGAATCCCTTTCTTATACAACGATCTTACTGCTTTGAGCATGTGAAACCCAAAGGAGGCTCCCCACAAAGGGCCTTTCCTCAGCGACAGAGCACTGCTGCTACTTCACACCGCAGCAGCCGCTGATGGGCTGAGCGTGGGCAAAGCCACCAGACTTCTTTTTAGATTGGCACGTACTGGAGGAAGACAGAGACAATCATTGCTAACTGCACATCCAGAGAGAGAGTTTAAAATTTCCATCTCAAGCAGAATTTAAAAAGAGGTATTTGCTTACGTTCCGATACTGTGTAGAGCAGGTTCTGGGGTAAGGGAGGAGGCAGCCTGGCTCCCACGGGCGCAAGGCTGGGCACTGCGCTTGTCCCAGGCTGGTCACGACTGTTTATCAAACTTGACTGCGTTAAGGGTGGTCCTACAATGACATCAGAGATAGATCACCAAGACATGCAGCTCCACAGCTCAACATGCAAACAATTCAGTGCAATTTGTTTATAGAATAGAATCATAGAATGTTTTAGGCTGGAAGGGACCTCCAGAGGTCATCCACTCCAACCTCCCTACACAGCAGGGACATCTACCTAGGGCAGGTTGCTCAGAGCCTCATCAAGCCTGACCTTGAATGACTCCAGGGATGGGGCCTCCACCACCTCTCTGGGCAGCCCGTTCCAGTGCTCTATGACGCTCTATGCCTTGCTTTGAGCAAGGTCAGGACTGTAAATATTTACAGTCTCAGTAAAATAAATTGAGAAGCCCTGTTCAGGTAAATTACTCTGATTCCAACACCTTTCCTCTTTCCCAGAGAGTACAAAGCTTTAAGGAAAAACCCAACATGTCTTTTCTTCCCCAGAGGTTTATTATTGTTAGAACTTGCGTTAATAAAAGCAGGTTCTCCTTCAGCTCTGCCATGTAGAACTGAGGCTTGCTCACAGCAAGAGATCCTATCAGCAGTATTTCAATTACAGTTCTAAAACATGAACTACATGGCAAAAGGCATTCACAGACACAGAATTTACCTAGCTGGTTTTGCTTTGCACCATATACACCACAGACATCTCTACTTACTACACACCCCAAAAAAGTTACACTACACAACCCCCCGAGACACGACCAGACAGCACCGTCAGCTCACTCGAGTGAGGCAATTCCACCCACTGAAAGGCTCGTGCAAAGTTTAGGGTTAATCCTGTATAAAATGGTTTCTCATCCCATAGCCACTGCTATTAGATACAACTGTCACGGCACGTGTTGTGTTACTGGAACAGAGAGTATGGAAACTGGGTGACCACACATCTGATGTTCTGTTTTGCCATGGAATTTACATTGTAAGATGCAGTAAGACAACAAAACAGGCTGAACATCCCAGAGAGAACTCCTGAGCTAAAATAGATCTGAGACGTATCAATTATGATTGCTTTTTAGTGGCAGATAATAGAGCACAAACACAGACATTTATTAGATCTTTTAGGAGATTAAATCTCAGTTTTGCATCAACAGAAGAAGAGCTAGCAACCCAATTGTCAGTGCTCAGCCCAAACACTGCTGTCTGGTTATGAGATAATCTGAAAGATGCCCTCTCCCCTTCTCTGCCTGATCCATCTAATTCAGTCCGGAGTGCCAGGAATGTCACATCTTGCAAGCTGATTTTTCAGAATTATTTTGGCAATATTTTGAATTAGCACACAGCTAGCGGAGAAGCTTGAACTCATTACGTCAAGTACCCACAGATCTTCCAGAAAGAGCCATCGTTTTCACCTGGTGACAAAGCAAGAATGATGTTTTGACTCACTTGGGACTGGAAGCACAACAGGAGGTGGTGCCTGCGGATGAGCTTGTGGAACTGGCAGCCTCATATTCCGAGCTGGAACCGGCAAAGGGGGCAGAAGCAGGCCAGGAGGAGGAGGAGGAAGTCCCGGAGGTGGTGGAGGAAAAGGGATCATACTTGGCAAGGAAACTTCATCTACTACTAAGGGATCATTTCCATGATCAAACTGGCAAAGATCACCAAGCACACAAAATCCTCGCTCTGCAAAACAGGACATTTAATCATCTTTTTAGAAGAAGCAGAAGAAAGAAAAAGATTAGTTGTCAGCGACTTGTAGCAATCTCAAGTTTTTGCTGGAACTTCTTACTAAAGAAAACATGCAATCACTGATCCAACATTACATTATCAGATTACATTTCAAAATAATTCAAATTAGAATAATCTTCCATAAAAACATGCATACAGGCAATCCATCATTAAAGCTGTGGAAAGTCAGAAGCACCATCTGCTTTATCTCAAACCCATACTGCAATCTTTACCAGAACTGCCAGTGGTTGAAATATTTGCCAAGCACATACAGAATTGTGAACAAACTCCGTATGTTCTTATCCAGCAACTGTCAGATAAGTAAACTGCTTCCAGTAAGACTAGTTATTTCCCCAGTAAAACAGAAGTCACGTATGTATCTGTCACATACAACGCACACTCCACGTGCTATGCATTCTGACTTGCTGCCCACAGTTAGTGAATACCTAAGAAAAGGGGTCACAGAACAACTGAAACAAGGTAAAGAGCTGAAAACTAAGAAACCGTTTACCATCGTAATCTCGACATCTTCTTTTAGGAGGAGGGTTTCTGCCGAACGAACTGGGATTGCTGTGATTGTTGTAGTAATTTGACCAGCTCTCCGTTGTGTTTTCAAGGTGGTGTGCAGGTGCAACTACAGTAACAGCGCTGGGAATAGACTGTGCAGAGGAAAACTGCTCGGTGGATTTACTGGGAGACATGGAGACCGGATTATACGAGCCTTCAACGTCGTTTCTTTCACTCTTAAATTTTGATCTTTCTCGGTGGTCTGTTTGAAAAAACAAAACAAAACAACAACCTCCTTGTTCTGTTGTTTCAAATTCCTCGTGCTTTGTTCTGTATACCAGACCCTTGAGAAAAATACACAACAGCATAAACATTTCCTTAAATATTCAGTATTCTGCATGTTAAACTGTTCTTGATGGAGTTTATTCTTACCAATTGAACTAAATACAAAGCAAACAAGGTTTTAACTCCAGAAATCTAAATGCAAATTCATTCCTCTACTCCATATTCCTTTCTAATTACAGCTTTCTCTAAGGTAAGTGGAAAAGCCTGAAGCAGCAAACCTACCCTTGCCCTTAACTACCATGATCTCAACGTGCCTTGAAATCTGCTGTGACCTGTGCCTCCTATTTTTCCAATAGACTTGAATTAGCCCTAAAAGAACAACGGAATACATGGTAACCACCTTCAGTTACAAAGAAACCTTCTCTAAAACATATAGAGTAACAAAGTTGAAAAAAGATAACAGTATTTTGCAAAAAGATAGATCTTTGGCAGAAAAAAACCCCCAAACAACAAAACAACCAGCTTTGCCGACACAGAGCACAAAAATATCGGCACTGCTATACACTTGTGGATAAATTAAGAGGTTAGCAAAGAAGAAACGATCCCCTTAATTGTTCTACTCTGACGAACTGCATCTTTATTAATGATTTCAGGAACACAAAGCTCTCAAAACTTGCTCCAGCTCCTCAAGGAGATCCACAGCCCCAGATCATAGAGTATGGAGGAGTCACCACACATCGCTGCCATTAGACGTGCCCCTCAAGCAGCACCTCGGGTACTCACCAACGCTCCTGTTGGCATCACGGTCTTTGCTTCTGCCCCGACTGCGGCTGCGACTTCGACTTAACCCTCTGCTTTTGCTACGACTTTTACTCCTGCCGCGTCGCCAGCTTGACTTCTCTCTGTACAAGTCGCTCCTGTCGTAGTATCTGTCGTAGTCCCTCCATTTCCCATCATCTCTCTTCTTCTCTCTGGTTCTAGAAAAGACAGATGTAGACCACGTTTATGAAAAGAGAAACCAAAACTAGGAAACAAGCTTGCAACGAGTTAAGACACTGTTCATCCTGCCCGACCAACCTGGACGGTGAAACACTCAAGTCAGAATTTCCCAAATTACGTAGAAAAGCGCCAGATCTCAAAGCTGGGTCACTAATTGGTAGAAAGCAGCAAGAGGACGACTGAGAAGAACCGGAAAGGTGAAAAAGACCAAGAGATAACATGGTTTAAAGGTGATGCTGACACTGTGTGCCAGCCCCCAGCCGCTAAAGACCCCTCCAGCAATGCTTTTCACTTCTGTAACACGGGTGAGAATGGAACTGATGACATTTCCAGCTACTAACATCGTAGACAGAAAAGTAGGGAGGAAATCACTATTTCTTTGACAAAGGTAATCACCGCCTATGAGGTAAAATTCCACAGTTACAGATTACCATCAAATACAGAAGACTGTATTAATGTTTTGGTTCTAAACGAACCTCTGTTCACTGGAGTCTGTCCGGCTTCTCTGAGGACTGGAATACTTCTTTTTCCTGCCATCCCGTTCTTCTTCAACTGAGTCTTGAAAATTCTGTTTAACAGACTACCAATCGAGGATGAGTATCAGTTTCAGTTTTACATGAAGAAAATAAGACCAAGATTTAGTTCAAGTCACAGTTAGCATCCTGTATGAACACAGTATCCAACTATTACTTGTACAGAATACTTGAGCACTACAAGTAATCCAGTGCTAGAGGTTTTGGGGCTTTTCGTTCCAATCTTTCAGGTTTTTCTGCAGAGGAGATGCTCAAAAATAAAAATACGTCGATACTTTGCTTTTCAACAGGATTCAGGAAGGACAAGTTCTCTGTCCACTCTCTGCCCCATTAGAGTAAGCAATTCTACAAACGAGGTATTTTCTGAATCTCATTAACTGGAACACAACTTCAGAGTTACTTCTCCGGCGGACACGTCACTAGTTTACACTTTGAAATAAATGTTAGAAAGCAAAAATCTTCAAAAGATTTTTTCCAATTAAAACACAACAAAAAGAAACGCTTCCTGAATCATCCTTTAGGACTGTCTGGGGAGAATTGGTCTGGACAGTCTAATCTAAAACCCTGCTTTCAACACAGGTTTGTATCCAGGGTCCCTTCCAACCTTGACTCAGAGATGATTCTACACTTGTTTTGTGTCCTCCGTTTGCAGGAATTGTGTAATATGCGACAAATCATCAAGGCCCTACTGATGCTGAAAAAACTAATGTCATGATCCTGTAAAGTTCTCCCATAAAGCTGTCCTAGATGCCTCCTTTTGCCTTATCCCTGACCCACCTCTTCCCATACTCACCCAAATCTCCCCCTTTCCTGCCACCAGAGCACTGGTGAAGTCAAGTGAAAATGGTTCTAAATAATTTTTCATAAATGACAACAGTACTTTGAGAATTGGTCAGAAAACTATTAAAGCCAAAGTCTTGTATAGCTGCAGATTATGAACTTCCACCACCAAAGCTATTTCTATAAATTGTCCTAATTCTAGATCTCATCCTCAGATGAAAAAAAAAACCCAACAATAAAAACCAAGGACATCAGAAGAGAGGGAAAAAAACAACCAAAGAGCAAATTTCATTGAAATCAACTGATAAGCCGCATTGCCTCAAATAGGGATCTGCATTCTGCAATATAATACAACAAAGCTTTGTTTTGGCCGACTGACAGATTTTGATCTGCAATTATTTGTCACCTTTATGACCACCAGCCAGATGTAACTCTGAAGACAGAACAAGTAACTCTAGCAAGGTCTTCCCCTCATATTATTTTAGGCTCGCAGACAAAAGCACAAATCCGAACACCCATTTAGAGTACTAGTCAGAAAAAAAGACAAACACCCGCCACGGTCCATTTACAAAGACAGTAACAGTTTTTGCTCTTCACGCTGCAGGACATAAGCATCCCTGGAGCGAGCAGAACTGACTAGATATTCACATACTCTCCGGCTTTATCTGCACCTTTCCTATAGTAATGAAAACACATACTCAGCCTGAAGTATCTTTGCAAACTGATCAGAGTATCTGGAAAAAAAAGAGCGTTTACTTCTATAGCAAGTTTCCCCCCAGCTCTGTCTCAAAGCTGGCACATTGGGATGTTACACACAGAAGAGGTCTCTTCCCTTGGAAAGTCACCAGCTGAGAATAAAAAACCATCTGTCCTAGGCCAGTGATAGCAGAGGATTATACAGTATACAAAGGGGTTTGGACAACTATGGAAATATTACTTTGCTTTTCTCAAAACCTGATTGTTTTCGATTTTGTCAATAAAACTTAAAAACAAGATAAAGGAAAACTGTTGGCAAATGAACACTACCTTGCTTCTTTTAAAAGTAATTATTTCTCAATATAGAGGCCACCATATTTCAGTGATTTTAAGTATTACAGAAAACATTTAAAATCATTTATATTCCTCACAGAGTGCACCAAATTAGAAAAGGAAATGTTTTGGAATGGTTTTGCTTCTTCCTCCTCTCAAATCCTTCCAAATCATTATCAGCTCTTATTGCCAAGGGTGTCTGGATAGGATTTCTGAATACTCTTAATCCAGATCAAAGGCAGGAAAGCATCTGCAAAGTGATTTTAAAATGTACTTGTCCGAAGAGTCATCTTCCATTTATCTTCAGATGCACAGAGATCATAAAGATCATTACTCACAATCAAGTGGATTTTTCTTTCACGTTTTGCCTCACAAACATACGGGACAGATAATTTGGAAATTAGAGTTGGGTAGACAGAAGAAAAATGTTACCTCCTCCTTGACTTCTTCTTTTTCCTGACCTGCAGGCTTCGCTTCTACTTTTGTGGGTTCAAGAGAAGGAAGATAACTCTTCGTGTACAGACTTTCAAAAAGTTTATCTACAAAACCTGAAGTTTCTGGAGATACAGAACACAAGAAAATATTGTTACGTATTGATTTAAGGGCACTGTTAGATTTACCAGAGAAGTCCCTGAAAAAATGTCCTCCAGGTGGACTGCTCACTGCAGGAGCAGTATCTGAGATTGATGGACATTTGTGCCATTCAAGGAGCTGGAATTACATTTGTGGAACCTGAAACTATTTAGCTAAAGAAATTAATCAGATATATCAAAGACAGAAACAGAGACTTTTCCTTCAAACACATTTACAACTTGGATCGTTCTAAGGGGCAAGCATGGTTGAAACTTATGATCAAGGAGTAAGTCCACAGTTATTCCATTAGCAGCCTCTTGGCAATTTTTATGAGAGTAAATCATTCACAGGAGAATAATCATCAGTTTAACATCAGATCACAAAAAACGCACAATAGCTTCTCCAGTGGGTGTCAGAATTTCAAGTGTTTAAAACCTTGAATTTGAACCAAATTGCTATGAGAAGCTTGCCAGAAGCCTGACAGGTTACTACAGACCAGGCTTTCAAAAGGTACCAACCACCTGCCAGAGAACCTTCTGGCAGCATGACAGATATTTTAACATGGAATTGCTGGTTGTTATCTCAGAGGATGTCCTCTTGCCCACCATGAACAAGACCAAGCTACACAACTTCACCTTTTTTATTTTTAAGATCTTTCTTCCTTCACACTCTGGAAGAAATATTCACTTCACAGATAACAAGAAGTACTTTGAAGGCAATAATGGTGCATCATCCTCCCTCCTCCCCCCCCCCATGAAACAGACACCCCTGAACAGCAGCACTGGAGAACACCGACCTTTTTGCAGAAATACATCCAGCTGATCAGCGCAGAAAGCTTTCAGCTCTTTCTCTGGTTTGTCTTTCTTGACTAGTGCCACCACATAGTTGGCTAAGGCTGAGGGGTCAGCGTCACATCTATGGAGAGAAAGAACCATTCTTGACTCTACCGAAGTTTGCCAAAACCCCTGAAGTTGGACAATCACGGTTATGGAAGAGCCACCAAAGAAAACCTGGTAATGCACCTTGGATGCTTTCCTGTCATCCAGCACCAACCCAGCTGCACTGGGACAGCTAAGCCAGCAAAGGTCTGGTTTTTTTCTTTTCTCTTCAATTACTGCACAAGATTTTAGTTGCCCTGTGACCACCCCTCCACCCCACCACACCTTGTGATGCTCCCACTCTTTTGTTCCTTCCTGAGCTTTGCTTAGGAAAAACTACCTTTCTGCTTCTTTACAGAAAGATCCAACTCTAGGGCACCGAGCAGATGCCATCATTTCTCAACCTTCTCCCAGCACAGCAATCACCACCTAGTATGACTCTACAGAGTAGCAGAGCAAGCACCAGGAGAGCCCCTGCACAATTACTGTGAAGTGTACCAGGGGTTGTTAAAACGTTGTTACCATGAGAAGCAGTTCAGAAAGATCACCAGGGTCTATTTTAAACACGCACACAGACACGTTCTGCACAGATGAAGTTACTGTGTCTAATACACCGACCTCTTCATTCCCCAAGGACTATTTCCACGCCCACAAATCTTACACCAATCCTTTAACACTGGCACAAACTTCCACACCACCTAAGCCCTTGTCTAGCTTCGCGAAGGCCAGAGATAACCAACTTCACACAGCAATACTCTACCACTAACCTTTAAATTGGACACTGCTGTAGATTCCATTATTCAGCTACTAGAAAAAACACTCGAAGTATGAACTAGATGAACAGTGCCCAATGATTAAGCAATAACCCCTCACTCAGCCTCTCTACAGATGCAAGCTATCAGGCAGTAGGTAGAATCCTAGAAGAGCCTGGCAATTTAAAGATTTTTTGGTTTTTTAAGATTAACCTTTAGAGAGGGGATTGTGTATTTTCCAAGAACACGAAATACAGAAATGGAAGGAAATAGTATAAAGTACATAGACCTCAAAATAAAGTTAAAAATGGAAAACAGAAACAAAATGCAAAAAGCCATGCAGGTAACAACTGGCCGGAGACAATAAAAATCCGCAGTGAGCAGCCAGTCAAGCAGCTCTACTCCAAATTAGTTTGCTAACTGTTTCCAACATCCGATGAGAGCCACGTTTAATGTGGTAATTAACAAAAAAGAAACCACAAATTTACACATTTTACAATTCTTACATGCACACTCACAGAAAGAAATAAACTATACGTAGCAAATCCAGTACCTACATGGAACTGATGATAAACCTTTAGTTTAAAATAAAGATGATCTGTCACTTCACAACCGTTCCTTTCTGCACGTAGTAGTTTCTCTCTGGCATTACACTGTACGCTACAGGGGAACGCGTAAGCTCCACACACTTCTCCAGGTTAACCATTTCGTATTTTCCCCTCCTGAGTCCTTGGCCACCCACCAGGACATTCTGTCGTTCTCTACCATGAACCCTTGTCTCTGACTCATGTCTCTATAGAGCAGCTCAGACACCGAAGGAATGCGGGACAGCAAGAGGGAAGGTTGATTGGAATTGGCGGTGGTGTAGGAGCAAGGGCTGTGCTCCAGTGTAGACAGACTTTCAGAAGTATTTGACCAAGTATCAGAGACTCATTATCTTAAAAAAAGAAAAAAAGGAAAGTAATGAAGGATTTCCAAAGGCCTGCTACTTCACGACTACAGCTGAGTAGGTCCAAATCCTACTTAAAATACAAAAATATTAAAGTATCTGTAGAAATATGTTAACTACACACTGTAAATGTATGTCCTGCAACTTTAAGCAGGTCGTAGTTTTACTCTGTGGAACCCATTGGGCTAGCTAGTCACCGACAAGTCAGAAGACCCTCACTGCAGAGGAAGTTCTGCCAACACCTTGCCATACCCACCTCGCAAACGTTCGGTGGGCGTGCGAGGTGCTTTTCAGACACACAGCACTTTCCAGCACCAACACCAAACCCCTCGAAACAACCCTCTTCCACCACTCCTAGAGCCAGGAACCAGCCACGCTCCCAGACCCTCCGCCGAGTCCTGGCAAAGTTCTGACACTTCTCCAGCGGACCTGCTCAACTGCACGCTGGGCTGTTCCAACGGCTCCATTTCTTGGCTCAGTTTTCTGCTACAGAATCCCGTTGTGCGGTCGGAGATGAAGCTCTGACCCCGCCGCAGCCCGGCCAGCCGGCCCTGCGAGGCCTTTACACGGAGCCCACGGCCGAGGCACAGATTTCGGGACAAAAGGCCGGGCCCCGCGCACCGGCCCGCGGTGGATCCCGTCCCGCGGCCCACGCTCTTTAAACCGGAGCCTCCCGCACGCGTGTGCTCAGAAGCGGCGGCCACCGG
>VZZY01013581.1:2586-22471 GCA_013400335.1 Eurystomus gularis
CCCCCCAGCCTATTTAACAGCTTATTCCTTTTGCAACATGACCCAAGAGTGAGCTATGTTCAGCTCAGCATGTCACCATTGGAGTGCATGAAGAAGAGTGTGGCCAGCAGGTCAAGGGAGGTTCTTCTCCCACTCTACTCTGCCCCAGTGAGGCCACCTCTGAAGTACTGGGTCCAGTGCTGGGCTCCCCAGTTCAAGAGAGACAAGGAACGACTGGAGAGAGCCCTGCAGAGGCTACAAAGATGCTGAGGGGACTGGAGCATCTCTGTGCTGAGGAAAGGCTGAGAGCCCTGGGGCTGCTGAGCTGGAGAAGAGAAGACTCAGAGGAGATCTGATCAATGCTGATCAGTAGCTAAAGCGTGGGGGGCAGGAAGATGAGGACAAACTCTTGTCAGTGGTGCCCAGTGACAAGATAAGGGGCAATGGGCACCAACTGGAACCCAGGAGGTTCCAGCTTCTTTGCAGTGAGGGTGTCGGAGCCTGGCCCAGGCTGCCCAGAGAGGTTGTGGAGTCTCCTTCTCTGGAGAGATTCCAAACCCACCTGGACAGGATCCTGGGCACCCTGCTCTGGGAGACTCTGCTGGAGCAGGGGGTTGGATGAGATGATTGCCAGAAGCCCATTCCAATCCCTACCACGCTGGGATTCTGTTTGCAGCAAGGCTCTTCCCTCCAGGGCAGGGAACCCCTCACAAGCCTGTGATGGAGGTGCAAAGGGTCAAGCATCATCCTCAACCATAGGATTTGCTCCTCTGCTCTGTATCCATTTGCAACTACCCGTTCAGAAATGAGGTGGGCAGGCAGGTAATAATTAAAGCGATGAGTGATTAAATCGAGTGAAAGGCTTCTGGCAGCCATCCAGGTGGGTCAATGGGAAATGATGCTCCTGGATGAAGACAGTGAACAAATGCTGCTGCTGTCCATGGAGGCACAACCCAGTAGGAAGCCCCAGGAAAACCCTGGGGACTCCCAACAGCCCCCCTCAGCTGGGGAAAGAAACCTGGTGGTACCTGCACTGCCTCCTTTTGCCTTTCTTATCAAGGCACCTTCTAACTTAAGGCATCTTATACCATCATCTGGGAAGATGCTGCTCAGGGGCAGGGTCAGTCTTGGTTGAGCAGTGCCCAAGCCTGGACTTGTGCTGCAGTGAAGGTGGGTGACCTGACCCTTGCCTTAACCCTTGACAGTGAGCCACCAGGAACAAACCAGTCCTGGTGCCCTGGATGCTGGCAGGGCTATAGGGATGATGACACAAGAAATTTGATTTTCAAATCAGGGGTTGGGCTGGATGACCTTTAAAGGTCCCTTTCAACCCAAACCATTCTATGATTCAATCCCTTGGCAAAGGCAGCAGCATTTCTCCTCTTAGTCCCCTTGGACATGCCACCAGGGCAGCTGTGGTACAGTGGAACAAGATGCATCTCTACCAGACACACTCAAATTCTTGTGGTGAATCACAGAATCACGAAGGTTGGAAAAGACCTCTAGGATCATCAAGTCCAGCCTTCGTCCAACATCTCCCTGACTCCTAGACCACGTCCCGAAGTGCTACATCTACACATTTTTGAACCTCTCTCCAGGGATGGTGACTCCACCACTTCCCTGGGCAACCTGTTCCAGTGCTTGACCACTTCCAGTAAAGAACTTCTTCAAGATTTCATTAATTATCCATCTACAGAAGGAGAAAACACCTGGTATCCCTAATTCTGGGGAAAATATTAAACTTCTGATTCTGTGCACATCTTTTAGTTAGCTTTATCATATTTTTTTTTTTCTTTTTTAAACTTACAGAAAGACCCCTGGCTGGGTCCCCCAGCATATCCCAAACCCTGGGATGGCGCAAGATGGCAAACGCAGACAGGGCCATTCCTCCAGGCAGGAATTATGACGGCCCTGCCTGCCTACCCCCACGGCAACCCTTTGTGCTCTCCCTGGCTGCCACCCCAGGGCCAAGAAAATCATTAACAGAGAAGCGGGGTTAATACAAGGAGGTTATCGACGCTCCCATCACCACTCCCACTCAGCAGAAACACGCCTTAAAAAAAAAACCATAATGCTACGCAGTAAAGCCAAACCCTCCCGCCGTGGGAGGGAAGGAGCCTAGACGCATTACTCTCATGAAAGCCACAAAGCCGTATGTGTTTGTCACTTCCCGCCATCCCACACATTTTTTTTTTCCCACACACACGTGTCCTGTGCTGTGCGCCTGAACCCCACCAGCTGCAAGGGCTGATGCAGCCCTTGAGCCCCAGAGCTACATGAGGGGAAAGCAAAGGGTAGGCGCAGCATCCATTCCACAAGACAGGCTCACGATGGGCTTCCTTATCTCCAATGAAAACACCAGAAACATTTCCCTGCCCAAATATTCCCCGAGGGGCCTTAACAGGTTGATAATCTCCACAGGGAAGCGGTGGAGTCCTCAACATTGGACACTTTCAAGATTCAGCTGGTCAGGGAGCTGGGCCAGCTTATTGAGACCATGGTTTTCCCAACAAAGGTTGGACCAGATGATCTTTGAGGTCCCTTCCAACCTGGTACTCCAGGATTCTATGATTTTTTAATCATAGAATCATTGAGGTTGGAAAAGACTTCTAAAATCAAGTCCAACCATCAACACAACAACAGTTGGGTATGATTATATACTAGACATCTGCTTGGACAGGGGAGTACTTGTTTGGATTCCATTCATACAAAATGCTTCAGACTGTTACTTTTTTATTTAAGGAGGATGATGCTGAGGCATTTCCCATCATTTTGGACATGTTACTCTAGAAGGGAATAATCCTCTGGTGGTAAAATCCAAAATCCCTTCTCTCTTTCATGCCCCTTTGACTTCCACAGCGGTTTCTGGAGTCCTTTACAAGCAGCAGCTTTACAAACCCCTCTACCAACCTATCAGCTTTTCAGATAAAAACTCATGTGCTGAAATGTTAGAATAAAATGTTCCTCTGACTACCAAAGATGACATCATCAGGGAAACGCAGGGGAAGAATCCCACTCTATAGTGAGTTACTGTTATTTCGGGATTCCTATGGGACCAGGGAATTAAGGAGCACCGGGAAGGATACTGCTGCATTTTTATTTTGATGCAGAAGTGCACATCTTGCACTTTTAACAGTCTCCTGCTCCATTTTTAGCAGTAAGACATTCATCCAAAAATGTCAATTTTCCACACATCCCACAGACGGCATCCTTGCCCTTACATAATCAAACCACGCTCTTCTCTTCCCTCCAAACATGGAACAGAAGGTTACAGCGATTCCACATTCCTATACCTCCAGTGCACAGGATGTCAAACACTTCACAGGGAATTGGAGTGAATAACTTAAGTCACCAAGTATTTATAACTTCCCGGTGATATAAAAGTGACAAAACATGGTAACCAACCAGACTTTCCGTGGAACCCCTCTAGAAAGGCTGGCTGATACCGCTGCACAGGCTCAATTTTCAGTTGTACCATTTATATGCTGGATCACCCGTGCTTAATAGAGAATTCATGAGCAATCTGATGATGAGTAGGTACGAGAGCCCACCTCTGCTGAGGAACCATTTCATCTACCAGCTCCTAATGCGAATGGGGAGACAGCAGCAGAAAAGCAGCAGAAAAGCTGCTTCCTTGTGATTTTAGTTATATTCTTTAAAATAAGCTTGTTTTTTGGAACGCAGTATTCATGCCATGGAGAACATGAGCTTTTCAGTAGGGCAAGGTAAACCTCTAAGTTTTCGTATTAGCGTCAATGAATTAAAATGTTATAATCCACCTTGCTCTGTCCCATTTGGGAGAGGATTTGTAGCAAATTCCATCAGCAACAAGCAATTTTCAGCATTTTTGGCCTGTACATGCAGACGGTGCCGTGCAGGAGCCCCGACACTCAGTGCAAGGGGTTGGCTTAGTTGCACAAACCACACACCACTCACTCACAGCATACTATTGCTACATCACCTCAACCGATCCAAAATCGGACCTTGCCCGCCAGCTCTCCCTGCAGCCGATGTGCCAAGCAGCCCCAGGGATAACTGACCCCTTGGAGCATCTGCAGCCGGGTGATGGACCAAGATGTGCCCCACCAGCATTATCCCCAGCCAAGTGACAGACCAAGATGTATCCCCACCAGTGTTATCCCCAACTGGGCGATGGACCACGACATGTCCCCACCAGTGCTGCCCGGACCAGCCGCGCCCACCCTCATCCTCCTGCCTTTGCCAGGAGCTGCCAGGCACCAGCACCCGGGACATCGGTGCCCAGCACAGCCCCGTCGCCAGCTGAAATACAAGGGGACCCTCTGACAGCCCACACCCCCCAACTTTGGCTCAAAAGCCCATTTTCTGCTCCGAGCCATGCCTGGGCACCAGCCCTCAGCAGCTCCCCAAACCATCTGAAATCTTACATAAAAGATTCCCAAAGCTGCCGCCGTATAAATATTGATACAGAAGAACGGGAAAATCATTAAAGCTATTTCTTTTGAAGCGTGAGCTCCGAGTAACGTCTTCGTCAGATCTCTTTGATAACAAATTTGGTAGAAGTTTTTGAACGGAGCTAATAACCCAGTTATGGGTTTCCAAATCCCCCTTGGCGTGCAGCACCCCCAGGCTTGCTGCGTGCAGGATCTCCTCTCCCTCCTCCCCCATTTACTGCTTTCATTTCATTTTTTTAATAGAAATCTGATGTATCTGAAAAAAATACAGTTGCAGTGGCCCCCCCCCTTACACACCCTTGTGTTTTAACAGCAGGCAGGGAGAGGAATTAATCTATTTTCCAACGATGAAGAGAGAAGAGGGGAAAAAAATGGCATGAGAAGAGGGGGAGGAGAGAGATTTTCCCCGAAAGGATGAAGGACAGGGCGGCCTTCAGCTTCCTCAGACTGGGACAGCAGGAATTACATGGCCACACTGATGAGTTGGAAGCACGTACGGAAATTCCCCATCCCATGCTCGACACTTCGCAACCACTAAGCTACTGGTCTGGGGCCAAAAGCAATTTCTGGGTGAAATATTAAGCCCTTTTAATTATAGCAAAGTCCCTAAAACTCCAGTCCGGCCATGCAGGCAGGCAAACAGCAATACAACCTGAATTTAATGACAGGCGATTAATTAATTTTAGCGTGGCACATACCACGTGCAACTGCACCTATGTTCAACCGACAGCAAAAATTAGGTGCTGAGTTATCAACTGTAAATTAAGCCACTGACCCCACGGGAGACAGAGGCAGCGTCTGTGGATGGGGACGGGACCATCGGTCACCTCGAGCCCGTCTATCCCGTCCCATTCCTCTCCCGCTTTCTGGGAAGGAGCGGCCGAGAGAGTCTATTTACAGGCTGGCTTTATATTGCAGCTCATTTTAATTGCAAAATGGATGGGAAAAGCACAGAACGGGGACTTGCAGGCTGAAGACGTAAACAAGCAGTGCTCCACACTCACTCTGAAATTCAAAGTTTCCTTCTCAAACAGCCATAAATGCAAATATTCTAATACAAGCAGGTAACAGCAGTGCCCTTTACAAGCTTCCGTAATAAAAGCCTGACTTTACAGAGACAAACCTTCCTCTGAGTCATGGTCAGGATAAAAATAGGCAGAAGGGGATTTTTCACCCAGCTCCAAAGTCTGATGTCCATAAGCTCACTGACACAGCCTGGCAGAACTCCACTCCTTCCTTTTTTTTTTTCTTTTTTTTTTTTGGNTTTTTTTTTTTTTTGGGGGGGGGGGGTGTCTATTTACACCATGCACACAACTCTCCAAAAATCAATAAAGCCTCCAGAGAGGTTCAAAGCCCAACACTGTTGAGACTGGGGATGGGTTTGGAAGGATGTGGTTACTGTGTGGGAGCAAACCCAGGTCCATGGGAGCAAAACCTGGCTCTTGCTTTAGGTTTATTTTTTATTTCCACGCTTGGAGAAAATGGATGTCAAGATGGTTTCCTGAGTTTGACTCCTAACCTCACTGTCACTTGAGAAAGAAAAAAAAATAATAATCCTCTTGTGCTGCAGCAGCTGGTAGGTCGGAAAGCTGATTACACTTAACGAACACGGCCCATTTTGCAATGGATATCACTTACAAGCTCCAAAACCAATACAATCGGTGATAAGAAACCCCATCCTTGACACCGCAGCCCTCCGAGGGAGACTGCCAGGCTGCAAAACCCGCAGTTAAAGAAAGATGTGAGGTTATACCCCTGCACAGGGCAGCCACACTGAGCAAGAGCCTGGAAAAAGCTAAAAATAACAGGATAAGCAAGGGTGGATCCCAGCTGAGCCTTATTAGTCATGGAGCAAGGGAGCCTGGTGGCAGAGCAGCTCCATATAAGAGCAAGAGAATGACTCTTGTCTCTTAAATCAGATTTTTTCCTCTCTCCTGTTCTGCCTCAGGCACTCTTTTCCTCTGAGCAGGCTTGCTCTGGCAGCCTCCAGCTTCGACTAACACCGTGTATTGTTTTCTGCAAGACTTTAAACAGAATAAGGATCACGGGTGTGTGCTGGAATTGGACCAATATAGACAGACAGGCATGTGAGGGGTTTCATAGAATCAAGGAATGGTTTGGGTTGGAAGGGACCTTTCAAAGCCATCTAGTCCAACCCCCCTGCACTGAGCAGGGACATCTGCAACTAGAGCAGGTTGCTCAGAGCCCCGGCCAACCTCACCTGCAATGGTTCCAGGGATGGGGCAGCGACCACCTCTCTGGGCAACCTGCGCCAGGCTCTCACCGCCCTCAGTGTCAAATATTTCTTCCTTCTCTCTAGTGCAAATCTCTCTCTTTTAGTTTAAAACCATCAGCCCTTGTCCTGCCCCAACAGGCCCTGCTCAAAAGTCTGTCCCCATCTTTCTGACAGGCCCCTTGAAGTCCTGAAAGGCCCCAAGAAGGTCTCCCCGGAGCCTTCTCTTCTCCAGGCTGAACAACTCCAATTCTCCCAGCTTGGCCTCCCAGCAGAGGGGTTCCAGCCCTCGGATCACTTGTGGCTTCCTCTGAACCCGCTCCAACAGTTTTGTGTCCTTCTTGCACTGAGAGATCCAGAGCTGGACACAATACTCCAAATAAGGTCTCTTATTATAGGGATTATTTTTTACTTACATCATCTTTGCATCAAAATTAAGCCTTTGAGTTGAGTGATGATCAAGTCACTGATGGCAGGAGCACCCAGCAAAGGCAGCGCTTGCTGCCGGAGGATTAATTTGGGTGATCAGAAAGAGCAAGGTGCAACATGTAGTGTTTTATCTTGGGATGAAGCCATAGGACAACAGAGGGATCAATAACCAAACAGCTTAGCCTGGTGGGAACTGCTCCAGCAGCCCTTGGCCACACCAGCCTCACCAGCCCTATTCCCTCCATCTTCTCCCTTGGTGTTAATTATAATTACAACATCACACCAGTTCTGCTGTGCTCCACCCAGCCAGCTCCAAAACAAGCAGGGCCATCGCCTCGCCAAGGGGACACAAGTGACACCATCCAGTCCCTCACCCAGCAGACACATGGTGGCTCAGCTGGAAGCCAGTGGGTGCTGAGGGTATGTCCCAGGGCCACCTCATCCAAAGTCACACCTTTGCACGGCTTGTCCACCTGGACACCCTGCATTATTTCCAAATGTGGCAATCCCTGGGAGGGCTCAAAATCCCTGGGAATGGGACTGGGGAGCAGCACGTCACCCGTGCCCAGCGGGGCTGCATTTGCACACAGTGGCTCCTTGTTCCCGAGGCCAAACCACAGACAATTACCACTTGTTCTCATGATACGGGCTGACTTCTGAGCTTCTCCAAGCATCACACTCATCCGAAACAGCTTTCATCTCTCCAAGCCCCTCTTCCAGCAGAACTAATGCACGCACAACGCGCTCAGGCTCCACATGCTACTCCAACATGATTTTCAAGTTGAAATGGAATAACGATAATTGAACTAAGGCTTTAGCACTTCAACACTCATGAAGACAGATGAGAAATCAAATGTAACGAAGAAAAAAGAGCAGCGCTGCAAATAAACACCCTGCCTTGGCCCAGTTTCAGCCCTTGCAGAGGTCTGGGGGAATTTTTGTCCTCATCCCATCCCATGCCACAGTCTCCGCGCTAACATTTGACTTCTGCATTTAATGTCCAGGACATTAAATCCACCATGACACCTCTGCACTGCTCGGGTAGGCTGAGATTGCTCTAGGACCAAGTCCTACCTTTTGCAAACAAGCCCAATGATGTTTCTGCAAAGCTTCAGGAACACCCCAGCAATCAAGTACCAGCAGAAGCTGTTTCTGGGCCTCAGACTCCCTCTACAGAGAAACAACTGTTTATAGATTTGGATTTTACCAGCCTACCAGTGTGAAAGGAGCTGGGGAAAAGCTGCTTACAAAAAGAAAACGCTCAGAGAAGGTGTTTGCTTTCTGCTGCGCAGCTTCTCTCTCCATCACTTTTACCGGCAGCTGCGAGCCCAGAGTAGAAAAATAATAAATGGTATTTTAACGTGAAAGAGGAGCAACAGCCAGGCAGGAGCCCTGGTTTGTAAAGTGAGGAGCCATGGTCACCTGTACCATCGTCACCTCCACGCTGAGGAGCATCTCTGCAGAAAGCAGCCTGCACGGCCACCCCGTGCCGCTGCACCTTCCCCTGGGCTGGCTGCAGTTCTCCTCTCCATCAGGTCTTTATTAAGTGTATATAAAATATCTTTTGGCCCAAAAAGCTACTGCTGGAGGTCAGAGAAAGCTGTGTGGTCAGTCCTCACCCTTTGTGGTGATCAGTTGCTCCAGACAAATTGACTTTAGCACCTGATGGGTCCCCATCTCCTCCAAGCCACTGATGCCCCAACACAGAGAGAGCAAAGCAAGGCTCTTTATAATAAATGTGATGATTTGGCGTTTTGTTTGTCCTTGCTTGGTGCCACGTTTCTGCATGTCCCGCATGGGCTGTAGGAAGCAGTCTGGGGTGGCACAGGCTGTGCTGGAGCTTGAGTCAACAGCCCATCTAAGGAGCAGAGCCTAGGTCTGGTCCGAAGACCCTGGCACAGCTTGATTTTCAGGCAACAAGGGAGAAAGGGAACGGGGGATACCAAACACCCAAGCCATGGGAGGAAAAAGAGACGGCGAGGAGAATGGTAGCTGCTACAGCAAAGCAATTACAGCTTAAAGCCACAAGATAAATCACCCTGGCTCTCAGGGCTCTGCACTGGGGAGCAGAGGATCACTTTGCTTTGCTGCAGCTGGGTATGACTCCAAGGAACGCTCATCGCCACGCTGGAAACAGCAGCCGCGTGTCCAAGACATGGAGATACTTCTGGTGGCCTTCACTGTGGGAAGTTTATTTTACCAGAAGCTGTTATTTCTCCGCCAGACATGTGCTACGTTACATGTTTACCAGTTCCCCTCCAAATACATTACTTTAACAAGCTAAAAAAAAATGTTTCATAAAGCTACAGTTCCTACATCAAGCAAGCTGGGATGAAATGTGGGAAAGAGTGATTAGCCACAGGGACATCTGCAAGGTTGGATCCAGAACTTAAACTACTCCAGCCTTGACTCTGTTTTTCTTTGGTCCAGTGCAAAACACAAAAATCAGAGTAAATACCAGGCATGCCTTAAGCAGTGTGTTATATTCCACAGACAACACTGGCTGCAAGCTCCAGACACTTCAGCATGTGGCTTCCTCAAGGTTCAGCCCTGCCCAGCCGCTGAAGCCCTCAGAAGGGTTTTTGGATGCTGTAGAAGCTCTCCAGCATCTAGAATTAGCATCAGCAATTTCAAGGATATTGACATTCAGGTAATTCTATGTCCAAATCACTTAATGAGTATGAAAGCACAAGGTACGAGGGACTCCAAATGAAGTGCTGGAGAAGATGAGAATTCGGAGCCATCCCATGACGGCAGTGCAGCTCCAGAGGGATAATTCAGCTTTCCAACCATGCCAAGGGCTAGGATGGGGAATGTCCCAGGGCCAGCACTGCAAAAACTCATCTTGCATCTTTACATCAAACAAGATATATAGATGTATAGGGAAATACGACATACAGGGGCAGACGGTACTATCCGTAAAACATGGGAAACCCTCATCCACATGTCTTAGGGACAGCCTGGACCGATACTTTTTGGGAAACAGGCATAGCTCATCCAGCCTTTGCGCAGGATAAGGGCTGGATAAGCTCCTGAGCAATTGTTTGGTGCAATTTAAATATTACTAAGGTATGGAAATCTTAGCCGTTTCAGGATGCATTTTAAAAGACTTCCACGAGAAGATGGGGCCAAGGCTGTACAGAGGTCTGGTTTGCAGGCACACGCCCTGATTTTCACCCTCTTTTGCCCATCCCAGAGGCAGACAACTGGAACAGGTCCTGGAGATGTTCTTCCAAGGTTACAGGATGCTTCCCTGCTGCTCTCAAGACCTCCCAGGTCAGCCTACAGAAGGAACAAGCTGGGAGCCTTCCTTCCAAGAAAAGGGCTCTCTCATCTTTGCAAGGCACTGAAGGCTTCAGGATTTCCAACCTGAGAAATAATAGATGAGGAAGCAGAAGACAAAAGAAGACGCCAGCTAGATTGCACCAGGATATAACGCTAAGCTGCTGGGCATTACGCATTAATGCCAATACACAGCATAGAGAATTCAACAAGGAAATTCACTGATTTTTTTTTTTTAAATAGTAAGAACAGTTTATGATCAAACTGCTGTCAGGCAAAGGAGACTGAGATGAGGATGGCCATGGATGACTCAGGTACAGAATTCTGGTATTTCCCCAAGTCCCTCTTTAATAAATTCAATATAGGAATCACATTAAATAAAAAGTTTAGATTAAATTTTTAATAACTCACTAAAAGCATTTCAGTTCCCTGCGGAACGCACATACTAGCAGCTTTTGTATGCATAAAGAATTAAGCACTTCAATATAGTTCTCTCTCCTTTTCTTTTTGGCGTTGCCATCTACCAGATGAGAGAGGATTAAATCTCAGCCCGGCACTTCCCTTTCCTCCCCAGCCCCCCTGAATTGCAGCTATTTCCTCCAGCCCAGCTGAATGCTCAGGTTTCATTTTAACAAAGCACGGACGAGCCAAAATAAATGGCCTTAGTGCGGCGCTCTCATTTAAAGGAGATCTATAGATCACGGAGCAGGGAACCCAAATTGGGGCTATAAATAAGATCTACCACTTCTGTGACGCAAACGGCTCCGTAGGCGCGACAGGGAAAGACAAAAGCGCCCCAAAAGGACGCGAGCACTTGAAAAAAGCTGGAAACCCTTGAGGAGAAGAGCGATTTATTGTAGCACCTCGTGTCTAAGGCAACAACTGCAGATAATCGCAAGAGGGAAACTCGTTTTCCACCGAAGCCATCAGCGCTTGGCTTACAGACGCGGGCCTGATTTCAGATCCAGGTTAGTGCACGAGCCGGAAGAAATATTTTCAGATCTCTCTCGTTACGGCTGAGGAAGCTTCTCACGCAAAAGCAGAATTATTTGCAGATTTAACAGCCAAACTGGAGCAAAGCCTGCTGCTGAAGAAGTCGCAGTGCTGTCGATGCCTGGCTGGGAGAGCAGCCCCTAACCACAGCAACTGGTGGGCCACGCTGGCCAGCCTTGGAAAATGCTAAACTGATCAGATGATGTGATTATTTTAAGCAGCTACTTGTTCTAGAAGACTGAGACACTGGGAGAAAGTGGGAAATGAGATTTCTTTCTGGTGGTGATCATACCTAACTTTGATAACCTAGGATAGGAATTTTATACACCCTCACAACAGGCTTGCCCCTCAGAAAACATCCTAAAAGCCCATTTTTCCTACCAAACAGAAAACGATGCTCCCTGTAACCCTGCTTCGGGCTGCACCATCACATCCCGGCCATGCTGTAAACACAGTAAATTGCAGAGCTAAGTGGATAAGCTGATTTGTTACAACAGTTACTAAAGGGAAGTCTCCTGGCACAAGAAAGTAAATATTTGATTTCAGGAGGGGAAGTCTTAGGGCACCCAAACACAAACTGGTTTGTAGTTCAGCAAGTTTGTTTTACCTTCTCAAAGGCCAAAATATTGATAAATGGTTTATTTCACATAAACATTCACATTTACAAACTAGACCACCCAGGGCAGGGAAGCTCACTATGGCTGTCCATTTATCATTTGCTTTCTTGAACATGAGAATAAATCTCAAGTATCCCTACCAGTACGGATTGGTTTGACCTGGAAAATCTCTCTTGTTATCACAGGAGCATCACTTGGCTCAGGTGCTCCAAGCCCGTGTGCCTCTGCAGGAGACAAGGACCCAGCTTTACACGACAGACATAAATTTCACTGGGTTTTTTTGCTGTTAGGAAAAGGAAAACTGGTGCCCTGAATGCAGCCAGAACCCAGTTCTTTCCTTGCAGTTTCTACACAAACTTAAACAAAAATAACCCCTTGATTTTCCAACCAGCAGCCAGTAAACACAAAACCTCCTTAAATCCAGACAGAGAGAAATAAGCGAATAAATTACAACAGCTCTTGCTGGTCGTATCACTGCTAAGCCAATTCTGCTTGTAATATATAACACACTTTGGAAGGTTTGGGTGCTATTTGGAGCATTACTTTAAATATTTAAATACGGAGTTTCAGCCCTGTGCCACAACTAGGGCTTCTTAGGAAGAAGTTCTTTACTGAAAGAGTGATTAGCCATTGCAACAGGCTGCCCAGGGAAGTGGTGGAGTCACCATCCCTAGAGGTGTTCAAAAAATGAGTAGACGTGGCGATTTGGGACACGGTCCAGGGGTCAGGGAGATGCTGGAACAAAGGTTGGACTTGATGATCCAAGAGGTTTTATCCAACCTAAAGGATTCTATGAACCATGACCATCAGGTTTCAAGTCGAGGACGGTCCTGCCCTGCAGATGCGGGATCATGAAAAGGCACGGCGTGGAGAAAAGACTTCTCCACACCAGACCCAGGACCTGCAACACTGGTGGGGCAGGAGGGGCTGCTCCATGCTTCGCAAATCCCCGCTTTCAGTTCAGCTCCTCCAGCAATCTCCGCCTGGTTAGACTTCAACCCTATCGCTTGCTACTCACTACGCTTATTTTATTACCTATTCCAAGCGCCTGCAAGAGTTTGAGTCGTGCTCCTGAACAGTTTCGTCAGCAGCAATCGGCAGAGTACAACCACAGGCCCAGCTTTCCAGTGCTCCGCAGAAGATCGGCAAAGTGGTTTGAGTCACAGTTTCTCTTCGTAGGTTTTTTAAATACCCTCTGCTTGTAATTCCTCCCTCCACATAGACCATTATTTTCCACAGCACCAGGCGTCACCGATGCCCCATCCCACTGCCCCCCCCGGCAGAGTACAACCACAGGAACTGCTGTCCTTCAGCAGTAAAAATAACAGGTTTTACCCAGCGCAGGGCGATTCCGAGAATTAAAAACCCCTACTCTGGCATTTATCACACCCAATACGCAAGAAACGTAAGTACATAATTATTATCCTGCCAAATAAGCGCTCCTGCTGCCCACTGCGATTGCAACCCCAGAGACTCAGGCTTAAGTGGGAATTTGAAAGTATTAGTAAAGGCACAGCAGGGAAGGGGTCGGCGGCTCCAGGCTGCACAATCCCTTGATTTCAAGATTATACCAATAAAATGACGCTCTGAGACGATAAAAGTTTTGACTTGCACAAAAGGTCGCTTCTCTCTTTGGAAATCCTTAAGAATTTGCTACTTATGATACCCAATACTAAAAATACTCTTTTAAAACATAGTCCTTGGCCTTATATAGCCAGCATCACAAATAGCATCTTCAGCATCACATACAAGCACACGAAAGGGAGATTTACCGTTGCCAGCAACGCCGTTAGCGTTAGAACAATGCAACTTCCTCAGCTTTTTTTCCAGCAATTTCCACACCCCGTGCGAACCGTTCACTTACCAGTCGGCTGGGAGGCAGTGCCAGCTCGCTGGGGTCCATCACACAGGGAAATCCACGTTGGAGTGATCCCCGGCTAAAGGAGAATCATCCATCAGAGCACAACCCGCGTGCTGCCACCCCACGTATTTAGCACTTTCTTTAATGAAAGGCTCTGCAGCAGCGATGGAGATAAAAGTTTTTTGCTCAAGATTATTAATCACGGGCATTTTGCCTGGCCCAGTTTCCGAAGCAGCAAACATACATCTTCCCAATCTGTGTAATTACCAGTGCTCTCCGAGCAACAAGCACTTTGCGAGTACCTATAGATGTGTTCTTAGCTTAATGACATTGCTCGCTTTGGCAGAATCATTAATATCTTGGCCAGCCTCGTCTAACCTTTGAGCTGGGTGGAAGGTGGCCAAAGTACAGGGCTGCTTTGGTTCCTCTGCAGAACACGGCAGCGATGCATCGCCCACTGCGCGACAGCCCGCAGGTCCCAGGGACGCCGGCACAAAGCAAACACAACCCCCTGGTTTGATGGAAATTACAGTATTTTCCACAGCTGAAAGGCTTGGTTTTCATGGCAGCTAAGCCGTAAAACAAATGAAGTGCCCCGAAGAACGTCTCGCATCACGACTCTGACTTTCTCCAGTTGCCCGATGAAGAGTTAAATGGTCAAATTGAACAGGTGAAAGAGCCATCAGGTGGAGAGAGAAGGTCTGGCCTGGTCTCTATGCTGTATGAGTGAGAGAAAGGCAATTTCCTGCAAGGCCCAAGTTTGATTTTGAAAATCAGCATGTCAGAAGTTAACGTGCCAACAGTTCTTGACTGGTGAAAATTGCTTTCAGGCATTAACCTCTGGCTGCTACTCCCTGCTCCCAACACTCGCAGTCAAGACAACATCGACCATCATCTAGGGATGAAGAACCTAATGCTTTAAGCAAGCTCAATCAAGTGATTATGGCTTATTTTAAGGGAGAACATGCTCACTTCAAGCAAATATACGCTCCCTGAATGCTAGGAACTACACACCAAGGTAGACCAAAACTTTTGCACTGAGGCTCTGCGCTTGATCCTGGCCTGTATTCCCAACAGTCCTGCTACACCCATACTCTTGTAAGGCTTTAACAAGCATCATTGCTCCCTCTATTCCTCTTGCCAATCTGGTCTATACCTTCTCCTTCCAGGATGGCTGCTCTGACCCAGCTCTCTCTTCAGAGCTGCTCCATCAAAGCCAGACTGCTGCCCAGGGCCATTTATTACATTTTTTCAAGATTTCATCCCACATTCTAATATATGCTTTGAATTAAATGTCAAATTTTCAGCAGCCATGAGAGGAGTCACCAATAAAACCACAGGCAGAAAAAACAGGTATTTACATGGTCCATGACAACTCCCATCCTATGAGCTTTAGGCATCTCCTGTGTTAGCCCTTTAAGCTTTTTGCAGAGGTTAAAACTGTTTCCAGATGCAGGCCTGATGCTTTTCCAACCTGCGTATAGTGAATTTAGACTGCCACCACTCTGGCTCTTCTTCGCTGCCTTCCAGCGTCCTCCCCAAAGCAGACCACAGACATCCACGGGCAGCTGGCCAACGACTCAGCATGGCTCTGAGTGAAGCAGGAGCACCATGCCTACCTCCACTACCTCGAGACAGCCTCGAGGACCAGATGAGCCAGAAGGAAACAAATTCACCTTCCTAATACACTGCAAATCCCAGCATGGTGGGGGTTGGAAGGGACCTCTGGAGATCATCTCATTCAACCCCCCCCTGCTCCAGCAGGTCACCCAAAGCAGGGTGCCCAGGATCACATCCAGGCGCGTTTGGAATCTCTCCAGAGGAGACTCCACAACCTCTCTGGGCAGCCTGGGCCAGGCTTGGACACCCTCACAGCAAACAAGTTTCTCCTCTTGCTCAGCTGGAACCTCCTGGGTTCCAGTTTGTGCCCATTGCCCCTTGTCCTGCCCCTGGGCACCACTGACAAGAGTCTGACCCCATCCTCTTGACCCCCGACCCTTTAGGCATTGATTAGATCCGCTCTCAGTCTTCTCTTCTCCAGCTCAACAGCCCCAGGGCTCTCAGCCTTTCCTCAGCACAGAGATGCTCCAGCCCCCTCAGTATCTTCATAGCCTCAGCTGGACTCTCTCCAGTAGCTCCTTGTCTCTCTGGAACTGCCCAGGACTGGACCTAATACTCCAGAGGTGGCCTCCCTGGGGCAGAGTAGAAGAGAACCTCCTTTGACTTGCTGGCACGAGCCCAGAGGCCTGAGTCTGGGCAGACAGTGCTGCTGTGCCATCGTTATCCGTACGGCCAAAGGTACCAGGTAACAGGCATCCATCTGTCTCGAGAGCGTATAGAGGAATATTTTAGTGGTGAAAAGGGAAAATACAGACTCCAGCACACCCTGACCCGTACTGGAGGCTTCCGCAGAAGCCCTGGAGGCTGCAGGGCTGAGCTTTTCTTGGCACCGCCTGCAATAAGCCTGCTTTGTGGACAGCAAAATGCATTCGGCAGTGCCATCCATCTGCAGACTGTCACAGGCACCCAAGTCTCTTTGCGAGCGCAAGTCGCTTGGCTGAGCCATTTCCTCTCCTCCAAGTGTTTTTCTAATTGACTATGGAATTTGCAGATATTATTTTCAGCAAATACATCCTATTGATTGTAATTACCATCCTCAGAGATGCAATGGAAAGAATATTAAAACCATTAACGCTGATTTGGATTTTATTAGAGCCATTAGCGATACGGCGAGCAGAGCACCGACGCTTCCCAAGCACCTTCAACAGCTCCTAAGCACCATAAATCATCTCATGGCACATTTGTTACTGCTTCGGATACAGCCCGGAGTTGAGCAACGGGAAAAAAAAAACCAAAACGGGAGGGGCAGGCTTCCCGCAGCTGGGTGATGAGACTGGTCCAAGCATCTTCCTGATGAACCATCTAAGCACCAACTACCTTCATAAAAGATGTCATTTCTTTCCTTAGGTAGATGTCCAGCATCCTCACAAGCCATTTAACACATCCCGTTGGGCTTGTGCCTGTCAGAGCAGGCTTGTCCACCCAACTTGCAGCTCCAGAAACAGTCGTTTCACCCTCATTTGGGGAGAAAGAAGGAAATGTCCTCCCTTTCTACACACCACCTTCCCATCTATCTGGCCCACGTGAACCCTCCCAGAGCCACCACGCTGATGTGGCCTTAGGGACCTGGGTGGCATTACAGCAAGCCCACATCTCGAGAACAATGTGCCCATGGACATGGCGTAGCCAGGATGGACAGACCTGCAGCCTAGCACCGTCCAACCCGGCTGCTCATGAGGTTCTCTCACCAGCATCACTTAACAGGGCTGCTGACATCAAGCAGAAGTCACCAGCCTCTTCCTGAATGCTCCTGGTAGGAGCTTCTCAGCCACCATTACCCTGTCTGTGACCTGAGGAACCAGCCTTAACCCTCACGTCTTTTTTGTGTTGTATAATTGCATCTGGAAGCTAAACCACAGCCATCCCCACGTAATGAACATTCACTTTTTCCAACCTTCTCAGCAACTTGGGGCAGATCTCTGCACGTACAGATGCAACCAAAGGTACCACTTCAGCTTACACATCTTATTTAGTCCAGCTGTAGCCCTCCCAGCTCCTCCTTGCACTTCAGCCCAGATCTCCACCTAGAAAACCTCCTAAAACTGCATTAGCATTTCTTTAGAAGTCCAAATTTCCTTCTCCTGTGACTCCAGACCAACCAACACTCCCCAGCAAGGACTCAACACAGGTCACTTCAAGCTCAAGGACCACCAGAAACTCCTGAAACCACCTTTGGATGCTGCCAGGCAGGGATGGAGCAGGCAGGGTCCATCTCCCAGCACCACATCTGACCTGATGGTGAGGAGCACAGCACCAGCCAGGCAGCAAAGCTGAGGCCAGATGGAGCCGTGATGGGTCACTCCTACCCCAGGGAGGTGGCCTCTGCCCTGCCTTCTCCAGAGCATGATGAAAAGCAATTAAATACAGGTACTGACAGCAGAAAGACAAGCTCTCTAAACCTCTGATTTCATAGGACTTCCTCAGGATTTATACTCCTTAACAGAACACCCAGGCTGGATTCCTGCTGACATAAACCAGCCCAAAAAGCCACTTCCACCCCAAGCAACAGCTGCCTTCACATCACAACCCCAGCGACAAGATCGTTTCAGCCTACACCAGCCAAGGCCCATAATCCTGAAATTTCCCTTTTCCTAATATAGTCTGCTAGCAGTTGGAGCAAGCCAGTCCATCTTCTCTGCAGTTGTTTCTTGGCTGGTTTCGCTTCTCGATTTTCATGTTTACAAACACTTGGGCTTCCAGCAGGGCAAGGCAAGGTTTTGTTACAGACAGCAAGATACTGAACCATGGGAAAATGTCAAGGGCAGGAGGAAAAGAAAAAGAAAGAAAAAGGGAGATCCTCTCCTCAGTCCTGTTTTAGTTAGCCTGGAAGGTAACAAGACTCCACAGCTTGGGGGGAATAGCTCTGGGTGCTAATGACACAGCCCAAATCACACAGGAGAGGAGAATGGTACCATGGGTGGCATCAAACACCTCCTGCGAGCTGGCCAGAAGGTGAAACGCCCCTTCCCAGCCCTTTCCCTTTGCCCCAGGTGGGAAATGGAAGGAGCAGAGCTGGAATACCACCACCTCCTCCTCATGCCTGTGCGCCAGGAGAAGGGGAATCCCAGGACAAAGCTGGGAAAACGAACCAAAAACCTTGTTCAGGTGCCTCCAGGACCACTGGTTGGGTAGAGGGTTGAGGAGAGTCTCTCCAGGGGTACAAACAATGGAAAATTCATGTCTGCAGAGGGGAAATCTCCAGCTGCCTGTGAGTGTACGAGGCCTGGAGCTTGGCCCTATCCACGGCAGACGCTCTCAAGGCGCTGGGCTCCTTGATGCCCAAACCTAGGTGCTCACCACGGTTCAGACCAGCTCCACATGCTGCTGAGGAGTGCTTGGGCTGCGCGGCACAAGCTGCAAAGCCTGACTCTAGGCAGGACAAGTCAGGGCGTGAGGCAGCAGTGAATGCCTTCTAGTGCCTGCGGGCTGGCGGGAGGGAGCGGAAGGATGGAGGAGGAGAATCCTTAGAGAGGTGAAGAGGCAAAATTCCTCAGCTGACACCTCACCTGGTTAAGCATGTACCTGGAGGCCAAGAGTTTCCAGCACCGCCGTGCTGCCAGCAGCTCGAGTTTATCAGATAATGCCATAGAAAAAAGCTCCCAAACCACAAAAATGAGCTTTTTTTTTTTCCTTTTTTAAGCTGAGTTTCTGCACAAATGACTGTAATTAAGGCTGTTACCTGTCGGTTCTTCAGGGCACCAAGGCCACAACATTCAGGCTTCGGAAAGAGCGTCCTGCCCAGCAACTGCCCCCCTCCTCTACCAGCTTATTTATCATACCCGGCACCCACCCAGATTTCTCACCAATTAGTCGGAATTCAAGAATTTAGGGGGAAATCCCCACTTTCCTGAGCCAGATGACTTCACAGGAAGTAAAGGGATGGAATGCCTCAAAAAAAAAAACATTAAAAGAAATTTATAAACCATAAAAATAACCCAGCGTGCCCGCAGGGGAGGCTGCGGGGCGCGGGTGGCGAGGCACACATCTCTCATCACGTGTGTCATCGCATCCCAGGGCTCCTGCAGCGCTTTTGGGAGATTTTGGGGGATTCCTTTTAATTCATACACCACGGAAGCGTCTCAGTGGGCTGCGTGTGCAGCGCCCGTTCATCCACGCATCGCCGCCGCTCGCGCCTCCGAAGTTCAGTACGGTTTTTAAGACGCTCCGTAGATGATGTGATGGAGTAACGATTAAAAACCCACATCTTTTGGGGGTTTCACCTTGGCCGACACCAGGTCCTCACCACCCCTTAGGGAAGGAGAACACGCACCACCAGTCAGCCCCTGCCCGCAGCCAGGCTGCTGCTCCTTCAGCCTCTCCAAGGAAAAACCACCTCCGACGGCGGCCCAGCCGTGTCAGAGCCACCTCGCTCCCGCCGGGCACCGCCACCAGCCGCTGCCCCATCCCCGGAGCCGGGCCGGTAGCAGGGCAGCCAACC
>VZZY01013581.1:23356-224126 GCA_013400335.1 Eurystomus gularis
CCCCCCGGCCCCGCTGCCTGCGGGCAGGGCAGGGGCCTCCGCCGTGCAGGGGCTGTGTCTTGCTGGGCAGATCCAGCTCTTACGGGAGAAAAGAACCAAAAAAAGGGTTTGGAAAGGGGGTGGCACCTTTTCTGCATCACGCTTGGGATGCCCCAGTCTGCGGGAGGGGGGGTCGTTAATGAGAAGGCGAGTGGTGGCATCCCCCGGCCCGAGGGAGCTGTGCAGGCACGGGTTACAGGTCACTGCTCTCACACTCTCGATTGCTTTCCTTTTTCTGGTAGTAAAGTAACTAGGTAAGAATAGCCTGGAAATAACTCCGCCAAAAAACTAATCTAGCTTAGATATTCCGGGTCACTGAAGCCCAGTTTAACATGCAGACGTTCCCGCTCCAAAATTCATTTAAAGAAGACCTTTTAATGTTGCGTGGCCGAAATGGAGAGTATTCATCACGCAGAAGAGCACCTTCGATGTGGTACTGCGAGATGCGGTAGCACCTGGATGGCCTCTGAGCCTTGGATCTGTGCAGACCCAACCTGGCAGAACCCTACAGACCTAACCCAATAGATCTGTACAGACCCAACCCAGCAGGTCCCTACAGAACCAACCTGGCAGAACCCAACAGATCCAACTCGTTGGATCCCTACAAACCCAACCTGGCAGATCCATACAGACCCAACCCAGCAGATCTCTACAGAACCAACCTGGCAGAACTCTACAGATCCACCTCACCGGATCCCTGCAAACCCAGCCCAGCAGAACCCTATAGACCCAACCTAGCAGATCCCTACAGACCCAAGCGCCGATGCATGCAGGCGGTCCAGCCTGGGTCTGTCAGTTCTTCCAAGGGGTGTAAAGGGAAGAGGGGAAGGAGGGAAACATCTGCAGCTGGTTAACTCCTAGGATATTTGAACTCGTTGCTATGCAGCGGTTCATCCTGAGGAGATTACAGACCTGCACTGGAGGAGCAGCAAGACCACGTGTCTACTCTGCTGACTTACAAGTCTTATTCAACGTTCATCTCTTTGGCAACAGAGTCCAAGCTGTGCCACGGAGGGTCATGATTTCAGTCCCAGGAACTCATGCTGGGTACCAAAAAGCCAACACCATGAGGCAGCCAGAAAAGAGATCAGCCGAGAACCAGGGCACAGCCTTGGGCTGAAATGTTTCAGGCGTCATGGAGGTGCTCACTTTTCTTCCATCTCAGCGTGCCCCGTACATCCTTTGCAGGGTGTACTTCTGTATTTGAGTCTGTTTTAATATTGCCACCACCCTAAGAAGCAAATATCTGCTGAACAAAGCAGAGGAGCTGCCTCATGGGTTCCAGTCTGGCAGCCGCAGGCTGCAGAAAGACTTATTTATAGGATCTCATGGTGTGCTTGATGGATTAGGAAGATTTCTTCAATGCAATGAGTGCATTGAGAACATCTCGTGGAAGATGAGAGAGCTCCCCTCCTGTGTAGCACATCAAGCTTCTCCATTCAGCACCAGCCCATGGTGCCTGTTAAGGGCGTGATGTGGGTGGCAGCCACTTCCCGTTGCAAACGGGCCTTGTTCTGGGTAGAAAAAGGCTGGTTCAGCCACTGCGACCATCATTCGACTCAACACAGTTGACTTGGTTGATTCCCTGGCCCTGCTTTCCCTTACTGCCAGACCTTTCAAACACCAGCCCTGTCTTCAAACAACGCCGTTCTCTCATCAGGCTAACAAGAATACACGTGTTTGATAGTTTTCTAAGTTTTTCTTTTTTTTTTTTCTTACTCTTTTTTTTTTTCCCATTACAGACATTTTTAATCTCGTAGTAAGCCCTCTACATTTCTAATTATACATGGCGAGCGTATTTCCACCCGACCCTTCACAAGAAGAAACCAGAGATTGTTATTCAAAACACATAGGTAATTTATCTCTTTTACAAGCCTGCATCAAATAGGTTGCTTCTCCGACGCAATGAAAAACTTGAAATTCACAGGAATTTTAAAGGGTGAAGAGTGTGAACACAAGCCCTTGTAGATGAAAGAGCACGCTTTACAGTTATTTCATTCAGCGCGAAGGAAGTTTTAATACAAACAAGGCACGTTGGCTTTACTCTGAAACAGAAATATATCATAAAAATAAGGTGCTTATTACTTCCGCTGGATGAAAGCAGGGCCGTTTTAAAAGCCAGTTTGCTTATTATCGTAAGCTATTAAATTTATTTCATTTTACCCTTTTGGCACTACTCTAACCCCATTCCATGCATTTCATGGTCTTGCTTTCTATCATGCAAAATTGCAGAAGCTTTTGGGTTGGGGAAGGAGGAAGGCAGGGAAGTCATAACCACCAGATACGAGTAGAGAACCACGTAGACCATCTGCCCCACCAGTTCCTGGCATCAATCAGTCCTCGGATAATCACTGAAGGCAGCAGCCAGTGATGGACTGAAGCACAGCCAGTAGCAAACGCTGACATTTGAGCTGATATTTTTTAACCAAGTGCTTTTGGATTGTGACTTTTTCAAAAGTTGGGATTTTTCCCAGCTTTGCAAGTCGGTCTTTCCCTCCAGGCTTGTTGATTTGTTCTCTCCTAGAAAAGCCCCAACCAGAGCATCTCCAGCTGGGCTAGCTCAATTTGGGCTATGTTTTAAGGAAAGGGGACAAAACTGCATCCTATGGGTACTTCTAGTTGAAACTGGATTGTGTTCCTCATAGCTAATGGGTTTGCAGCTCATACCTGTGCAACCTGGAGCCTGCTGAGAGCCCCAAATTAGACCCATAATTGACCCAAGGAACCTGTGTGTTAATCTTAAAACTCTGGCTGGGGTTTCTGGGGGGATTTCTCTCTAATAGGCTTCTACGCAGAGCTCACCATTGTCACGGAGGTGGGGACTTGCCAGGGAAAGCTGCTGACCTACCTGCCCCGGGATAGTACAGGAACATGCCGTTTCCTCCGAACACAAAGAATTTATGCTTCCCACCACCTCCAAACAGGAAAAGGACTGATCTGAGATCAATGCATGCTTCCTTTTCCTGGTACAACCCTTCTGTAAGTATTTCTGGTGTTTGTCAACCCACAGGCAGGAGAAAGGCTATCAGCGCTTGCTTGGTGTCTGCACTGGACCCCAGCACACACAAGTGAGTGTAGGCTTCCAAAAATTCAATAGCCAATATAGTCCCTGGCCCCTAAACTGGCCAATTTTATTCAGGAGGGGCTTTTTTACCCATTCCTCATCTTCTATAAGAATTTTCTGCCTTGCGTTTTGTGGGTCCCTCCTCGCTGAGCTCACTGTGGAGGTACTCTAACCTTTCATTACAAATAACCCATCTGCCAGCTTTTGTACGACGCGCAAGCCAAGCGCAATAGCTGTGGTTTCTCCTTCCTGAGCCTGCAGAAGCCGGAAGGGTCCCTGGCTTCATTCACGTCACCGCCTTAATTCTGAGGCATCTTTAAAATATCCGCCCTGCTAAATATTCCCTGTCTGAGGAACCACAGCTGTCCCATGGCCCTGCTCCAGCACCAGCTGGGGAGGAAGAGGAGGAGGGAGGAAAGCCCACAAGCTGCCTCCATCCAGGGTGTCCCTTGGCAGCACCATCCCATGAACACCTCCCAGCTTCCCCCCCCCAGCTCAGGCTGGGCGTTACATGATCTCCAAGGAAAAGGAAAACCTGCTTTATTTTTTGGTGTGAAGAACCTGGTTCTGTCCCGCCTGCAGCACGCAGATACCATGGTGACAGACACCTTCCAACATTATGAAAGCAAGCAGGAACTCATGAATTCCTGTTTTAAGGCCAAATTATATACAGGAGCATCACACACTTGACATCTGTCGCTGTTTCCTATTAGTACCCTTTGCTTAATTAATCCCCCACCGCCAGCATAGCCGCCAGCTAGGAGGAACAGCTCATGCTTTCTAGGTGAGACTAGAGAGATACAACAACCCTCTGTGCAAGGCAGCTCTGGCCTGGTGCCTGCCCAGACCTTGCCGAGACATGCCAGCTTCCCATGCATGGCTTTGTAAATCCAGCTGGTGGCCGGTCACAAGCAGTGTCCCCAGGGCTCCGTATTGAGGCCTGTTCTCTTTGATGTCTTTGAGCTGGACATGGGGATTGAGGCCCCTTAGGTGAGTCTGCAGGTGACACCAAGTTAGGCGAGTGTGTTGATCTGCTTGAAAATAGGGATGTTCTACAGAGGGATTCCTCTCAACAGAGGGATTCCTCTCGACAGAGGGATCTTGGCCCATCAATCCCATTGGCTGTTGGCTGGATTGGTGGGCCAATGGGATTGATTGCCCAAGTGCCAAGGTCCAATAAAACCAAGTGCCAGGTCCTGCACTCAGGTCACAACCACCCCATGCAATGCTACAGGCTTGGGGAAGAGTGGCTGAAAAGATACCAAAGTGGAAAAGGACCTGGGGTGTTGGTTGACAGGTGGCTGGAGATGACCCAGCGTGTGCCATCAGCAAGAAGGCCATCAGCATCCTGGCTGGGATCAGCACTAGTGTGGCCAGCAGGACTAGTCCCCCTGGACTGGGTGCTGGGGAGGCCACACTTCGAACCCCGGGGTCAGTTTTGGGCCCCTCACTCCCAGAAGGACATTGAGGGGCTGGAGCGTGGCCAGATAGCACAAGTTTGGTGAGGAGCAGCTGAGGAACCTGGGGGTGTTCAGCCTGGAGAAAAGGAGGTTCAGGGGTATGGTTCTCAATACCTTCACAAACTTTTAGAAGCTCGAGCAGCCAAACGCCCTTTGCATGCTGCTGACTCCCCGCATTCGGTACAAACTTGCATCGCATTTGGTATTTCAATTTTTTTTTTACTGATTTACTACTGCTTATTCATACATTAAAGGTCATCTCCTCTCTAAAAATCGCCAAGAACATCCTGCAGTCCCTGCGCACTCAGATAATCCCCATCACGGGTTGCAACCACAATGGTTTGGCTTCAGGAGTTAGAAGACAAGGATGCTGCATTGCTCCACTCTTACCAGCCAGCCTGGTTCATCCCTGCAACCGAGACTCCAGCAACAAAATAATGCCATTTCCTTGAAAAATTGGCATTTCCCTGCAGCCCCCCCATCGCTCCTGGGGCATCCGCAGCCTCCCTTGGCATTGCTGGAGGGCACGGCCCGGGGCAGCTTACGTGTCTGCAAGCGAAACCTTTGCGGGAATTGTTTTTGTACGTCGCCATTTGGATTTGCAGGTTTAACTATTTAAATTTAGCAAATTAATCCTTCGCTTAATTTAGAGGGTGGATGAGGGGGGAGCGAAATCGCACAAGGCAGCAGGAGTCTGAGTGATTATGCTCTCATTAAAGCTCTTCTGCTGGCAGAGGAGGTGACGGCGGTGGAGGAGAGGGATAACGGCAGCGCCTCAAAACTGATCCTCTCTTAGGCCATGTTCGTCTTTTTTGGCTCTGGCGGACCCCAGTTCCCAAGAAAAGCTGCTGGAATGGCTCATCTCCTGCCAGGGGCTTCCCAGGCTCGGAGGAGCACAGACCTCCCGCAGCTCTTCCCCGCACCACCAGCATCACAGCACGGGGACCACTGGTGCCCCTGGCTACAATGGCTAGGTCAATACCTCTGCGGCAATATAAAGGCTGCAAAAATGGCCATTACTGGTGTCCCGACCCACCTGCAAAGACCACTTTGTCTCCCACCCTTTGTACAAAGTGCAGAATAAAAAAAAGACGGTCCTGCCCAAACTGGCTTGCCTCTAAATAATTTGCTCCAGGATGGAGGATGGATGAACCAAGTGGATGGAAAGGGGTGAGCTTTTTAAACAACCTTTTTAAACTCTCTTTGTATGCACCTCTGACCCAATGCAATGACAAATCCACATCCTGACACCTGGGGAATACTCAAAAAGATAACAGGGGGAGAAGGAAAAAGGGAAGGCACATCTCTGACTGCAGAAGCACTCACCGCGCCTTTCTGCTTCTCAGTGGGTTTATGAAGGAGAAAACAAGGAAAGCAAAGAAATCCCCTTAAATTACAATTATTTCTTGACCATTTTAATACCACAGAACAGCAAAGGGCTGAAATCTCTTGAGATCTGTCATTCAGGAGACCAAAGCAGCCAGCCAGGAGAACCAATTTTCTTCCCAAACACTGTGAAATGTGCTGATACACACACCAGCGGGTTTATCACTGCTTCGGCAAGGCGGGGATTACCACCCGAATATGTTTAACCTGAAATTATGCTGAAATCAGTAGGAAACTAATACTTCCTCATTGCTTTAACGAAGGTGCATTAAAGGCAATTACCAGAAAAAATACCCTTCAAGGAGTAAAGGGGTTGCAGTGAAGTTACTACCAGTCCAGTGGCAGCATTCCCCAAAGGACTGCTTGGATAACAGCTATCTCTAGATGAAGAGTTTTGCTTATCCTGGTGTGGATGTCCAGCTCCTCCACCCTGCCCTGGCCATGCCCATCACCTCCAGCATGACACAACCCAACGCATCCAACTGTCCCACTGTCCCCAGTGTCACACTTGGCATACTGGGGAGAGGGACTGGGAAGCTGAGATGGGTTGATGCAGATGTGCTTGATACCTTAGGAAACCTGATCATCATCCCTCCTCCTCCTCTCAGCCAAGCCAGAAATACATCTATCAGGCCATATTTTTCCAACAAGGATGCATTGCTGGGGCTGATGGACACTCAGTGAGGTTGGGAATTCCTCTTGCCTTCTGTTATCCGTCCTGCCGGGGCTGCTTTCCCCACGCCAGTTCCCGTCTGGCAGGCACAGGAGGGCCAGTAAAACACATAAGGTAAACAAAAAGCAAGGTCAATAGGGATGCTCCTTATCTGTCAAAAGGCCTCTGGAATTCAGTGTAATCATCAAGGCTGTGGAAAAAAAAAAAACCGTGCCCTTTTATAAACTGGCTGCGCAGGCACGTGGGTAAGGAATGCAAGTAGGGAAATAGCTGAAATACTTCAAATGCACGAGTCTGCACCAGCGCTGCCGCATCTTAATATTTATGTTGGTGGCTTGAACCGCATTAACTCACAAATTTCAACGTGTGCAGAGAAGGTTACACAGTGTCTCTGCCCAGAAACCTGTCCTTTGGGCATCCCCCTGCTGAGATGTGGGGTGGGGGCTGTGGGGCTCGGTGCTGGGCGAGGGCAGAGGGAGCAAGGGGAGAAATAAACCCCTTAATTAAATTTCAGTCAGCGGTATCTGCCTGGGGCCCTCTGGCTCTCAGAGCTGGGGTTTGAAGGTAACTGTTAACAGAACTAGGGAGGGCTGTGCTCAGCTCCATCACGAGCACAGCAGATTTTGCCCCAGCTGGCCGAGCTGAAGCTGGTAACCTTTAGAGCAAGAACCAGCACTCAGGAATTCCTCCCAACTTTTTTTACTGCACCTGAGGCGATCCAGCCTGATTTAGGGCTGGGAATTTTTTTCTTGCACCGTAAATATCTTACGGTGAATCATCTCTTGCCCAAACCCACTAAACAAGAGCGACAGAAAATGGTTTGGAAAAATAGCTGGGATATTCCGTATGCAGTCGTGCAATCTTCCCAAGCATAACGATTACCAAGAAGTTTTACTGCCCTTTCACTTCTTGCTCTGTTCAGTTTGGTTCAGCTGGGGGATGGATTCAGGTTACACATAAATAGGTCCAGGCTAAAGCAGCCAGAGCTTGGGATGTGGAGGGAACCCGCGCCCCGGGAGAGGGGAAGGCGCAATTACTGCTGAAAGGGATATTGCTGCAGGTGCCCTTCCAAGGGTGGGATCAGGTTCCATCAATCTGCTCAATTACCATTTAATTTGGAGCCTACAACTGTTGCTGATTCCCAGTTCCCAGTCAAGGGCAATTATCTTTTGTTATTTCTTTGTCTCTGCATCTTTACGAGCCCCCATACATTTAGATGCAGGGCAGGTTCACAGGAGTACATACTGCTGCTTTGCTTTCCTCTAATGATTTATGATATGCTTAATAACAGCCATTCGCAGCAATGCAATATTAACAGCTCAATAAACAGGTGAAGAATGAACCATTCTTAGTTTGCTGGGTTTTTTTCCCTTCTCAATTTCAGGGACAAGACCGAACTCCCTGCACTCCCTTCTCCTCCCCAGCACGGGCTGGTCCGTGGGATGCCGGTAGCAGAGGGTGGGTGGATTTCTGGGTCTCCCCCTCTTTGCTCTCCCATTCCACTTCAGCTGACGAGACTTGTATTTCCAAGGGTATCGTTGAGACCACTGACACATTTCTAGTAGCCTCCCCCGAGCATCTCCCTGCAGTTACCCCCAAAAGCTGGCTCGGGATGCTGCACCCATGGGGCAGCCCCATAGCGGCAGAGGCAATGCTGGAGCTCAAAGAGGCAGCAAAGGGTGGCAAAACCCACAGCTGCACGCTCCCAGCTTCCTTTCAAAGCACCAAAGGAGAATTGCGTTCCGAAATATATGTGCATGCATAAGAGCCGCCTGTTAGAGGGCAAATTTCAGTTGGAAAGCTTTCCCTCATTCGTCCCTTGGGTCGCAGAGGACTAAACAGCTTGCAAACAGGGGAAGGCCAGGCAAGCCTTATCTGTTATCACACCTAACAGCTCTGCACTCATTCAAAGGCTGATCGCTGGCTTTCTACCCGCTTGGTTCTGCAAAACATACCGGAGAGCCGATGGCTGTACATTAGGAATCTGGTCACCTGGCACCGGGAAGTATTTTGGTGCTCATCTGTATTCAAAGAAAGAAATGTAACCTCAAAAAACCCCCAACCCCACCCTCCCTGCACAACACACAAAACCAGGGAATATAAAATATGTAACTACAGGAAATGTAGCTGTGAGGAAACAAGCCCTCTTCCCTGATGATGAATTATACTTTGCTTGCAACAGATGCAGCTCTTTATATTTGTTTTCTGCATAAATCTACATATTAGCCTGAAAGCGACTGTACGTGCTTTGTCTTGCCTTGGTTCCATCACTCCCTGCTCTTTTCAGCTGATTGCCGTTGAGTGCAGGGCTGGGGACTCTGAGCGCAGCTTTGCTCCAGCAAACGGCCCCATTTTGTGGCTTTTCCAGCCCCAAAAATGCTATGAGGGAGCAGGTGGACACTGACGACAGAGTGACTTTGCTGCATGCATGGTGGAGCTCATGGTCTTTCTTCTGCCCTTGGCCATCAGTTCCTGCCAATGGAGATGGCATCTCCCCAGCCCCAAGTCGTCGGCAGAGCCCTACGGCTTGAAGCACCCAAGCAAACAGGGAGGGACAAGCTGGGGTGGGTGTGACCCAGCACCAGAGTCAGGAGCTGCTGTGGGAGCCACAGGTTTTGTTTTGCAGTTCATAGAGTCTGAGAATTGTTTTGCTTGGAAAAGACCTTTAAGATCATTGAGTCCAACTGTTAATGCAGCACTGCCAGGTCACCACTAAACCACGTCCCTCAGCACCACATCTCCACAGCTTGGAAACCCCTTCAGGGATGGGGACTCCACCACTGCCCTGGGCAGCCTAGGCCAGACCTTGACAACTCTTTCAGGGAAGAAATTTTTCCTAATATACACCTAAACCTCCCCTGGTGCAACTTGAGGCCTCTTCCTCTTGTCCTGTCGCTTGTTCCTTGGGAGAAGAGATCAACCTACACCTGGCTCCCACCTCCTTGTCAAGAGCCAGAAGGTCTCCCCTGAGCCTCCTCTTCTCCAGGCTCAACACCCCCAGGTCCCTCAGCCGCTCCTCACCAGACCTGTGCTCTAGACCCTTCCCCAGTTTCATTGCCCTTCTCTGGCCATGCTCCAGCCCCCCAACATGCTTTTGTGAATGAGGGGCCCAAAACTGACCCCAGGATTGGATTTATATAATCTATAATTTGTTGCACGCTTCCAACCAAACAGGCATCCCTGGAGCAGCAATGGCCGGAGAGGATGGCTGTTGGTGAACGGCAGTGTGGCTGGCAGCAAATCCCCAGAGCAGATGGGCGAGCGGGTTGCCACAGGGTCCTTATTCCTCACGGAATCCAGAAGCGAGAGCATGCATGGGGTGGAGGTGGTGGGAGGAACATTCTGCAATCTCAACCAGGAAAGGTGGAAAGGAGAGGGACAAAATATAATTATCTTATTAAACGGTGGGCCCATTTTTTCAGCTTTTCTTAATCTCATTTAACACTATTGGTGTCAAGTTAAATTATTTTTAATTGTTTTTACAAAATGCGCCTGATGAATTTATGGTTTTCTATATGGGATCTCCCAGAACATAATTCTCCAAGAGAACTTATTTTCCTCTCCTCTGAGGAGTCTTATTTAATATCTGTGAGCTGGAAATTGAAGTGACGAAGCAAGTAAACAATTACTGCCGTGTGTTGTTAATGGGAGCAGCTTTGTCCTGCAGCCACGGTGAGAGACCTTACCCTTGTAGGTAAGAGCCTTGCTTGTTTTGCTCCTTCCCAGGATTCCATCTGTGCTTGCCAGCCTAAGCAGCTCCTGCTGTCCTGGAGCCTGTGCCCTCCCCGGGGGAAGGCTCAGGGATAATCTCCTTTACTGGTGCTGGTGGGAGGGAAGGTGGCTCCATCCCTGCCAAGTGCTCTCTGGCCAAGTGAAATGAGGGGTGACTTTAAGGTTGAATTTAATGACTGAAAAAAATCTTCTTCCCATTTCACAGGGTGAAAGCATTGCCTACAAGTGGCTACAGGGCATGGGGAAGCGCGTAGGGAAGTCACCGGCACTGGTGACAGCAGAGAGGATGTGGGTACCAACAGTCCCCACTCCCTCTGGTCCTATAAAGCCATTTTCCATCACAGAGGACAGGTATGGAAACCCTTGCCAAAGAGGGTTTAAATAAGGTTAAGGAGTCGTAAGATCTCCCAGGCAGGATTGAAGGATGGGGGGTTTTGGAAGGTCCCAGGCACCCACGGCTCTGCTGCCCTGCCCAGGTGGGGCATCTTCACCACCTCTCCCTTTGCATGTGCCGTCATAGAATCATTTAGGTTTAAAAAGACCTTTAAGATCATCCAGTCCAACCTTAATGCCACAGCAGAAAGGTCCCACCATTTGCAGGGATAGAGAAACACACATTTCTTCCCCCAGCCCCAAAAGTTGAAATTCAAAAAGCTCTGTTCCTGAAAGCTCTCACTACAGAGCAGCAGGTCAGACCGATGCCGCTGACCTCGGCGCGCAAATGCCAGGGTAGGACAGCAAAAAATAGAAAGCAAATTGCCACGACCTATTACTCTAGAGGAAAGATCTATTTCTGATACGTGCGCTACTTAAACAGAGGTACTGCCAGCTCATCTCAGGCTGCAGCCTGCTTAGGCACAGCTTCAGGCACAAAGCAGTGCCAGTGCCAGCTCCTTACTCTCCAGTGACACCCCAGCATGACGCAACGGGAGAGAATGAGCCTGATCTACGTTATCACAGAGGGAACAACACAGGACATATCAAAATGCTGGATTATTGGCATGTGGGAATAATTCCCAGGTCTTTAGGCTATAGCTCTGGCAGGTCATGGGCTGTGAGTGAGCTCTGAGCTGGGAAAGCAGATCCTCTCTGGTCCTCGTCACAGAGGAGATGTGCAGGGAACACCGACGGGGCCAACATGTGCTGTGTACACCCAACATCACACTGCCTTCTGCGTAAGGTACAGTGACGGGCAATACAGTCCTTTAACTTCATCTGAGTCCATGGGGCAAGGAAGGTCTCCTGCCTGCAGCCACGAAGAGGATTATCACTGACATAAGCTCTCCGTATTCCCTATCTCAAGCCCTGTGATGCAACAAAGAAGAAAACCATTCAGTGTGACGGAGAAAGATGTTATTGCTGAAGGCATTTCCCCCTGGTCCTATTCCCAGCAAGGCTTCAAGGTGTAGACTGAAACCCAAGATCCAGGTGCTGGTGTTTTGCTCAGCAGTTGGCACTGGGGCTACGCTGTGGCTGGCAGGAGAGGCTGGCTCCTAAACAGATGGCAGATTCAGGCCCCCACAGTCATTCCAGGATAATACCTTGAGCAAACCAACTGTATCTATTTAAATACCTTAATAAGAAATATACCGGGAGCAGGAGTTCAGAAGAAGCGGTAGATTTAATCCAGCTCTTGAGAGCTTGATCTGTTTATTTTACAGGACCCTTGCAAGGCAAAAACTCCATCTCCAGCTATTCCCAGACGGCGAAGTGGGTGGGTTGGGTATTTCTGACTGTGCTGCAAGAAAGCGTGGGACCAACCTTTGCGCTCCTCTGCAAGAAAGCCGGGCAGCAGAGCTCAGGCACAGAGGCACCTTTCAGCAGCATAAAGCCTAATCCCACGTTAGGTGGAAGAAAAAACCTGAAGTTAACTCCCAAGGCTGACCCAGACTAAACAAAGGAGAGGGCAGCACCTCACTGCTGCGGATGTTCATGTCCCCATGGCTCGTACTGGAGCCGGGGCTTCGGCAACAGCCTCGTGCCGCCAGTTTTCCCACTGGAACTGGAAGTCAGTGAAACAGAAAGTGAATAATCCTCTTAGCGGGGCTGGCGCCGGCTGCCATCGCCCGCGCTGCGCTCCAATTAACACCAGCGGCTAAGCCTTGCCGGAGGTTTTGTTATTAATTATGGGAGGGAGGGAGAATCGAGCATGCTTAGTGCATGGCTGCTTAGGCTGGGAGAAAGGAGATGTCCTTAAAATAACTTGCAGGGGAACTAAAAAAAAAATTAATGCCTTGAAAGCAGCACTGAATCAGCACTGTCCCCGCTATGGAGGATGGATCCCTCCGGCCACCCCAGTGTGGTGGGGACTGGTCCCCAGTGTCACACAGACACCCCGGTGAACCAGGGCCTGGGACATGCTCCTGAAAGCCCACAGCTACTTTTCCCTGGGACCGGTGGATCTGGGAATGTCCCCGGGGTGTTCCCTCTGCCCCAAGAGTTGGTGTGATGGGAGCTCAGTTTTCACCTTGCCCTCCAAACCAAATTCCTTTCCCATCCATAGCATCAAACCCCCCACAAAGTACAGCCCAAGCATTGCTTCTACTTCAACAAGATTCTAAAATTGGAAACTAAATCACAGAATCATAGACTGATTTGGGTTGGAAGGGACCTCAAAGATCATCTGGTTCCAACCCCCTGCCATGGCAGGGACACCTCCCATAGACCAGGTTGCTCAAAGCCCCGTCCAACCTGGCCTTGAAGACCTCCAGTGATGGAGCATCCACAACCCCCCTGGGCAACCTGTGCCAGCATCTCTCCACCCTCGGAGTGAAGAATTTCCTCCTCATTTCCTCACTTTTCCAAGCTGACATTTAACTTACAGTTACTCTTTCAAACAGAGGGTTGCAGAGTACCTCGGTTTGTGTGAACGCGATTTCTGGGCTCTGCCCTCAAAGGAAAATCTTCTCCGCTTGTTTTAAACAAAGAATTCAGTAGTTTTCAATGATTTTCCTTTTGGGAAAAAGCAAGAAGCCTCCCCTAAACATGCACAGGATGAGACGGGATGGGAGCTGCAGCATCCTCTGCTCCCCCCAGCCCAGCCAGGGAGAGGGACCCATCGCTGCCACTCAGCCCTACACCCCACCCGTTCTGATCATTGCACTTCTTGAATAACACAGTGATAAGTTTTAGCACACTTGATAGCTTTTCCATTTAACGGTGAAAAGCCGTAAGTAATGAGAACGCACTTAAGATAAAAGACGTTAAACAGGGAATTGCTTCGGTAGGCACAAACCAGCGCTTTCTGCTGGGCTGCCAGATAAAATTGGGTGCGTCTCTAAAGGGACACGATGCTTAAAAATAGTCTGCTTTGTCCCAAATGCTTTTTAAGAGAGCTCAAGATTGTTACGCACCATAGGAGCAGATTTTTTCCCCTCTTCTGCTTTGGGTATTTTGCAACTCTTTGGGCAGAGATTGCAGGCACCTAAGAAAGTGCAATTCTGGCAGCCCAGGGTTTGCTGCGGTGAAGGAGCTCGCTCCAGGCTGCCCAGCTCTGACAATACAGATGCCCTGCAAGGATGGCTGAAGAAAAGACTTCTTTCCAGAAGCTGCTTTTCTCATATTGCCCATGCCTGGAGGCTTTGTGAGAAGAACTGGACCAACTCAAGAGTGCGGGCAGGCATATGTGCCCAGAGTAGGTCTGCCTGCAGCTCCTTGTGCAAGCACCTTCCTCCCCTTATCACCTCTGTCGAAACAAAAAGCGCGTAATTCTTATGGGGCGACACAATTGGAAAGAGATTAGGCTGAGAATGAGATTAGGAGAGCTATTAATTGAACAGGAATTAATACATGCGCAGCTCTTGGGTGCTGGAGAAAATTAACATAACTCTTGTTGGGTTTGGGAGGAAAAACCTCTTCAAGGCTGAGGGAGGATGGACAGACAGACAGCGCAGGACATCAGGCTCGTCTCATTTTGAGTATAAGCTTATTAGCACGGTTGTATGCTCAGTGCTTCTCAGGATCCTGTTTAAAGAGGTCAGAGGCAGGGGTGGACAGCGATAGCTGCCTACAGATCCAATTAGGAACGACTTTCACAGCCAGCTCCTTTCCATTTTTGACGTGGTTATTAATGCCTCTGGACAGATCTGGCTGCAGGGCTGGGGTGGATGGAAGAGCATTGCCCACCTCTCATCCTGGACATGGCTCCCTCAGGGCTGGAGACATGCTGAGATGAGGGGACCTGCTCCCTTGGGAAGCATCTTCTCCCTCTCCACCCTAGGCATGATATCCTCAGCAGCAGCATCGATGTTCTGCCTGGGGGACCTCCAGCACACCCCTGAGGGATGCTAACCACGGCTGAGGAACAATAACTAGCCCTTTCTGCAGCTCTCCTGCTCCAGAAAACACCTGACAAGCGTTGCTTCCTCTGTGCCCTTCTCTCTGGAAATGGGGACAAAGCAGGAGCGAGGACAAGTCATGCTGTCAGGAGCCCAAGAAATGCCATTTCCCCAGAGTATGCAGCAGGTTTGCAGAGACTCAGGACCAGAGCTCAGCTTTGCAGCCTCCACCCTTTGGGCTTTTGCCCAAATACAGCCCAGGAGGGTTTCTGCAGGTTGTGTGCATGCAGCTTTCCAGAGATCACACACAGAGGAGGGACGTGCAGGCTGCTTCCTGAGCGTGCACGTGATTTTTCCAGGCAGTAAATAAGTACAGCATCGCTTCTCCCCCGTGCACAGCTCCAGCATCACATCTCCATGCATAGTCCTACCAGGGCTCACTCTTAATGGGCTGTTTCCTCCCCTCCCTGTAAGAATTATTCCAATTTTCCCCAGTCATGGAGGGCTGGCCACGCTGGGGCCAGCCACACTCCCGCTGCCTTTGGCACAGGCAGAATCATTTTCTCCGTGAGCAAGATTGGAGCCACGTTTTCCAATCATGAATTTTGCTTAAAATGGTCCAGCTGTTACTGAGAGCGTGGTTATGTGAACACGTCTTGTCTGAGTCATTAAAATGAATTAAATATCCCCCTCACAGCTCTCGGCAGCATGGCCAGCAGTACCCATGCACTGGATCTTCCCATGGGACCTCAGCCAGTCTGAAGCTGTGGCCCCTCTGAGATGCTAAACACCTAACTTAGTTTTATTTTTAAGAGTTCTGAGCATTAATACCCTGCTGAAAGGAGCGGAATCTGCACCTTAGAATCATACAATCATTTAGCTTTGAAAAGACCTTTAAGATCATCAGGTCCAACCATTAACCCAGCACTGCCAGGGCACCACTAAACCATGTCCCCAAGTGCCGCATCTTGTCAAAACCTTGTTAAAACTGACCCAAAGGAGAGCAGGTGAGGGACTGCTTGCCCAGCACCCCCCAAAGCCTGGGGTGGACCCCTCCTCTCCCAGGCAGGGCTCGTGGCTCTGCCCATCCCTAGGTCCTTTCTCTGCTGCCATCGATGCCATACGGATGGACTGTAGCTGTGAGACACAGCATGTGCTCCAAACGGCTCCTTCCCCACTGTCGCAGGGGAAATGGGGGTTTCCTTGGTGCAGAACAACATCTGAAGCCAGAGCCCCCCAAAAGAGCCATGGGAAGGGACCCCCGGAGCCAGGGACGTGTTGCTGTGGAGGGGCTGTGCACCCCACCAGCTCTCCGGGGAGCCCCATGGACTCTGGCCGTGGGCTCCCACCTCACCCTCCTCTCTGCACACCTACTTCTGCTCGTTTCAAGATGCTGAGTCATGAACGCAGCCAAACACCAAAAAGAACTGTCAGATCAAGCCCCTCACGCTTGGGAATTGCAGGTAGATTTTTGCCTGTCTGAGCAGGATGTGTCACAATGAGATACCCAAGTCCCAACAGGCTCCTGTGAAGCAGTTAGGTACTTGCAGGGTCTCACTTACACCCACATATGATCATAAAAATTGCACCAGAATAATGTCCTTTAAAATTTCCAGACCCACAAGATAGCCTAAGGTCACACCAAGAAATCCATCGCCTGCCCTGGGTATACACTTTGAGAAGAAAAAGCAATCCACGTGAAATTCATCACATAAATTGAGTACTGTTAAAAATATTGACTTAGGATGAATCTCAAGGATCCAGTAGATTTTCCATCGCAGCTGTTGCTATTGCAGATTACTACGAGATGCACCCACAAAGGTTTCGGGTGCCGATCGGCAGACTGGGAGTTGCAGTACATCGATTATGCCAAGCACCACCTCATACATTTTGCTGCGTAACATCTTTGCAAGCTGCTGAAACGCAGCAAGAGATGGGCGCAGGCTGAGCTGGGGCTCTGAAATCAGAATCGCTGAAGTTCTTTACTATCCTTTAGTTTTCTCCCCGCTACCTATAGGAATCCTGCCGCATCTGAGCTCGTTCAGACCAGGTGGGATTTTATTCACCTGTACCCACGTTACACCTAAAGGGCTCATGTCCTGATTTTCCTCCTGCATTAGTTTGCCATGCTGTCTATAAGGTGACGAGCCAGACGGGCAGTTGCCCTCCCAAGCATTCAAGCTGGGCTTTATTGAAAGGATGTGTCTCCCAAACTGTGTTTCTATAGAGGTGGCTAAAGAAAAAAAAAAAGAGAGCATGAAAGCAGAGCGCAGCCTGCAAGCATCCGATTTGCAGCATACTCACATTCATCTTCCACCCCGGGCTCCTCTTTCAAGCCATGTTGTGAGCGATCCCAGCACTTGTCGGGCCAGGCAGAGCCCCACGCCGGCTGCCTACGGCTCGGCTCCCTCCTTTCCCTGCCCGCCGGTGGCCATTCCTCTGGGACTTGCCAGTTGAGTTGAAAAATAGACTTTTAATTCATTTGGCATCAAAGATTCTGGCTTAACTCTTCCCAGCAGCTGTCACGTCCCACCGAAGGAGCCACGGTGCCAATCGCTTCCAATATAATCTCCTCTCTGAGCGACTAGACGGTGCTTGAACTCGTCTTAACCCTCCGGATGGATGAAGATCTCGCCGCAACGCCGGGAGAATACGATGCTGCTCTTTCCCAAAGCCTTCCCTTTTACATGCCTCGACCTTGCAAGGGAAATCCTGTCTCATTTGAATTATTCATAATACTTTCCGTTCTGCCAGCTCCAGCATACATTTTCAATCATTAATATGTCATGACTTTTTATCCTTTCGGACTTTTATCTCTCCTCCTCCACGGCTCGCCCCCTTCAAAATAATGCAACCGCGGCTCTATTAATTAGCATGCGTCTGATTTACTAAATAATAATAAAAAATGTCTCCATCCTAACGCACGCCCTTCCTGGTGGGAAATACCACTTGAACAGCGCCGGGAGCAGGGATAGCGCCGGCTGGTTCGAGCTGAAGCTGTGCAAACCATGTTTGGAGCTCACGCTTTTGGCAGCGTTTCCCAGCCTGCAAGCCTGCCTGGTGACGGAAGGCAGGGTAGGCTTCCAGCATCGTAAGAAAAAAAACCCAAGGAAGGTGCTGTGAACTCTAGGAAAGAGCTTGTTTTCATCCTTTTTAGGTAAAGCTGATGGCAAACCGTGGCGTTCTTGACGATGGTGGCCAGGCCAGGCTCTGCTCCCTGTGATGCTGCCTGGGGGGTGCATCCTTCCTTCTGGCTCACACTTGGCCCAGAGATGCAGTTTGTGGTGATCCCAGACCTGCCCTGGCGTCTGGAAATGAATTAAACTGCTTGGAGACCCCCCACACCACTTCCATGTGGAGCCCAGCCAGGACCCTGGGTGCCTGAAGCTTCACCACAGTGGCTGAGCCCTCTGCTCCCATCGGATCCACTCTCTCCCATAGACAACGCTTATTAATTGAAAGTCAGATGGAGCAATTAGCTGGTCGCCGGGAAGCTAATGCTTCTCTCAGCTCCTGCTGCTCGACTCGAGGCTGGAAGAGCTGAAATTTCTGTCCTGTTATCTGAAGAGCGAAATGACATTTCAGCAGCGGGGAACTCCTGCCAATAAAATCCCGGCCCGAACTCATTGTTTTCATTATCCCTTAAATTATTTCCTGCACTTGAGGTGGGCTTATTGCAGTGCCTGGGCTGGTTATATGAAAGGAGAAGGGTGAAGGGTGTCTGGATGCTGCCCCAACCCCAAGAACCTCCAGCTCCAATCCACCCAAAATAGGAACAGATAGAATCCACTAACTTCAACAAAACTCCCTTGTTTACAGGTTTTACATAGAAATCAGAACCAGGTTTATAACTGAAATGGGGCAGAAGAGATCATGGAATCATAGGATCATAGAATCATTCAGGTTAGAAAAGACCTCTAGGATCATCTAGTCCAACCTTTGTCCAACATCTCCCTGACCCCTAGACCATGTCCCGAAGCGCTGCATCTACTCATCTTTTGAACACCAATAACAATATGAGAGGTAATTAATGAACTGTTCATAATGTGTGATAAGTTCAAAACAAAAGATACTACAAAATACAAAGCATTTTTGGTGCATAAGCTACCACGTTTGGGTTCGAGGTAGAAACAACAAAGAGCTTTGAGTGATAGGCACATACAAACTGCAAAACTTGTTCCCCCAGCTAAAGGGTTTTAAACTTGAACCCTCCACCAAAGTTCAAGTGGTAGTTTGTGTCAGCTTGTCCATGTCTTTTTGGCACCAGACCCACTAAGATACTCAATGTTTCAGTATTTTCTAGCATGCACCTAAAACCTTCCACCGAACGCTCCCAACAAATTAGGGACCTACATGGAAAGTAGGTCAAGGTCCTTCCCTGGGCTGGGAGCTGCCCCGGTGGTGGGGAGAGACAGGATCAGGGTACAAGCCAGAGACATCATTCTTGCAGCTAAGGTGTAGAGCTGCTGGGGCTGCCCCGTCCCACAGCAGCACCCATGGCCCCACCTGGGCAACAGGCAAGGCCAGCCCGAATGGCAGCGATTCTTTGGGTTGCTTAATCCCCCCTGTCCAGTACGGGATTAGAACTCTCTCTAATAGGTTTCTGCTAATTCCTTAAGAGAACGGAGCACAAACAAACACAACTCTGCAGCTAAGAAGCATCCAGGCAGTTTGGAATCTCTCCAGGGAAGGAAACTCCACAACCTCTCTGGGCAGCCTGGGCCAGGCTTGGACACCCTCACAGCAAACAAGTTGGAACCTCCTGGGTTCCATTGGTGCCAGTTGCCCCTTATCCTGTCGCTGGGCACCACTGACAAGAGTTTGTCCTCATCTTCCTGCCCCCCACGCTTTAGCTACTGATCAGCATTGATCAGATCTCCTCTCAGGCTTCTCTTCTCCAGCTCAAGAGCCCCAGGGCTCTCAGCCTTTCCTCAGCACAGAGATGCTCCAGGACCCTCAGCATCTCCACTGGACTCTCTCCAGTAGCTCCTTGTCTCTCAGATACTGCCCAGCACTGGACCCAATACTCCAGAGGTGGCCTCCCTGGGGCAGGGCAGAGTGGGAGAAGAACCTCCCTTGACCCGCAGGCCACACTCCTCTTCACGTAGCCCAGACTCATCTTAAAACTGCAAACATGTCCTTAAAGGATCTGGCCCTCAAGCCACCCATCTCTTTGCATTCAGCAGGTTTTATTTTCAATCAGGCCTGTTAAGTAAATCTCTCTTTCAAATCCACATCAAGGGAATAAACAAAGCGCCGTTATAGAGGCATATTTAAAAGGCTGCCACGCTAAAAACAACATGCGGCTGTGAACCACCATCAACCAGAAATAAATGGAAGCCTATAAACAGAGCTTGCAATAAATGTTAATGCATTTTAATCTGCTCTACTACCTACCTGCCAATTAAATTTCACAATACACTTGTAATAATGAAATAAAACATGGCAATAAAAGTATACAGCGGGGTTAACCCTTGCACGTCTGGCAGGTGGAGCTGTGGGAAGAAGACGCTCTCCACCACTGACCTGGAAAGGGTTTAAGAGGGTTGAGCCCATGGCTGTGTGAGGAGACAGCCCTGCTGAGCTAAACATTCCGAGCCAACAATGTATTTTTAATTACAAAATTATTATTACTGGATTCGAAAAGCCTAAAACGGATGAAAAAAAATCTGCCAACTTTGAAAACTCTGGGGAGCTGCATAATGACTGGTGCTAATTATACAGTTACAACATGAGCTGAGCGAGCAGACTGAGACGGCAAAACTTCAAGTAAATAAAAATGACAGTGGGATTTAATTAAAACAGAAGGAACTGCGTGAAACCTGTGAACTTTATGTGGCTGCTTGTTCTTGCCAACACCACGCGTGATGGAGAGGGGCTGGGATGGCAGCGACAGCAAGAGATGGGGGTTTGTTTGTCTTCTGTCCACCCTTCCTTTAAAAACAGGAGCAGCAAAGGCTGAGAGGTGATTTCGGATGGCACTTGGTGGGTAGAACACTGGGGTCTGCTCTGCGCTACAGGACTGGAGAGGCTCGGGTTGGGGAGGATGCTGGTGGGAGCCCTGGCGTAGGTGCTGCCACCCAGAGCTGCTGATACCCGGGTCCTTGGCAGTGGGACGAGAGCAGATGATGCTGCTGGAGATGCCACCCACCCGCCTTTAGCTTGGTTGTGCTGCAGGAAGGGGAAAACAGTCAGTGTCCCCTCATTTGGGTGGGAATGACAGCGACTCAAATGGTTTCTACCAAAAATCGTGACTGATTTCTGAGTGACTTAGTTTTGCAAGTTGAGCTAGATGTCAATTCTCTAACAGAAGGTTTCTGTAGCTCTGGAGGCAACACGGTAAAATACGCCTGGGGTACATTGCGATCCCAACAGCTGGACTTCCTCATGGTTATTGTCCCATTGAGAAACAAACCATGTCCCCTGCACTGAGCCTGGGCCATGCTGCCCTTCTCCTGCAGCTCAGGGGATGCCATGTGTCCCCACAGCAAAGGAGCCCAAAACGCAGGTGTCCCCTTGCAGCCCTCCCCTCGGCCAGGCCAGCACCGCCAGCTCAGCAGTTTTAAAGGTGACTTGATGAAATATGTATGCAGATGATGTCAGGGCAAGTCCTCTGAGCTATCAGTTTATGCCAGGTCAACTTAGCACAGCCCTTTGATTAAAGAAAGCTGAAATACGATGCAGATTTCCTTTGATCATCCCCTGAACGATGACGTGGGGTTTGGGTTTCTGTTTCCAGAGGTGCTCATGCGGTGGTGGGTGTGGGTGTACGTGGTCCTGAACCCACAGTGCCTGGTCCTCGTGATGACTTCGCAGCCCATACCTTCCAGTCCAACTGTTAACCCAGCACTGCCAGGGCACCACTAAACCACGTCCCTCAGCACCACATCTCCACGGCTTGGAAACCCCTCCAGGGATGGGGACTCCACCACTGCCCTGGGCAGCCTGGGCCAGCCCTCGACAACCCTTGTGGGGAAGAAATTATTCCTAATGCCCAAAAATCTCCTAATGTCCTTCTAGCAGTAGCCAGACCAAACATTTTGCCTAGGTGTTTTCTAGATGATGGTCAGACCTTTTTTGTTTTATTTTTGCCTTTCTCTGAAACCGTGATAATGAGTGAGAGTGAGAACCACAGCATTAGGTACTGGGACCACAGGGTGAGGGAAGATGGGGGAGTTTTGGGTTGTGTTTGAGCTGGCATGAAGTAGGAAGCGAAAGAGGAATAACTGTCAGTCTGCGGCCTGAGGATATTTCCTGAGTGAGATGGTGAGGGCCACAGCAGGGAGAGGAGACGACGGGGGGGCTGAAGCAGCACCTCCCAGCATCTCATCCACCCTGCCGGCTTTAGTGCAGGAGCCCTCAGGTGAAAAGATTGCATTAACGTCACAGAAGCAACCCTATTTTATCTCACGGTGGTCTCCAGTGACCATATTATATCCCATGGTGGCCTCTGGCTCTCTGCAGAGATTGCCACCTCTCCCATGCCCTGTTCATGTCCCTGCACCTCTCCAGCCCCAGGCACGAGCTGGTGCTCAGGCAAAGGATGCTGCTGGCTTTTCCCCCAGGCACCTCATCCAAGTCACAGCTCTCCCAGCCCTAAAATATCTCCACACCTGAACATTTTGCTGATGGGAACTGTGTTGGTGCAGCACTGCCTCGCCCCGTAAAGGCATCAGCCCCCAACGCTTCCCAGCCAGGCGCAATCAGCGCATTCACAGCCTTTCTTTGGGTTACTTTCATCCTCTTTTGCTGTTCCAAATTTTGCGCAGGCTCCTCATTACCCTGGTGGTTAAGAGCAGCTTCAAATGCAAATCCAAAGACACAAGAGTGAAATTGTGGTGCACAAAGGACCCGGGCTCCCGCGCCTGCCTCAAGTGCCTCGTCCCACGTCCGCCGAGGCAGGAGCAGCCCCAGCAAAGCACAAGCAGAGCCCAGCAGCTGCCAGCAAAAGGGAGACATCGAGTCTCTCCATGGGGCAGCTGCATTTCAGAGACGCGCTGAAGCCAAAGCTCAGGCTTCTTTGCTTTGTTAGAGAACTTAACAAGAGTAGAAATGGCTACCTATTTTCTTTAATCTATTTTTTTTAAGTTATTGCCCAAAATAGGCTTATAACTGAGGGGATCCTGAGCACAGCAGCATTCCACAGCCCCAGTGAGTGCCTCCACCCACTGAGGCTGTGCTTCTCCAGGGTACCCATCACTCACACCCAGGATACCCATCACACCCTTCCTCTGCTGCGTTTCCTTCACCTATTTTCATAAGATGGTTTTCCCATGGTGTTGGACCCTGTTTGAGGTTTCTAGCTTCAGTTTAACACAGCAACCCAAGATGCCTGGAAAAAAGCTCCTCAAAAGACAGATCAATTATTTGCTCATGTTATTAGCTGGCCATAATGGCTTGTTACGAAAACTAATATTAAGGCATTCAAAAAAAAAAAAAAAAAAAGCTTTGACCTGATAGAGTAATGGCTCCTGTAGAAATCCTCTCGCTGGCTCATTAACCTGATAGACAGTGCCAGTTGCTATGCATGCAGAATTGTGTGTGGTTTGAAGTGGGCTGCTCAGCCTGCAAAGCCTCTTGTGCTGCCTCCTCCTCCTCCCTCTCTGCTGGGGCTGCCTTGGCTGGCCACCACTGGGCATGTCCCCTTGGTACCAGCGAGTGCCTTCAGTGCTTGTCCCATTCACTGGCCCCCAGTTCATGAAACAGAGACTTGTGATAAAGCAATTCCAGAAGAGTACAGTGTCAGCATGACTATTCAGGCAGTAACAGCTCAATCATTCATTTTAATTAAACTCCAGTACGTTGATAGACAGGAGTCACCTCTGAAAGACGGGTATCGCTTCATAACCCCTCTTTGAAATTGCCTTCCCCGAGGTTACACTCAAAGAGACCAGTCTAATTCCCCAAGCATAAAATATTTTAAGCATCTATTCAGACCCTGACATGCCAGGCACGATTAATCAGAAATTTGATTTTAAATGCCTTCTCAGAAAGAAATAAAATTGTATGAAATGGTGTTCCTTCTTCCAAGAAAAGAAAGGTGTGGCAGACCCCAGACCAGAGCCACAGGCTGGAGGTGCCCCAAGGCCACCCCTGGGCTGGGGTGGGAGGACCCCATATAGGCTGGAGCACTGAAAACTTGTATTTTAATCAGTCTATACAGGAGTTGGCGGAGTTTTTGTCTTTCTTTCCCATGCTGTGTCAAGGAGTCACATCACAGAAGCCAAGAGTAGCTCCTGGTAAAATACAGCCCTAAAAGTCTTGAGTGGAAAGTACTGCTGGAGTGAATGAAGCCTGTAAAACCCTCTACTTGGTGCTGATGAATTAGCTACTCTTGAATTAGCTTAATTGCTACCTTTAAAATTTGTGCCACAGCTTAGCTCTACGCATTGGTAAGGCCAAGAAGTGAACATACCACAAGAAAGACATGGACCTCTTGGAGCAAGTCCAGAGGAGGCCCCAGCAATGATATGAGGGCTGGAAGCCCTCTGCTGGGAGGCCAGGCTGGGAGAGTTGGGCTTGTTCAGCCTGGAGGAGAGAAGGCTCCAGGGAGACCTTGTTGTAGCCTTTCAGCTTTTCTGAAGGAGACCTGTGAGAAAGATGGGGACAGACTTTTGGGCAGGACCTGCTGTGACAGGACAAGGGCTGATGGTTTTAAACTAAAAGATGGAGATTTAGACTAGAAAGAAAGAAGAAATATTTTCCAAGGTGGATCATGAGACCCTGGCTCAGGTTGCCCAGAGAGGTGGTCGCTGCCCCATCCCTGGAACAATCATTGCAGGGGAGGTTGGCCGGGGCTCTGAGCAACCTGCTCTAGTTGCAGATGTCCCTGCTCCCTGCAGGGGGGTTGGACTAGATGACCCTGAAAGGTCCCTTCCAAACCATTCTATGATTTTATGAACATACACATGGAAACACATTTCATAGGGTGTAACCCACAGCAAGGATACACCCTCCTGTCCCTTAACACCTCCGCACCTTGCCTGGCCATCTGCAGCTAACAAGGAGGCTCCGAAAGCCTCGCTGGGCAATAATCAACATTTTAGGTCAAATTCTCTGTGCTTCAGGGTTGCTTGGTGCCTCACGGCTGCCTGTAACGTGCCTTTAGAGCAGCCATGAGGGGTGGCATAGGGTGGACCAAGCATCGGAAGAAGCCAGTCCGTGGTAGCAGGAGGAGGGGAAAGCGGTGCTGGTGCTGCAGCGGGGGAACCCAGGCCCTGATTTATACCCACGTTGTTTATTTGCATATTATCTCCATTTCAGCCTCAACCTTTTCAGACTAGGGCACAGTAACCGTGCCTGAGGTGCGGGGCAGCAGCATCGCCTCCCACGAGAGGAGGGATGCTCCGACCAAATCCCTACTCCTGTTTGCTGATAAAGATGAAGTCAGGCTCTCTGCTAAAACAGTAATAAAGAACAATCCCTCACAAACATAATCCTCTCCTAGCAGAAACCCGCCTGCCTATCTGATTGCAAGTGAAGTGCTGACAGCATCCCGGGATGCTGCATACAAACGGGCTGGGGTTAAGTGTTTCCAGGCCCTGGGAGATTTAACTTATAAAGCCGTGTTTTATTTCTCCGAGCTGGTTTTAAAATGTACGTGTCACTTCATTTTCACGTCTTTGTATTGCTTTGGGCTTTGAAATATCTTCTTTGCCAGCTGAAGCTGAGCTTACAGTAAGCCATCAGTAGCAGCCATTCAGAATTAATGCTAAGAACTCCCAGCTAATATTTTCTTCATCAAAAGAGATCACTGGAGAAAGATCCTAATAATTCTTTGTCCTTTGTAACAGCATTAGGATGTAAAAGTATTAAGCGGCAATTACGTGTTATCTGGTATGTAAGTGGCTATAATTTGAATTTATGAATAAAGTACACTTCTAATATGGCTAAAGCGTACAGCCCACTCAATGGTGCAGGTATTACAGAGCGCCAGGGCTCGTGTGGGATTTATCACAGTCAGTTTAAATGTCGGCATTACGGCAGGGACTGTTTCATGGGTTATGTTTTTCAGCAGCCCTGATGGGATGGACTGGGCTGGTGCTTCCTTGCAAGACCTTCCAGCAAGTCCCGGCCCTCTCTGCTGCCCTGGCAATGTGGTGGTGCACGAGCTATGAAAACAAATGGAAAAAGCGGTTCTGAAAGGCTAACTTGCGCCTTTAAGACACTGCAGCCGAATTTTCTCAGGAGCTTTCTAGGATCATGACTGTCTCCTTTTCCCCAGCCCGTATGGGGTTTGAGTACTTGTGTTCACACAGTGCTGACATCAAGATGCTTCTCTACTATGTTACAATCTGGCCGAGCCAAAAAGAAAAAAACCCTAAACCAAAAGAAAATAGCAAAAAACCTCCAAACCAACACAGTTCACCGATGGTCAGCAGCAACCCAGGCCCTGCTCACCCCCCTCCAGGCATGGCCATGGTGGGGACCAGCCAGCCACGCTCCATCCTCCCCCCCCAGCACCCCCATCCTCCGCAATACCTCTGGCACTAGAAGTCATCCGAGGGAAAAATTTCTAGGAATGAGCAAATCAGAGAAAGTTCAGAAATGGGGATTCATTGAAAAATTCAGACTCTATCAGCAAATGGTGGTGGGGGCAAGAAAGGGTGTCCCCTTTTTCAAGCCAACCCACTACTAAAGTGCTCCCAGATTAATCCTGACACCTCTTTACATTTCGAGAGGTCACCATCTGCTTCTCCCTTAACAGAGCTTGGAAAGCATACCCCCGTTGGGGGAAATACTCGCTTAGATAATGGTAAGCCTGTTTTGAATGCTAAAATCCTCTTTTTTTAAATGGACTACAAGGAGGCTTTTAAAGTTTCAACCCCAGATGTTGGGATATTCTGCTTCCTTACAGGAAATTCAGGCTGACACTTGGAGAGAGAGGATCCCAGGAGAGGTATCCTCAGTGCCCTGCTTTGAGCCTTTTGTGTAGGTGTATGGAAAATATGACAGTACCTGAGCATCTGAGAGCTGGGTACAAACCACTACCTGCAAGCCTCCTTCAGGAAAAAAAGTGTCAGATTAAAAGATATTTGCTCTGCGTTATCTTTCGCCATTGCAGTTGCTGAGGGATGCGCTAAAGCCTCAGGGGATTCCTTCTGGGAAGAGATACCAGGCAAGAAATTCCTTAAAGGTTTGGGTTTGTTTGTTTTTTTTTTTTAAAAAAAAAGAGGTGGAGGAGATGTCATTCAAGAGAAAATTTCTCACTTTCAAGCACCAAAACACACCCTGATCAAACCAAAAGTAAGCCATGCTGAAGAGAAGAAAACAAACCCCAGAATTTGGCATTCTAGGTCCATCTGCTGTTGAAAATATGGAAATATCATGAAAATACACTGGTGGCAAAGTACCTCCAGTACGGCCAGCTAGTGGGAAACACCACCGAGCAAAGCAAGAGTGGAAACCATACTGAAAGGGTAGAGACAGCATGAAAACGCGGGGTGAAAGGGTCTTAAAAACATTAAAAAACCCCCAAAACAGAGAAAAATCAGTGTGGGGTGGCAGTGATACAGAAGAAGTAGGAGAAAAGCCCCCCCAGAATGAAAATAAGATAAAATAAAGAGAAGAAACTGGACCAACAGAAAAAAAGACTGGGAAAGGTCTGTGCAGTAGCAGAGTGACCAGAAAAAACTCATCAACAGGGAAAAAAAACCCCAAAACATTATTTTCCAGCTGGGCAGCTGATGGTGGAGGGGACCAGGATGGGACCAAGAGCTGCAGGATGCTGGGCTGCTGCCTCACCCGTTCTGCCTGTCTCCGAGGCCTCTCTCTAAGCCCTGCAGCACTCCTTGGAAAAAGATAGTATAGAGCAAGTTCGCCCATTAATTATTGAAGAGTGGGAGAGAATTAAAAATTGAAAGAAACGTTAGATAATTTAAAAAATAAAATAGAGCTGTGCTGCAGAGAGGGATGCTGGGTTCCGAAAAAGCAGGAAGAGACGCTTTGGATTGGTAAATAATTAATACTGCATTTAATTTATTCATATTTCTTTACTTTACTAATGTTCCAGAGAGACAAGGAGGACTTAAAGGATGGGGCTGTGGAACTGTAGGGATGAGGAGAGGGTAGGGAAGGTGGAGAGCCTGGGAGAGCCCAGCAAAGCTCTGGCCGCCAGTGGCACAGCTGCTTTTTCCCTCCTGCATTCCATGGGCAACCTGCTCTGGGTGACCCTGCTTGGGCAGAGGGGTTGGATGAGATGATCTGCGGAGGTCCCTTCCAACCCCCACCATGCTGGGACTCTGTGTGACGGGGCATCCCTGGTGCTGCTGCTGGTGGGTACCATTGCACTGAGAACACTGGCCGGGTACTTCTGTTTCTTCAATGATTAAAAGGGTGTGAATTAGCCTTGGGTATTATTTGCCCATTGTCTGGAGGAGCTCTCATGCCTGATCCCCTCCATGAATGAGGTTCTCAGCAAGCTGCCTGTCAGGGTGTGAGCACCAAAGGACACAAACCCAAGGGATGACACAGGTCCCGACCTGCTCCCACGCCCAAGGGATGTGCTGGCAACCACCCTCCTCCCCCCAGGATTTATTTTCAGATTAAGCCAAGGAAAGAGCCACCACTAACCATCAATTTCCGATTTTCTCCCTGAACTTCGTCCAACTGTCTAAAGGGACTTTGGGGAGTAAAGGATTTTCCTCAGACACACATAATCGGCATAATCAGCAAAGCCCTGTCTTTTGGCACCCTAATTTGCACCGTGATATGATGGCACTTTTTGGCAATAACTAAAGTGATCTATAGTTGTGAGGATACAGTCCCTGGGAAGAGGGGAGATTTATGGCCCTGGCTATAACAGATATTTTACTCCTCAGCAGCAATAACGGCATGGCTGAAAGCTCTGCAAAATCAAAATAAATGCGGAGAATGAGGAAGCTTGTCAGGTAATAAAGGAAGTTCTTTAAATCAATGGGGAATTTAAGGGAAAGGTGACTGGAGTTTTGGAGCAAATGTTGCACAAGCACAAGAGCACTACTTCCAGCAGTGCCAACTTTTACCCTGGCTGTGGTTAAAGCTATGTCTATTTTATAAGATATTTGAGCTTAATTAAAATGTTTTTATGAATTAGATTACAGAGTTTTGCAGATCTTTCATCTACTCCATGACAAACAAACACTGACTACTAAATTATATACCTTGGGTGAGCACGTCAGTACCAAAAGTCTCTGGCTCAAAGGCTGCTTCTGTGAAAAATCCCACGGCTGGGTTACAGTAAAAGAAGGAAGAGAATCACAACTGCAAAAGCTGGGGTTGATGCCTTGGGGATGATGTTTCCTATGCTGGCAGTTCATCCGTATAGAGCCTCTCCAAGCCAAAGCACCTAGGGTTGGGAGCTCCTCATGGCCAATGGATACACCAAGGAGATACACCAAGGAGAACCACCAGTGGTGCTGGTTCATCAGCTCCGGCACTGGCAGCTGGTGGGCTGTCCCTCCCTTGGATGGTGTAGGTGCTTGAAAAGCGAAAGCAAGGGATGTGTATGTTTAGCCCTCCTCATCTGAGCACCTTGGCAGCAATGCCAGGATGTGCATGTGCCTCCAGCTGAACAAATACACAATGTTATTGCTGTACTGTCGTCACCCTTATCTGTCATCCCTTTTTAGTTTGCATTTTCCTCTCCATCTTTGCCACAGCTACAACCCAAAATATGAGCTAGTGAAGGCAACAGGTCTTCACACCAGCTTCTGTACAGACTTAGGAGCCCTGACTTAAGCATTAAGACCTGAGGTGACTTGGCAAAAAAAAAAAAAACAACCCACAAAATTCAGCATGTTCACCAAAACTGAGAGAAAACAACAAAGAAATAAAATACAACACTGAACTCCCTGGTGCACCTTCTGGTTCTTTAGCCAGGGTCACAAAGAGGTGGGCAGCCCATCCTTCCTTGAGCCTCCAGGCGAGTGTAGCCAGTGTGCCAAGGCACAGCCTTCCTCGTCTGTGCTTTGAGAGCACCACGGAAAAAAGAGATTTCCACTCCTGCACCTGCCCACTTCATTACAGCATTGACACATGCAAAGTACCAAACAGATGTTGAAATACAACTGTGGGTTTGTGCTCTTCCACAAAACCCCAGCATGCTGGGGGTTGGAAGTGATGTCTGGAGATCATCTTGTCCANACCAAAACTGAGAGAAAACAACAAAGAAATAAAATACAACACTGAACTCCCTGGTGCACCTTCTGGTTCTTTAGCCAGCAGCTCACCCAGAGCAGGATGTCCAGGATCGTGTCCAGGCAGGTTTAGAATGTCTCCAGAGAAGGAGACTCCACAACCTCTCTGGGCAGCCTGGGCCAGGCTCGGACACCCTCACAGCAAAGAAGTCAGGTCCAGAGTCACCAAACAGACAGAAATGGTCCTGAGACCATCTTCAAACCAATTACCGCATTCAAGACCCAGAGTCCGACCCCATGCGATGCTGGAGCACACTGAGTGTGGCATCTCCTCCCTCCAGCTGCCCCACAGCCTCTCCCAGCACCGGGGTGGCATCTCATGGGAGCACACCAGTACCTAGGATACGTTTGATCAGCTTTCCTAAACATTTTTTGCAGAAAGCACCCACCATAGTTCAAACAGCGCATTTAAATTAAATAATGCTTTGGAGCCAGGATTCATAAGGCATCAATAAACTTGTCACCAGAAATAACATCAACAAGTCGATCCCTGGGATGAACCTTCATTTCCGAATTGCCGCGTGTGCCTCTGCACGCCCAGCTAATGAGTTCCCAGGCAGTATTTTATCAAAGAAATGTGTCAGGGCCTTTCTGTTATTGCTGCTTGTTTTGCAGCGTTAGTGTTAGTTATTAAAGGCAAGCGTGTATTTTTTTTTTTCCCCTTGACAGGGACTGTCGAGGGCCATCGGTAACAGGAGCCAGGGTAGGAACAGCTGGCGCACGTTTAATGGTGCATCGTTGCGTTGTTAACACAAAGCTGTTACACGCCTTGATAAACACATAACAGGCCTCCCGAAATTAAAAGAAAATTAAAATGCAAATGTTTACACGAGATAGATTTCCTTTTTTTTTTTTTTTTCCTCTTTTTTTCTAGAAGCATTCATTCACCTGCATGGAAGGTGTAAGACGGCAGCTCATGCGCTAAACCACAGCGTGCAGGGCCTCGGTGGTCGTGCCGCCAGCACGTGGTTGGGCTCAGTGGATGAAGGATAAAGGGGCACCAGAATGGTCGTGCTGGACCATTGCTCTATTCACAACGAACCATCCAGCTGTAACGAGGCAGAGCTCCTTACAGCAAGGGTGCTGCTCGGGGGGAGCTGACACGGGTTGCCCCCAATTAACAGGCAAGACAAGAAGGGTGAAATATAGAATACAGGCCCTTCCAAGTAAAAGAAATGACACGCCAGTCGTCTTTGTGGAGATGGCTCCTTCATTAAATCTACACTAATTGCATCAGCTTGAGCCCTGCCTGAGGTGCACGTGAGGGCAGGAATAAATCTTGGGAAGGGCCCAGCTCAGATGGGGAAGTCCAAGGGTGTTTGGGAAAGATGAGAGTAAAAAATTGAGGTCCACGGAACACCCAGCCAGGGATCCCTCCAGTCCTACAGCACATCTTGTGGGGACCACCTAACCCGGAGGAGTACTGAAGGAATAAGACAGTCTGAGTTCAAGAAGGGCCAGGAATGTGGCTCGTGGAGATCTGCTCTGTTGCTATAACTGTTATCATGGTTTTTGGGAACATTAACCCAAACAGGGAGAGAAGAGGAGAGTTTTTAGGAGACATCTGATGGGCACTTTCCAAACCACCAGAGCCCGAGGAATCACAAGAAAGTTTCCACCAGCATTTGTTCAAGTGCAAAGCTTCAACTAAGGATTTACCTGCACCTGTGTTTTCCGTCAAATTGCTGAATATTTTTTTATTATTGTTTTTGTTTTGATAGCATAGCTATGAATAAAGGGCCAACTGATCTACTTGGGCACACAAACAAGTCCCAGGATAGAGAGTGTTTGGAACCACCTCCCTTTTAGTAGGCAGACAGCATGTCAAATGAGTAAAGCAAACACCTTAATTCTCTAGCCAGGATAAAATATGATGATTTAAACTCATAGGATCATAGAATATATTGGGTTGGAAGGGATCTCTGAAGGTCATCTAGTCCAAGCCCCCTGCAACAAGCAGGGACATCTCGAACTAGGTCAGGTTGCTCAGAGCCCCACCAAGCCTGACCTTGAGTGCCTCCAGGGATGGGGCCTCCATCACCTCTCTGGGCAACCCGTTCCTGTGGTCCACCACCTTCATATTAAAGAGCTTTTTCCTAATGTCCAGCCTAAACCTACCCTCTTCTAGCTTAAAACCATTACCCCTCGTCTTATGACTACAAACCCTTGTGAACTGGGAGACTAATTTGGCTAGACTAGAACTATACTGACTATATTACTACCCAGGGACAGAGGTTGCTCCACAGGTATGTTCATACAAGACTTCAAAAGCATGCACAGGAAAGTGGCATCGGGTAGAGCCACACTTCGTGTTCCCACAGTAATTCCTGAGATAATCGTGTGGAGTTGTTAAATGCATCATCGCTTCTTTGTCAATGCTGCATATTCAGGGCAATAAATTGTGGCTTCCACAGATGAGGCGGCATCAGCGTGTGTTACAGGAACTCCCAGGTACAGCTTCCAAACAGGTCTATTTTCTACGCTGTTGAGCAAGAGATGATAAAAGGAGCCACTTCACAGGTGGTGGAAAAAACCACGAGCTGTGAGAAGCTGTGGTTGACATGTACCCACCCACCGCAGCACCAGGCGAGGCATCAGCAGCTCTGCCCTTACCTGGCTGTGGTCACCCATCCCAGGGATTACACAAAGGAAAAAATCCTGAACTTCCATTCCCGACAAAAACCTGGGTGTGGCCTGAATTCCTCTTGGTAAAGCAGTTCTGGTATGATACATTTTTCCTTTTTCTAATACTGAAGGGAGCTTTTAGCATTAAAACTTCTGATTAGATGTAACTTCTGTGTTGTGTTTTCAGAAGTTTTCTTCTGAAGAGGAATCCCTGATTTGTTTGCACGGCAACACAGATAAACTCCCTTGATCCATGGCAGCACGTGAGCACATCAGTGAAAAGATAGTGTTTAATGATTTGTCCCAAGAGGTAAATGATTTGGGTTTTTTACTTTGCATCACTTGAACGCAGCCTGAATTTCTGTGATGACACACACTGTTTCTGCTATTACTCGTCGATATTTAGAGCTGATAACTGCTAATTCCACCTAAATCTCCTCTGAATTCACCCTCTGGTAAGGAACAGAAGCTTCGCTCTGACTGTGCCTCCCTGTCCCACCACAGATGGCACTGGCCAGCTCCTCTTCCGAGGTTTTCAGAGTACAGATGAGGCTCTGCAGCAGAAGGATAAGCAGCTGCCTCCTGTCCCCGTCCCATCTCATGGTGGCTTCACCTCCATCATCCTCTGGCACTGGTGAATCCCAGCATGGTGGAGGTTGGAAGGAACCTCTGGAGATCATCTTGTCCAACCCTACTGCTCCAGCAGGTCACCCAGAGCAGGGTGCCAGGATCACATCCACATGGGTTTGGAATCTCTCCAGAGAAGGAGTGCATGTCCTATTGCCTTTGACAAAGCCGTGTGCCTACAGTTGCTGGGCAGAATCCCACCACAACGCTCAGGTATCTCCATATCCTTTCTTTCCTAACGGCTTTCACACTATCCCTTCCACAGGAAAATTGCAAAGATGTATTTGGCTTGTCTGTTTTTCCTTAATAAATGCACACTACTAAGCATGCCTAGAGCTTGAAACTGAATTGAAAAAAAAAGAAAAAGAGGAAAAGCAAACAACTGAAAAACAAACCTCAGGGTGTTTTTTAAAGTAGAGTATAAGACAAAGTCTCATCTCGATATAATACTTCAATTTTTTAATATCTAGATCACTATAAAATATTGCATTAATCCCCCCCGTGAGGTGTATATCCTATTCACTAGGACCTGCAGAATGTTTAATTAAAACTACCTTCAGTGAGCAGGAAATAATTTTTTTTTCATAAGATAATTAACAGGTATTAAAACTGCAGGGGAAAAAAACATTAATCCATTTTAAGCCATACCTACGAGGAAGACAGTCTGAGTACACCTTCTCTGTGACATTTATCTCTGTTGCTATGAGGTAGGGCAGTGTAATTAGGTCTGTTTGGAAGGAATTCTTGGGTTTTGCTGAAGTTTTGTGAAGAGTCAACAGTCACACAGCTGTTCAATAGACATAACAGGTAGTTCTGCTGAGACTGGAGCATATCACCCATGGTGTCATTCTGCCCTTTCCTCAGACTGGTACAGCTCAAAATTAATGGGTTCCTTTTGTCTGAACATCAAGGACATTGTATTTATTTTGCCTTATTTTATTTGCAGCACCCATAAGATGAAGACAGGAAAAACCCGATCTCATTAGGCTTTCTGAAACTCTTGTTTTCCTTTCTGGCTCAACTCCCAGCAAGATGATGTTATCATGACATGATTTTATGTTAGGAGTAGCTAATTCAAGTCCTTGGGACCAATTTTTCCAGAGGCACCAGTGACCTGGTTTGCACAGTGCTTTTTGTCCTGGGTCTTGGAGCTCAGAGCTCACAGGTCCAGACCATCACCTGTTGCACAGCAGTCAGGGATGCTATGTGTGAATGTGTGTGGAGCACAAGGTACCTGAGCAAGAGTAGAGCACAAAGCAAAGACTAAGGGATGTAAAAAAGGTGTTAAGACTTCAGAGGAAGATTTTCTGCTGGTCTCCCCAGCCAGGCAAGAAGATTTTGGGGTCCACTTCTCCACAAACTACTGCGACCAGCTTTGGAAAGGCAAAAGCTTTGTGTGGAGCTCTTTGGATAGTCCTCCTGCTTCATGGCCTTCCATTAACCTTCTCATACATCTGCTTGGGAAGCAGGGATAAAACACTGACAGAACTACCATTGCTATATATCACTGAAGAGCTCTTGGAAGAGAAGAGAGTTACAAACTGCATCTGCTCAGTCCTATGTCATCCTACATCATGTTCCCTACGCTGCTTGCTGGCAACACCTCCTGTTTTGGGGAGGTCACAGGTCCCAGGCAGCAGAGAGCCAAAGCCAATGACAGGACAGTGGTGGCCAGCAGAGAGCAGGGTGAACATCGAGCTGTCTGCCTGAGCAGCACATATGACCAACTTCAAAAGGAAGAACCATGCATCTATAAGACTGTCTTGGTTATATTAGAGACAAGGAGCTACTGGAGAGAGTCCAGCAGAGGCTGCAAAGATGCTGAGGTGAGTGGAGCATCTCTGTGCCGAGGAAAGGCTGAGAGCCCTGGGGCTGTTGAGCTGGAGAAGAGAAGACTCAGAGGGGATCTGATCAATAGCTAAAGGGTGGGGGGCAAGAGGATGAGGCCAGACTTGTCAGTAGTGCCCAGTGAGAGGACAAGGGGTAGTGGGCACAAACTGGAACCCAGGAGGTTCCATCTGAGCAGGAGGACAAAATTCTTTGCTGTGAGGGTGTCCAAGCCTGGCCCAGGCTGCCCAGAGAGGTTGTGGAGTCTCCTTCTCTGGACATTCCAAACCTGCCTGGATGCGATCCTGGGCACCCTGCTCTGGGTGACCTGCTGGAACAGGGGGGTTGGACGAGATGATCTCCAGAGGTCCCTTCCAACTCCTACCATGCTGGGATTCTGAGATATGTTAATGGGGTGCAGGAGGTGTTTTTCCTGTACCATAGTTCTCACTTTCTCATTGAGTGAAGGAGACAATCAATGTCTCCTGTGGGAACCATCACCGCTGCTCCCTGCTACCCACATCCAGTTTCCCAGGCAAGCTCCAGGCAGTGCCTGGAGAAGAACAGCATGCCGGCAAAGCAAGAGCCTCTGAGACTAATATTATTTCTAGCTTGCAGCTAATGAGTACATGAAAAACCATTCAAGTCATGAAAAGGCCATTTAGGCTGGTAATAACCTATATCTCTGTTGAGCAGGGCCTGGCTACGGATGCTCAGGCAAGATCCATGCTGCAAAGGAAAATTCTTTATGGAGTTTCTAGGTTATTAACATAACAAAACCCCTACTTTATCTAAGCAGCATATAGCTGTGCGATTTTTCTGCTACCGATGCATGTCTCACCATTAAATCCTCTCACATTATTTTGGGAATGGAGCTTTTTTTTTTCCTCCAACTAATCAAAACAGAGCAACTTTAAAAAAAACTCTGCTTCACTATAATCCAGTACCAACAAAAATAATGTTTAAATGCATAGTGACTTCATAGCTTCGTACAGGCAAAGTACATTCAGCCCAAAGGACTGAATGTTTAAAGGCAATAAAATCTGGATCCCCAAACAAATTTATTCTACTCTCCTGTATTTATCAGGGTACTTAATCAGAAACAATTTATTTTGGATGATGTAAGCCTAATCAAGGAGATCATCATTTAGTACAACAAAATTATCACATTGCAAGACACAAAAGAAATAGCTACTGTAAATGCATATTCCCTTCTGTCCTGACACTACGATCTATTCTTGGGGTTAGTCAGATATATTTAGTTTGATGGTGAACCCAGGTGATCAGTGAGCTCAATTCAACTATAAAAAGTAGAGTCAGCAGATGCATTAATTTGCATTTTTAAGGTAACATCACTTAGCAGCACTGACAAAGCAAAGCTACAGTTTTATTCACGACTCCTGGATAACTGTTCATTGCAAGCTGTAGCGCTGTGCTCAGCTATGGATGGTGCTTACTGCAGCGTGATCTTCTGTAGCTGCTCTAACGTACAGGGGTGGGATGGGAATGATGGTGAGTCCTGCTGAAATGTCCTGGGGCTAAGGGAAAGCTCTGCAGAAAAGGACCTGGGAGTCCTGATGAACAAGTTCACCATAAGCCAGCAATGTGCCCTTGAGGCCAAGAAGGCCACTGGTCTCCTCGGTTGCATTCAGAAGACTGTGGTCAGCAGGTCAAGGGAGGTTCTCCTCCCACTCGACTCTGCCCTAGTGAAGACAGTACCTCGTGAAGACCCCAGTACCTCTGGAGTACTGGGTCCAGTGCTGGGCTCCCCAGTTCAAGAGAGACAAGGAGTTACCATAGAGAGTCCAGTGGAGGCTATGAAGATGCTGAGGGGACTAGAGCATCTCTGTGCTGAGGAAAGGCTGAGAGCCCTAGGGCTGTTGAGCTGGAGAAGAGAAGACTGAGAGGGATCTTATCAAAGAGTGGAGGTCAAAAGGCTAGGGCCAGACTCTTGTGAGTGGTGCCCAGTGACAGGAAAAGGGCCAACGGGCACAAACTGGAACCCAGGAGGTTCCATCTGAGCAGGAGGAGAAACGTGTTTGCTGTGAGGGTGCCAGAGCCTGGCCCAGGCTGCCCAGGGAGGTTGTGGAGACTCCTTCTCTGGAGAGATTCCAAATGCACCTGAATGCAATGCTGAGCAACCTGCTTTGGGTGAACCTGCTTTAGCAGGGGTGTTGGATGAGGTGATCTCTGGAGGTCCCTTCCAACCCATTTGGGGTTTCTCATAACAGCAGGAAGCAGACCCAGCCCTAAGGCATTGCTCAGGGAGGTGACCACAGACCACAGCTGCCAGTGAGCTGATTTCCAAGACAGAAATCAGTTGTGCCAATAAACACATGCCAAGCTAATAGACTAACCCCAAACTCATGCTGCACATGGGGACCCACAGGCTGCACCCCCACTGCTGGCTCTGCAGGGAGGTGAGGAACAGGGATGTCCCCCCTTGTTTACCCTGGGCACAGGAAGATCCTGGTGGAGCATCCTACCAGCCACCTCCAGTGCCAGAAGGGATGGGGCACCCTGACACCCCCCATGGTGGGGAGAAGGCTGTTAGCACACCACAGGATTAGAAAAGCTGAGAAGCAGAGAACACATTGGAAAAAACCCCAAACAAACCACAATCCACAACAAAACCCAGCCTCGTTTCAGTGGAGATCCTGATATAAACCAACACTGATTTCTTCACTCAACAAAACGAGCCAGATTTTGCAGAACATTTCTGGCAAAGCCAGTGGAAATGTGTCCATAGACACTACTGTCGCATTTCACCTGTCCTCCCGGCAGCATGTTTTTGTGCAGGTTGTTTTTAGGAGAAACACTAATAGCCCATCAGTCCTTCCAGCCCACATAACCCACTGCTTTTGGAACCTCCCCACTGAACTATCCCTCTTGGTTTCTCATTCCCAGTCCTACAACAACACCATTTTGACCTCTCCATGCCCTGGCCCCCACAAGACACCCCAGAGCAACCTAATTGCCTCTGGTTTGCTTCCCCCGTTATTTTGGAATAATCAGCCGAACAAATTTTTAAGATGCAAGTGAGAAAACGGCAGCATCAGAGAAGCTGCAGGCAAAGCTAATTGCTGATCTGCTTATGTAGAGCTAATTTAAAACAGGAGCTGAACTTCTGGAACCGCTGCTTATTTCCTCGGGGGCAGATCCATCAGCAGGATGTGAGTAATTCCAACACGTAGAGACATTTTCTCCCTTCTCTGTAGGTATAATTCTGTTAATGCAGGTGAGTGGGTGCCTCTGGGCATGCAGGAGACCACAGCCATCCCCACCTGAATGGGGAGTAAGTAAACTTGTAGAATATCCTTTCCCGGCTGCCAAAATGCTTTGTCGGGATTTCATTTTTCAGAGGTATTAAAACCACCATTGAAACTGTCACATGTCACCCCAGGGTCCCCAGGAGCTGGTGGTTATTGCTCCACCACCTTGCTGCTCCCCATCACAGAGCATCACGTACCACAGCCATAGCTGTGTTTTAAAAGAAAGAGCAGAATGGTTTAAAATCTGCTTTTTCAAGTAGGTTCCTTAATGGCTGTGGGTTCTGCAAACCTGATGTGCAGACACACATCTGGCTACATCCCATGGCATGGAGCTGGCCTCAGTGCACGCAACCCAATGCCCACGGTATGAATGAGAGCATCTGTCCTTCGGTAGACAATCAATAATGGCAATCTTAAGACACTTCTAATTTTTAGCCACATTTCTATCCCCCTCTCCCCTTTTAAACCACTTAGACCACAAATATAAAGCCTCAAGAGCCATTCTCATGTGGGTTTCTTACTGAAATCCCTCTGCAAGCTGCATGCGAATGTATGTAAATATATGTGCAGCACGATTAAAATAAAAGCGTTGCATTTCCACAGTTTAATCAAACTGGAAAATTAACCAGCGGTACGGCTCACCCTACACTCCTGCTTACAGAGAAGCGAATGCAATTAAAACCTTGCCCAAATTCATGATTGTTGAGCTAGTGTAATAAGCGTGTACAAAAAGGGGCCCTTGAGACACAGAGTTGAGCCCCAAATGGCTTCTTCATTCAAGATGAGCCCTAACGTGGTGGGAGCACCAGGAACGGCAGTAGAGCTATCACAGGCAGGCTAATTACTTCAGCAAGACCTTCTCTCTTTAAAAATAAATCGGAAAAAAAAAAGCAGGTGTTCAGCCCAGACCCTGGGGCAATGTTTCTCCTTTGCCTGGAAGTCCCTCCTGGCAGTGAACAAAGATTCATCCCCTGGGAGATACTCAACATTCCCATATTCTGGGGAGAAAAAACAAACAAACAAACAAACCCCTAGGTGAGCTAATACTGAGTACAGACAGAGTTAAAGAACTGGAGGTCCTACAGCCATCAGAAGATGTTATCTAGACCTGATATCATAAGACATGTATATAAGTGATTGATAAGACTTTGCAAAGAATCCAGGAAAAGCCCCAGACGCAAATTTCTCTGTTGAAAGAGCGGTTGTAGCTCAGCAGGACTGAGATTTATTCAATTTCTGCCTTTCTATATCCATTTGTGGCAGGGAAATGTAATACCTGACACGTACGTTTTGTAAGTACACCCCACAACAGGAACGCAGAGCAGGAAAAGCCAATTTTCCCAGCGTCTGCTGCCAAGTGTATCCTGAACAGTGCCTTTGCCCACTCCTGGTGATGCCAGCCCAGCTCACAGTGCCAGGCTTCACCCCTCACTCTGGCACAGACAGACATGGACCTGGCAGTGGAGCATTTTATGAAGTTCATCGCTTACATACTCCCTGCTGCCCACATCACACGTTAAAACCACCCAATAAGTGGTTATTTCAATGATTTAACCAAGATGCCTTTCCCAACTTCTTCTACTGCACCCACCTTTCCATCCCTGCTGGATATTTTTAGGCATGATGCACTCGGGTGTCTTCCTCCAGATTCAAGGGGTGACCTCAACTGAGCCACAGGTTCAGCCTGAGCAGGGTTGTCCCTACCAAGGGTCACCCCAAGGCAGGGTAGACCTCACTGCCTGCTGCTCTCCTGGCTTTTCCAACTGGCTTGCCAGGGTCTGGCATTTCCTAGAATCATAGAATGTTTTGGATTGGAAGGGAGCATTTGCTGAATGTCACTTCATCCTGACCCCAAGATGAAGGGCAGGAGCCCAACATAATTGTCCACCCAGAAGGATCGCACAGGACCTGCAGAGATGGGCAGAAGTTACTAATGAAATTACCTGATGTATAATTTAGCCTGTCTGGCCTCTACTCGCTCCAGGACATTTTGCATGGTAAGATGTTGGCATGGATGGCCACTAACTCTCTCCTAGCATCTGTTTGAGGAGGAAAAGCTTGTCCAGTGCTGCAGAGGCTCTGGACATCTGCAGTGATTTCAATCTAGAGTAACTGAGACCTAGAAAACCCAAGTTGGTGCCCCTGGAAGTCAAATGAAATTCAATATTTCAGAGGAAAAAGCAGCACGGTGCATTAAAAAAGAAAAAAGACCCCACACTGCTACAGACCCGTTCAGCTTCCCCAGACAGCCTAACACAATCTGGTTCCCCTTGAGGGTCCTAACCCAATCAACTCAACATTAGCAACAGCCTTTAGTGGAACGGATACCGCAGATAAATACTGAGCAGTGACAAAACATCAGAAGGCCACAACTAGCTCTCGTGGTTTGATCGCTTCGCAGCGATGCTTGGGGCTGGAGGTCACCAAGGACCTCTCTCCACTTTCATGGTGTGCCATTTCCTGCCTTGCAGAGATGCCAGAGGCTTAGATGAATCTAAGTTATTAAGACCAGAGATATTTACTGCTTGCTTTTCAATGCTAAAAAGACCCCACCAACCAAGCCACATTTACCAAGTACTTTTATATCAGAAAAAAAATAAAATAGAGCTGAACCAGATAATTATGATGATACCACCTCACAGGAGAGGAGTTTGGTGTCGGTTTTATAAGTAGCCAAGTTGTGAGTGGTCCTTACCAGAAACACAAACCACATTGCCCAAGCCACTTTCAGACAGCTCTTCATGACTCCAACATCATTCTTGTTTCCCTGTAAAGCAGCTTTCAAATGAGGTGGAAGAGCAACTGCCTCCACACCAGGGAGCTCCTGGACTGTGCATATCACCCCCCCAAAAAAGCCCCAAAGCATGGTGCTGGAGTGGCTGTCCTAGGTTTCCTGAAGGACATTGCAGCAGCACCCAAAAAGTCACTTTGCTCTGTAACAGAGGATCAGTTCTGACCTCAGAGTGCTTCTGCCCAAGGACGGATGCAGTCCAGCTGGGAGAAAGCAATACCTTGCTATGATAATGGTTGGTTTGGGTTTTTTGAAGCAACAATAAAACTACTTTGTGTTGGGCTTATTGTCTCCATTTCAGGTCAGTGAGTTGAAGTGCTAAACAAGTTGGTGGAAACCAGGGCTGCAGAGTGCACAGCTTCGATGCCAGAAGAACCAGACAAACCCACAGCATTAAGAGCTCCAAACTGAATCCACAAGTTCTTAATTGGGGTGACACTTATTATTTTTGCTTAGAAAAAACCCCAAACAAATCCAAACAACTCTATTGGCTTTTATTTTCCATCCCATACACATTGCTGATACCTGCCCACAGTCACAAGCCTATCCCATGGACACCTTGGGCATGCACTAGTCCCATACCTGGACACAGAACAAACAGATGGGCTTGGATAAATGAAAATCAATGAGCTAACAAAGGCTTCTCTCATTCGATTGATCCAAGCCCCGCGCAGCAGCGTGCGAAACAGTGTCGACGTCGCACAAGTATAAATTTCACTCCCAGGAAATACAGTAACAAAAACTAATAGCAGCACAAATGTAGCCCAGAGTATCATTGATCCCAAAACATTAGATGACAGCATCAGATAATTTCATGAACAGTAAATATCTTTGAAGAGCAGCAGCCGCCTGCTTGCCATTGCTTTTTTTATCTCTGCAGCACTGGAAGCAGCACGATGCTGTACATCTTGCTCAGCACGTACTTAACCGCCATTGCTGAAACACTGATCCACAAACTATATTCGAGCTTATAAATTCTTCTAATATTTTCCTAGTAAAGTTTTGACATTGTTTTCCCCCGCTGTTGCTGGGACTTCACTGCGCAGGCCCTTCCTGCAATATCGTGCTGTTGCACCTACATATGTTGTCATCGAAAAGTCTCTGAAATAACACCTGCTGTGGTCTAAAGGTGACGATCCATAGGTAAGAGCACAAGCGCTTACCTCCAATTTTAAAGGCCTGGGTCCCTCGAGATGTTGGCTCTTTGAAGGGCGGAGGCAGGATGGGGTAGTTCACACAGTACATGTGGATTCACAGAATCACACTCTAGACTGGAAAAGACCTTTAAGATCATCGACTCCAAGCGTTACCTTGTAGGTTTGGACACCGGGGATTAGGTTGTCCTGAATAAACCTCCATGTACCTGCCCACAGTAGCCACGTGGGGGTAAATAACTATTCAAGGTGCCTTTCATATATGCAAAATATCAGATATCTACTGTAACACAGAAATAAGGAGATTTCCTCTCAAAGTATCTTTTTTTAGGGACTGTTTCTTTCCCAATGGTTCATTTTTCATTGACTTCACTAAGACCAGCACCCAGCCTGTGCATTAGTATTGTGAGGAACATCCACACCATCACCCAGCAATACATCAAAGACACCGGGCTTCAAAATAGCATTGATCTGCTCCAGAGATTTACAATCGTTGTTAAAATACATCTTCAAGGTATACACAGCAAGAGCACTAACAACTTAATGCGTTAGAAAATTTATAGGAGCATGTCACAGCCAGCTACAGGGTTTTCAAAAGTTACCCAAAGTTTTCATTTGCATCCCTGGGAGAACTGGCTGGTACAGAGGAACATGAGCTTGAAGTCATGATAAACTCAGGCAAAAAAACTACAGATGAGCTCCTGGCAGTTCTACTCAATGCCAAATGTTGACAACAGGTTAAAGAAAAACTCCTGCAGTCACTTTTCCCCAAATTCTCTTAACAGTTGCAGAGGAACCTGCTCAAGAGAGCTGCAGGCAGACTGACCCCTTTGCCCATCAAAGCCACCAGCCCCACGGACCTCGAAGGAAGGCACAGGGATGACGTTCAGCCTGGTGGGACACATCATGAGGTCAAATGGGAAGGTCTGACTGCAGAGCTCCATCTTTAGCCCCCAGACCCTCACATCTGCATTTCTCTGCCCCATCTCTTGCATCACCACCCATCTCACCCAGCATTTGTCCATTTTAAACGCCGAGCACTTGGTCACACCAGTTTGGAGCACAACCTGCTGTTTTACAGAGGACAGCCTATTTCCCACTGAAAAACTGCAGTTGTCCATGGCAGGGAACACACAAACACCACTTTCTCAGGAGTTGAACTTTGGGAACAAAGAGTGGATGTTCTTATCTTCATGTCAGGCTCACACATGACTATGGGTCTCACTTGCAAAATACCGTGGTTTATATGCACCATTCTCTTCCTAAAAAACACCTTCTCAGAGGTCTGAGGGGTTATACAGATTTTATTCCCGTGCCTCTTAAAACGACAATGATTATTTGTAGGCAAAGCCCCATTTCTTTCCAAACCCGCTGGAAACAGCAAAGGGACGCGCACTGCGCGGTTCCCCCACCGTAAAGAGCCAAAAACGGTACAAAGGGCAAAAATGAACATGCATTTCATTACCATTTTCTGATTAGCAGTTCCTGAGCCATAACCCCTAATGGCAGTAATTAACTCGCTGAGCTCTAATAGAGGCATTACAGAGCCCCCGATGCACGCCGCAGACTCACCACGCAGGGCAGCCGCATCGCTACGCAGCTGCCAGCTTTAAGATGTTGTAAAGAATGTCAAGGAACAATAAACGTGATTGAAGAGCTTGTTTGCAGGAACCGCTCAAATGCTCTCACTGTACTGTGAGCAACAATGAAAAAAAAAAAGAGAAAACAGGCTTAATTGTCTCCATGACGCCTATCAGAAAGGCAAGCTGCTCGGGAAAGCAACACGCGGGCTCACGTTGCCCAAGACTTCACTAAAATACTGAAGGTCAGTCTGCTCTAGTTTCCAGTCGTCACGGTGAGAAAAGGCATTTTCAGGGTGCAGACAAACAGGGAATTTGCTATAACGGTTGTTTTGTGCCTCTTGGATGCACAAATATAATCCTTGTGTTATCAATTCCAATTGCCCCACTATAATCTCCTCCCCAGGGACTTAATCTTTCAGCTTTGGCGCTTGCTGCTACTTCTTGTGCCCCTAAGTTGCGTGAAGTCAGGACTTGTGCTGTTACACTCGAGGTTTTAAAGCCTTTTAGAGAAATCCTCTAAAAAAAGAGCAGTTCTGATGTGCTCTGCTGCACCAGAGGGAACGCAGGGCTTGCTCAGAAAGTTCCCAAATCGTTACTAGGAGTGTATTTGCTGAACATCAGAGTGTTGTACACATGAAAATAGAACAATTCATTAGAGTTCCCATTTTTTTCCTGTAACCCCAGTGCATCTGATCCCCAAAGAGCACGGGTGTGCTCACGCCGGGGCTGGAGAGCGAGCGCCCGGCTCAGCCCCACTGCATTTGAGCTACAAGTGCAGATTTCAAAGGTGCCTTCACATTTCACCTCTCACAAGATGTGGAACCTTGTGAAGCTGCAGACTGCGTCAGCTCCGTGCCTTAAGCAAGGCAGGATCTGCTTTCAAGTCGACGCACGGCAAAGCTGAGACCCCGAGCTGGGCGGCTCTACAGCCCTGGCCAACAGTCACAACTCAGCCCATCCTGCCAGGAGCCCAAGGAATGAGTCCCACAGCCACCATCAGGGACCAGCAACGCCTTTTGTTTACCAAGGGGAAGGGCGCAAGCAAGGTGGTACTTCTTTCCAGAGCCTTTTGTAGAGATTCCGAGCTCCACAGGGGTTACAGGTCCCCCACCACTTCCTCCCCCAGCATCCCTTCTCTGACCAAGGACAGTGCACAAACCGATGCATCCACTGCTACCAGCACCTTCTGGATCATTCAGTATTTATTTTTCCCAGGTGAGGTCCCATTCCCAGAGGCTGGGGGATTCCCTCAGCTTGCTGCACTGCCAGCAGCTCCCACCCTCCTCTACCCAGGCAGAGACCTTCCTCCCTTTGCCTCCATTCCTTCTCCTCAGAAAACACAGCCCTGAACAGGGAGGTTCATTTACACACAGAAACATCAAGCCATACCTGGGTTTTCCAGAGACACGCCGCTATTGCCCAGGGTGAATCCTGCCACCTCCCCCAGCCATCCCAGCGTTCGGAGGCACCTCTCCCCCCGGGAGCTGCTGCATCACAGCCCCTCACAAGGAGCACTTCTCATCAAACCTCCAGGCTCCTGCTGCAGCTCTTTTACCCACACAGCGCCAATCAGCACCTCCATCACCAACACCCCTAACCAGGTGGAGATGTCTCTGCTCCAGCTGAGGAGCAGCTCATTAAACCCCCGCTGCTACCTTGCCAGGAAACAATTGCCTTTAAACGCCTTATAAATCCTACCAGCTTCCCCATTAAAGCCACTAAATCATTGCACCACTTAACAGCTCAAGGTTCACCCTGAACTCGACTTCTCTATTTACTATTTTCATGCTTTCCATTACCGAAGGCAGTGGTCTTAATTAAATTGCAATTACACATCTCCTGATTAAAAGCTACACGTGTCGTGCAAGAGAACAGCTCTTGAGTAGCATAAACCAGCGCCGGGGGGGGATCCCTCCATGCCTCACATGCCCATTTGCACCCTCGTCATCACCAGGACACACGCGTCTGATGAGTCTTTCTCCAGCATTTCTGAAAGATCTGATATTTGCTCCTCAGCTGTATAAAGAGAGACAACAGAGCTTCTCCCCCACCAACCCTGCTCCCCAAGAATCCTGCCAGCATCTCCAGCCACTGCCTTTACCCCCACTTTTTGGGAGGGTAGTGCCCCCTCCAAGCAGCTAGAAATGTTTGCTGTGACCCTTGAATGAGTTAATCTTTTCCGGGGAAAAAATACCCCGCTAAGTATGTGCTTGAAAGGAAGTTTTATGAAGGCGTTACAACCAGCAAAGTAAAAATCCTGGCAAAACTCAGCTGTCAGCTCCCAGGCAGGGTCTTCGGGTCCTGCAGCTCCGCGATGCAGCAGCCTGGAAACTCAGCAGCTGCTTCATTTAATTTGAAGTGGGAGAATTTTGAAGAGAAAGGAAAGGAGCAGTTTGGAAGTGGCTGTGTGCCGTTTTGACATGCGGTCCTTCCCCCGGGAACGCTGGCGGGGACACACGCATTGCCTTGCTGAGGCTGCTAAAGTGATCAGCTGGAAAGCAGCGGCTCTAACAAAAAACAAACCAAAAAAAGTGATATTTCAAGTCTTGAAGGTACTCTGGGAAAGGAAACCTCTGAGAAATAGCTCAGAAAAGTTAAACCTACCAGCCATCACGCTGAACTGAAAATACAGTATTGATTTACTTTTTCTTAATGATTAATGCCATGGAATGGAGCAGTCTAATCTTAATTACTGTAAATTACAGTAAAGCTCTCTGTAACATTTCTTTGACCTGTTGCCTCAGTCAAAAGTAAAATGGCAGAGTAAATACCACCAGACCAACGTGTAGTCGTGTGGACATGGCAGAGGAACACGCCAGCCTTTCACCCACCTCCTCTTCCTCCCAGACCAGGAGATGCTCACAAGTGGGCCCTACCTGCCACCAGTTCCACGCTACCTCCCCGCTCCCAGGCACCTGGAAGCTCAATATAATGAATATTTTATACTAATCAGGAGCCTTTTTTAATTCCAGGCATGGTACACAGCTCATTAACGGTGTGTGCATGTGCAGGGTGTGTTAATTTATGGCTTATTCCCTTAAGGAGAGTTAATGTTGTACTCAAAGTGCCTCCAGCTCTTGTTTAGGTTGGGGGAGAACATCTCGAGTGAATGGTATTGATTCACCATGCCCAGGTATCGATCCACTGGAGCACTGGCGGGAGCTGACTGCATGAGGAATTCCCTGGAAGGATTCTCAACTGCCATTTTGATGGTCAACCATTAAAAGCGTTGCCCAAAAACATCGCACGGGCCGTGGTAATTTAATAATATGTGGTTAACATAAAAGTTGTGGCTTGATTTTTTTTTTTTAAATTAGGCTTTCTTCTTAAGAGCTTCAGTGGAAGTCTTGAAACTAAGTAATTCTATTTGCTGCAATGACGAGACACTTCACAGATCTTGAGCTACTTCACAAATACTCAGCTGACATGACTTGGGCTTTGGAGCCATTGGTAATACTGCCAAATTTCCCTGTCCTCTCTGCTGAGCCCTGTCCCTCCACAGAAACCAAGAGGAAATTAAATTTCAGTCACTTTTGTGCCTTCTCTGTCAGAACAGAGGTAGATTTGGAGATCTGATGGTACTGCTGCCTTCTGCTATTGCAACAGCCCCTGCAAGCTTGCTTATTATAGAATCATTTAGGTTGGAAAAGACCTCTAGGATCATCTAGTCCAACCTTCATCCCAACATCTCCCTGATCCCTAGACCATGTTATGGCAAGGACAAGGAAGATTCACCGTCTTTACAATTTGTGATGCTTATACTTGTGTGTTCTGCTCAGGATATGTCTTACTGCACTTGAGCAACTAAAAAGCAATGTGAGGATGGCTCAAAACCCCTAAAAAATTTCCCAGGAAGGCTACGCTCTGTCAAAGTCTTCTCTCAGCACCACTTTCTACACATCAAGTTATTTTTCTTAGTGAAGAACTGCAGCCATAGGCCTTGCCCGGGTGTTTTAGTGCAGCTGCACATGGACAGCACATCTGTGCTAATAAATACTCCTTTGACAGACACTAGGAATTATTTGCATGGCAGAATAGATAAACTATTAAGAAGAGGAAAAGGAAAGCAATTCACTGATACCATGTAAAACCAAATTAAATACACCGCCCAGCATCCCTCACCTCGCTGTGTTCGACTGCTTTGCCTTTGCTTAGGGACCAGTAACTGTGCTCCTCAGAGCTCACATTTGCAGCTTACACATGTTCCTAGCACTAAAGCATCTGGAAAGCTGTTCAAGATCACTGCTAGACCATGTTATGGGGCCCAGAAACACCAGGTAACATCTCCAAGGTAATCGTAGCATTGTTTGGGTTGGAAAAGACCTTCAAGATCATTGAGTCCTGTTGTTAACCCAGCACTGCCAGAGCACCACTAAACCATGTCCCTCAGCACCACATCTCCACGGCTTTGAAACCCCTCCAGGGATGGGGACTCCACCACTGCCCTGGGCAGCCTGGCACAGCCCTTCACGACCCTTGCAGGGAAGAAATTTTCCAACTTAAACCTCCCCTGGCGCAACTTGAGGCCATTCCTTCTCATCCTATCACTTCTTCCTTGGGAGAAGAGACAGACCTCACCTTGCTCTAACCTCCTTTCAGGGAGTTATTGAGAGCAAGCAGGTCTCCCTTAAGCCTCCCTTTCTCCAGGCTAAACGATGGGCAACGACAGACCTGAGTAGCAACTTTCTTTACTTCTCATCTTTTTCACGTCCACAGGATGGTTCTTTTCCTTTTTCTTTCCTTTTATTTTACCCGTTTGTAACACCAACAAGCCTTAGCTGCCTCACTGAAAATCACAGTCCTCCTCAGGGAAGCTCCTAATGCTCCATCAGATTTTACTATCTGAGTTCTGCAATTCACAGGGACAAATGCAAAATATGAGGCCAAACAACACATCATCTCTATTTTTCCCCCCCGTGGGTCAGAGCCCACCATCTCCAGCGAGCAGCATCCTCCCAGCTGCCCGCAGCAGGCAGGGCTGGCACAGAGACTGGTAATTTAATGGTGATTTGATGACAGGGCGATATCCTGTCATTACAATAAGGAGAAGTCAGCTGGGCGAGGGCGATGCTCTGGTGTCACCTTATTATTTGAGCTTTCACTAGAGGAAACCAGCTCCAGGTTTGTGCTGAATGGCTTCTGTAAAACGATCGCAATCATCTCAGTGATAAATAAAAGTAGATAGCAGCATATCCGAGGGCATCCCAAAGTGCTGCAGCCTTACTTGGGACACTTAGGTGAAAAGAAATTCAACAAAAAATGCCATTTCTGTTCAGAAAGGTCTTCATGGTAATGACTTTTTTATCACCGGGGCAGGGGGGCGAGGAAAGAACAATTTACTTTGCTGGTTTCCACTTCTCCATCGACTGTCAGACAAAGTAGCAGGTGGATATAGAACCTTTCCAAATGAGAGCTGGCAGGTTCAGGGGAAAAGACTTTAAATATATTTGAATCCAGCACTCTCTATATTATTCATGGGGAGCGTGATTTGCAGCTCTCGCAGTGTCAATTTTTTCTATTAATTGTTAATGCAACAGCCAGATCTCCTGGGGGCAGAGGGAGGTGTTGTTTTCTAATGTTTCAAATCAAGAATATTGTAATAATCCCTCATTAATTCAATCATCCTTCTGTCAGATAACTGCTGTCTAATTTAAGGGGTAAGGTTTTAAATAAAGATCCTGGCAAAACCATCAGGTTGATTTAATACATATCCAAGTGAAACTCATAAGCCTTGGAAACAAATCAGTCTGAAAATTAAAGGTAGATGGCAATGGACATGTCATAACTCTTCATACAGGTCTTCTTCTATCTTGCCTTTCTTTTTCCATTTTTTTTTTCTCTTTCCTGTTCCTTTGCCTTTCCCTGTTCCTTTGCCTTTTCTTCTTCTGATGGATCTCAGTCTCTCACCCTCTTCTCTTCCCACACACGGAAGGTTTCAGTGGTCCCATTTCTGTGTGCTAGCACAAACCAACAGCAACATTTTCAAAACTAGACAGTTCTTGGTGATGGATTTTTGTTTTCAAATCATCCCAAATGCCTGCCATGTGATCAAATTCATAGCTTCTTACCTGTATCATCCCTGACAAACAAGACCACATCTTATTTTCCAGCTTAACCAGCCAACCAATAATCAAAGCTGTCCTGCCTTAATCCTTCTTATTCAAAGGTCAACACATCTCCTTGCACCACATCTCAAAAGAGCACTGCTCTCTTAAAAAAAAAACCCATAAAATAAAAATCATTGAACCCTTCCAGCTGATGTTGGACAAGGTTAAACCATGGGAAAAGTGTCCACAGTGACATTTGCCCTATTTACCACGAAGATGTTTATTGGGAGAACTCAGAGGATGCCACCACGTGTCTCACAGTGAGGAAAACAATCACTTAATGCAATTCTACATGAAATTTTCCTGAAATTGCTGCAGGTGCTAAGACAGAGCTCTTGGCTGTTTGAACTCTGCAATGCACTCACCAGGATAATCATGTTCACTTGCCACACCAACTCATTAATTGTAATTAGAACTACAAGTCGAGAGGTATAGATGCTTCAAAATAAATATATTTTCCAAATAGCTTCTTAGGTGGAAAGTAATAAAATGCTAACAGGCTGCAAAGGGGAATACAGGAAAGATGAGTGTTGTGTTTAATACAGACAGAAACAGAAAAGAGCAGGACACCCTTGTTGGGACAGCATTTCACCTAACATCAGCCAGAACAAATCAGCCATGGTCAGAAGAGCCAGAGAAGAATATTTGTCTTGTTGGTCAAAACTGTCTTAATGAGTTCAGCTAGGTGAGCAGCAGCAAAGGAGGATGGAGGAGTGACAGAGGAACTTTACCCATGCCCTTCCCCTGGGAAAATGCTGCTTTCCTTCCACTTCTACAACCAGCAGCTCTCCAAAAATAGTCTATTGAGTCTGGAACAAACCTCCTGGGAAGCTCCACAAACCACCAGCGTGCAGGTTCACCTTCACTTGGCTTTAAGACAAGCCGTCTCAAGCACGAAGTGCAGCGAGCTCAACAAAATACCCATCTGAAAACAAACACTACCCGGCATGGATGGAGGGAAAATGAGCTTTGAAATGGGACTTAGAATGAGCTCATTTTCTGGACGCACAATAATTAGCATTCCTTGAGTCGTCAGGGCCCTGAAGTCTAACGAACTGGATACGATTTCCCTCGGCGCCACAGAAATATGCGTCTTCAGGGCACAGACACGCTCAGACACCTATTTTTAAAAACCCTTGCTGGCTGATCCAGCACAAACTCCTTCATGTGCACTGAGAGTTTTCAAGGACTATAAAGTTTCTCTGAAAAATGAGGGCTAGAAGAAATTATTAGGGATATTAGGAGGTGTGGGAGCACGTGTGCATGGCTGTGCATGCAGGTACGCGTGTCCTCTGCGTGTCTTGAAACGGCCACGGTGTTATATATGACACTGGTCTGGACAAGTTTTAACAATTAAAAATATGTATTTGCCCTTCTTTTACTAAATCTTTAATCTCCCCCTTAATTTCAAAGTTTTTCCATTAGCAATTTCTTTGTAAGTTCTCACCGGGCTTTGTACATCACCTGCACATGAATTGCTGTGACCATAAAGGTAACACAGCAGGATCCTCAAAGTCTGAGAGGGGCTTCTGGGCTGTTGTATGTGATTTATCCAACCGACTTGAACTCTTCTGTCAGTCTCTTGCCATTATTGAACAAAGGCTATTTATGCAGGTGTGATTTAAAAAAAAAAAAACCCAACCTGAATTTTGTCAGCATCTGCTTTAATCTGTCTTCACATCTTAATAACCAGTAATGGGAAATATCAACTGATTTTCTCTCCTGTTCTCTTTTAGAGAAATAAGTGTTGCAATGATGAGTTCAAAGAGACTCCATAGCTCTTTCCCAGCTGTCATTTAATAAGCAATCTGGAAGACTTTAGGTCTTCTGGAGAACATGGTGAATACAGGCAGTCTCTGGCATCACAGTCCTGCAACTATTGCCTCCTGAAATGAGTCTTGCTTTAGACTTTCATGGAGATATTTTGCAGGTATTAATATTTTTTTAGGACTGTATAACTTATCGTAAGAGGTTTTCACTATTTCAACTTATCTTTCAATTTCCCTAAAACCTTTTAGAAATGGAAGCAGGAGTGAATACTACAGGCATTAAATGCTCTGCCTTTTCCTATTTCAGCTCTTGTTATCATTTATTGACAAAAGCCATTACAGGAAAATGTTGTGTACCCAGCCTCTATTTCTCAATGCTCAGAATAGGTGCTTGTGTCCTTGTGCTGCTGGCTAGTAGAGAGTCATGAAAGGCAGGTAATCAAGAAGCCAGGATCCATACACTGCCTTAAGGGCCTGATCAGGTTGCTGCTAACTCATTTATTCAATAAATCTGTAATAATAGATAACTGCATCACAAGGCAGTCGCAGGAAATAAATATATGGCCACTAAAGGCTGCTTCATTTGTATAAAATCATTGTTTTCATAGAATGAGTAGCCGGTTAAACTGTGAAACAGGCAAAATAATTCCTTGGAGAGTCAGCATTGCTCTCTTAAGACTGATCTTCACTGGCAGTGGGGAGAGCATGTCCACTCTAATGGAACAATTTAAATGCATAACTGTTAAAATAAACTCTTTAAAGTATGTCTCCACATTCCTTCTGTTGACTAGCGACACATCACTTTTACATAAAATGCTGTAGAACTGAGAGACATTTAAAGCAGAAAAAAACCCCAACCCGTGCTGCCTATCTTGGGCTGGTCTGTAACAATTTCTGTGCTTAAAGGCAAGACTGATTGTGTGAAAGGTAAAAAGAAATGTACTTCACATAGCTTTGCCGATTTAAACCTCCTTTCTGGCTTTCCTGATGCATGTGTGACATTCCCAGGTGAGGAAGAAGAAAGCAGCAGAGAACATGATGGAAGAGCAAACATTAAAAAGAAACCCTCCAAAACCCCAAATCCCCCAGAAACCCCACCCAGGTAAACCAAACCTCAGTATTGTACATGCCTCTGGTGCCAGACCCTGCTTTGCCCAGCCCAGGCTGGTGGAAGGAGGGACAGGATGGGAAGTGCAGCTCTTCCCACACCACTTCGGGAGTCCCCAGGGCCTAGTGTCACTCCAGCCCCAACACAACGTCACCTCGTGTAGGCTCCCGGGGGAGCAGAGCTTGGTGACTTGCACTTCTCCCCCTCAGGCTTATCAGCAAGCACAGAGTTGATGATTCACAGCAGAATAAATCAATTCTAGGTACTTTTTCTTGGATTTCATTTTAAGAAGGTTAAATAAATAAATCTCCATTTAAGCAAATTTATTACCTGGCTAATGCATTGCAATTTTGCTTGGATGGAAAGCTAGAGAGATCAAATCAAAGTCACGGATAGGCTGGAAACAAATCAATGAATTAGAGTGATCAGATCTTCCTCAGCAGCCATAAAACAGACCTCAGGATGAGTTTGCGATGACAAAGAATTACCTTCTGTCAGGAGAATTGATTGAGGCTTCACCTTTCTTTCAGCGGAGGGCCCAGATTTAAACTGGGAAGGTATCAGGTTGAAAACATGTCGAAATTTTACTTCAAATAAAATTACTTCAAATACAAGGCAAGAAGACTTCCTAGGCAAGACTGGAGATGAAAATATTTGCCCAGTGGAAAAAAGAAGACCGAGATACTTTCCCATCCCTGCAGGAAAGCTGGTACCTGCCTCCATGGAAGGGGACGAGCTTGCTGCTGTCCCTTCCACAAAGGAAGGGACAGGGGCTTTTCTCTGCATTGTTTTTGGTGCAGTGAGACCCCAGTAAGGACACTGGTGTCCCAGTCACTATGCACAGACACAGAAAAGCCGACAACAACAGGGGGTTTATTTGCACTCATGACTTTTCTTTAAAAAGCCAAGAACCAGATCTTGAATTTTCAGCAGAAAGTGAAAAATATACATTGAAGCCGGCTCGCTTGGTAGAAAACCCATTTTTCATTCACAATCAATTCCTCCACCCCATTTCCAGGGACAGCTAGTCAATCCTCTGCACTCAGCTTCAGACCTTGTGTGCAACGAGATGCAACCGCTCCTCCCCAAGACGCTCCTTTAAATGTGAATAATGCCCTGAGTGCATCCGTCTCCATCTCCCTTTGCATTTTGCAACTCCATCAGCTTCCCCGTTGCATCCATCCATCGACATTATGAATAGCCATCAACTGCCGTGCCCCTGGGTGACCTATATTCTGCGTTAAGGGTTAGGGCTGGGCTGGCCACTAGATGAATGACAGATGCTCTTAAAGTGGGAAGAGAAAGAGAGTAAGGGAGATATACTGGGGAACTGGAAAATAAAACTAAAACATCTTTAACAAGGATAATGACAATAAGATGGAATATATACAAAGACAATATAGAACCCAGCCCCTTAATGGCAATTACGTCACTGTCACTGCTGATGCTGTGGAGCAAGCACTGGAAAAGTCCCAGACCGGGCTCAGCGGCAGATAAGAACCAGATTCAGGGGCTGGATTCAGGAACGCACGGATCAGGATTGAATGCTGAACAGAGTCAGAGCCCATTTGGATCCCAAATAAAGCTTTAAATAGCAGTCAGAATAATTAAGAGTAGTTATTTCCAGTAATTACGAGGAGTATCAGTCAATTTTATGCATGGGTGGTTAAGACACCAAAGGCTATAAAATCAGATGATAATGAAAAGAGCAATCCTAACAGTTCTTATTTATTGCCTTTTCTATCGCTGGAGACCACAACCACTGCTGTAAATGTGCAAACAATACCAGAGAAGGCTTTAATACATTTTATCACCAGTTTCCATTGTCTGGAGGCTGATGAGACAAGGCTTTGTGCTCCACATATTGTCTAATTAAGATTCTCTTAAATGGAAACTTTGCTTTCATAACAAGCAAAGCTAAGACAGTTATCAATCAGTTTATGTAGGGAACGGGAAGTTTTGAGCACAAAAATACACAGCATGGAGAGATAAGACTTTTGTAGCTAGTAGACATTTGATTGTTATCTATTAGATACCGGTATCAGGGGCATGCATGCAGAGCCCACCCCAGGCTGCTGCTCTGTGGTCAGAGAATGGCAAATCCCCATGAAAACAGACAAAAATAGTTGGGTTTGGGCTTGGTAGGTGGGAAATGCTCGTAGATCATGTGGCAGAAGTGTGGCCAGCCTCCTCCTCCTCCTCCTTTTCATAGGATTATAGAATCATAGAATGTTTCAGGCTGAAAGGGACTTCTAGAGGTCATCTAGTCCAACCTCCCTACACAAGTAGGGACATCTACCTAGGTCAGGTTACTCAGAGCCTCATCGAGCCTGACCTTGAATGACTCCAGGGATGGGGCCTCCACCACCTCTCTGGGCAGCCCGTTCCAGTGCTCTATGACTCTCATGCTAAAGAACTTTTTTCTAATATACAACCTAAATCTATCTTTTCCTAGCTTAAAACCATTACTCCTTGTCCTATCACTACAAGCCCTTGTGAACAGACCTTCCCCTGCCTTCCTGTAGGCCCCCTTCAGGTACTAGAAGGTCAGTATAAGGTCCCCGCAGAGCCTTCTCTTCTCCAGCTTGAGTGTTCCTCCAGCACACAACAAAATACACATCAAAGTACACCTGGATGGTGTCCCAATCCCTTGGGCTATCTTGGGGGAGGATGTTTGGGGCCCCCTGGGAACTTGGGTTTGGTTGGGTTTGGTTTTCTTAAGTCATCCTGCTCAGATTAGCCAAGCTACAAAAAGCCTTCTTTTGAAAAAAGTTACCCAAAGAAAACACATTTCACACGTTTTCTACATAGTCAGATGCCTTCAGGCCAAACGTTGTTGAATTAATTCTGTTACATCTTTCCGGGCTGAACAGTAATTATTGCAGCACTGGGGATGAGTCATCACTAGCTGTAGTTTATCTTCTGGAATATAGCGTGTACTGTACCTAATATTGTGTGCGCTGGAACTAAATCAGCTACTTACTCCAATAGCTTTATTATATTAATAAAAAAATAAAAAAAAGCAAAACCAGGATTTCTCTGTCATTCACGTGCCAGGCATAGCACAAGCCCTTAATTTGCACCTTTCCTGCAAGAATCATAATAAGAGATTTGATCTTCTGTTTAAGTGTGTCTGTGTGCTACGTGTACAAATAAAGAGCAACGATCTCAGGAGAAGAAACTCAGAAGCTGATGAGAAAAAGGTGGAAAGAAAGAAGGGAACCCTGTTCTGGGTATTTGCCCTTTTCCTTTGGGTGCTCCCAGGGGCTTGGTGCTCCCTTGGGGTGGCCTCACACCAAGCCATGCCCCTTGGGGTCACCATCCTCACATCCTTCTGGAGGAAGCCCCTGGGAACTGGATGTTCATGAGAAAGCACAGCCTCCATGATTATGGCCTTTTTGTACATTCTCAGGAGTTCAAATTTCCCCGTTCCATCTCTAGTTGAAACACCTTAATTTAATCCTCCCCCAGTTTGTTCAGAAAGCTTCCACACCCTAATTAACAGCTTCTGCACTTGAGAAACGTAGCCTCCTGTTTTAAGGGTAACGACTCTTTCCTATTCTAGATTTCCACCTAATTTGTTCTCTGCCGAAGACTTTAGAGATGGCAGCTTTTAATTACATGAAAAGATAACTCATCAATTTGTCGGTACCACCTCTGTTAATGACGCTCTTCACAGAAGTTATCGTTGTGGCTTATTGCACCAAAGCATTCAGAGATCTGCTGCTGCTCTGAATGGGACAACTTTTCTCTCTCCTAGAGAAAATCACCAATAGTTCTGTAACTACATCAGCTTCCTCCAAAATAAAGAGACAGCTTACAAGTCAAACACCGTGACGACGGGCAAAAATGCAAAGCTTGAGAGAGCATCTATATGAGCTTAGCCCTAGGAAAAGGCATGGATTTCCTATTTTCAGAGACAAATTCCTTGAGAACAACTCCTATTTGTCTGATAGCTTGAAGGACACCCAAAGGCACTAACAACATAGGTGCCCAGGCTCTCCTGAATGCCAGCAGCAACTCCTGGGGTTGACTAATCAGGTTATAGATAAGGTGAAATTTGGCCGCCCTCCTCATGGAGTTCATGCCACTGGGGAGATGCTGCGAGGTTTATGGGCGTGCTATGAACCCACTTCATTAGTGAGAACTTCTGGGGGGTTGATTTCTTCTCTGCATAGTCCCGCAGTACTGTATTTTATAGGATACGTTTTTCCTAATCGGACTGTCCAAAAAAATTACCCAAGTAGTGTAATCCTCAAGGTTCATCTGTCAGGTCAATGAAGCAGCTCACGCTTGTGGTCCACAGGGCTCTGGTTTTACTTCTTTATTTTTCCTTGCTGTCTGTGTTTAAGTAACACTAAGTTTAGACATAATAAACCTTCCAGTGTTTGGCCATTCACAATTAGATTTACCTTTCCGTGCTTGGCTTTTGCTGCTATGGTACCTACACTCGCACAGTTAGAAAGCCAAGGCTGAAGCCACCAATTTTCTCCTCTAAAATTTAAAAGTAGGCTCTGGCTTTCATCAGCAGCGTGACTTGAGGTAAATTAACTTTCACTTTGGCTTTTGATGGATGTATAATGAACTCTGCATTGTTCAGCTGGAAATCTTGGAGCTATTTTTCATTCCAAATGTCTTCTGAGCAGCACGTTTGACAGGTTATTAAGATTTTAGTATCACTGTGGAAACATTTTTCTAGGCTTCTTGGCTAGGCTCGGGAGAGGTTCACTGCACCTTCTCCATCTCCACACCAGCCTGCTGATCTCCTAAACCTGCTGGTTTTCTAAATCCACTTTTTTTAGATTACCAAGTGGTGGAAATATGGAATAAGCAATGATTTTCATTCTGGTTTCTTTGTCCTAAACAGGAGTCAGGGAGATGCCGGTTGGGGAGCACCTCCAGGAGCTCATATAGAGACCTGGGTCCCACAGCATCCCTCTGCCAGGGAGCTGGTGGGCAGGAGCGAGGGCAAGCGCAGGTGAGACAGCAGACGGTTGCTGGATGCTCCTGACTGCTGCTCTGGCCTATAAGGAGAGGGTTTTTATTATCTGAATTACTCAAACCTCTTCTGCTAGTGTGCTGTTTCCACTGATAGCACTTTTATAAAGGTTTTCATGATTTGCAATTTCCCAAGCAATTTACAGAATACATTTCCCTCTACTGAAAGGACACCACAGGCAAACGCTCTGCTTTTTTTTGGTGTACTATCATAGAATCACAGGATGGTTTGGGTGGGAAGGGACCCAGAATATCTGGGACTGTTTACTGAGCTGTTGGGCCCTTTCTGCAGTTGGCTGCAGAGATCATTCTGTGGTTTGTCGTAGAATCCTAGAATGGTTTGGGTTGGAAGGGACCTTTTGAGGTCATCTCATCCAACCCCCCTGCACTGAGCAGGGACATCTGCAACTAGAGCAGGTTGCTCAGAGCCCTGGCCAACCTCACCTGCAATGGTGCCAGGGATGGGGCAGCGACCACCTCTCTGGGCAGCCTGGGACAGGCTCTCACCACCCTCAGTGTCAAAAATTTCTTCCTTTTCTCTAGTCTAAATTTCCCTCTTTTTGTTTAAAACCATCCCCCCATGTCCTGTCCCAACAGGCCCTGCTATGAATGTAGTGCTTATGTACTAAAGACAAAACAAACTAAAGAAAAGGTTAAAATCTTTCTATAATGAGCATATTTGAGTGGATCTAAATCCCAGCCTCCCTGAAGTTCATGCAACCATCAATTTCTACTTCTCCCATATTTTAATTTTGGCTACCAAACCGATTTTCTGGTAACCCAGGGTAGGTGAGGGAAAAAATACCTGGGGAGAGGCACAGGACAAGGTGAGCCCTAAAGGGAGGAGGCATGGAAGAGAGAGGCAGGTATTGGGTGAGAAATTGCTCCCAGTGCAGTTTCTGAGTTTCCAAAGCCTGCACCTGGCAAACGAATTTCAGAGTTCTTCAGAAAGCACAATCTGATGACACATAATATCACTTTCTTGAGTAAAAATGACAAGACGGATGCTTTTTTCTCTCTCTGTTCTGATACAACTATTTCTTGCTGTCTGAGTCATCTCATCAGCCGACTCAACTACAGAGAGATTTTTATCCGTGTAGAATGCCAGCAAGTCATGCCTTGTATTTCAGAACTTCAGGAAAGAGAGGAAAAAGGGGTCCAATATTTTTGTGAGAAAAAAAAAAAGAAAAAAGAAAAAAGCATTTGGCCAAATTAGAAATTATAAATTAGCATCAGCCACAAAGCTCCCATGAAATTAGTGCTGAATGTAGGACTTCCTTAGTGCCTAAGCTCCAACCCTAACGAGCCTTCCCTTGGTCAGCGCTATCATTTTTGAAGTCAGCAGCCTGGGTGTGGCTGGGTGTACTTCTAAGCTCTAGGAGAGGGACAAGTAAAGAGCCATTTATTTTAAAAGTTAACCCTTCTTTCTGCCTTGCAAAATCTTCGCTATGAAAGGTCACGTGGAACTTGCTGTTCCAGGCTCAGATTTTTTTTTTTTAATAATTTTTTAAATTAACATTAAATGCGTTCAAAACAAAAGTTATGAACTAAGTTGAATAAATTTCTCACCAGTGTTTGAGTGGCTTGGTAGTTGGAAGGTCCAAAGTTATTAAATAGGAAGCATTTTCAAACAGAGAATATTCCTAAAATTATTCCTGCTCAATTTTTTTACTAGCTTTTTATCCTCCTGAAATGGGAACAAGAAATACTATTTGCACAAGAGGAAGAATAGAGAAAGTGTCTAAGATCTGAGGGTCATTTGTATACATAAAACTCCACATTCAAACCTTGCCAGATACAGTGATAAATGTCATACCATAATATCTTTGTTTTTAACAACCCAAATTCCTCCCCCTCACTCTTCACCAGTCAATCTGTTGTTTGCACCAGGATACTTGATGGGCTAATTGGATTGTCACATTTTAGGACATCTTTTTCCCACCCAAATGCTATAAATCAGCATTTTATGAATGAATAAACCCCATCTGCCAGCTGTTAAAAACCTGCTTCCAGGCTGTGCTATCTAGGTCATTGTATTTCATGACTCGGGGGCCACCAACAAGCAATAAAGTTCTTACTGCACGACTAAGGATATTTTAGCCTTTCTCAAATCAACTGATAAAATAAGCTGGTAACTGCTTAAAGCATTTGCCTTAAAGATGTTATGTTGCTCTGACAGCCAGCAGGCTGTCCCCACCAGCCTCGGCCCGTCTTTGGAGTCGTACATCATTAATTAACACCACGATGACCACAGCCCAGCAACCTTGGGAAATGAGCAACCACCTAGCTGAGATAAAAATGTGTACTTGTACTGCTCGAGTCTGGCTGCCTTTACCAGCCCTCAGAGGACAAGATTAGAAGAGCCTTGGTACATCCTAGACCTTCGTGGTGCATCGGTCACAAAACACCAGTATGCTAAAATTTGGAGGAGTTCAGCCTTTTACGGCTTGTTGAAGAATAATTTACGCAGAAGTGAGAGGATATATTTCTACTGTATGCAAGAAGAGACAGACACACCAAGTGCTTCCCCTACAACTGATGGGGAGCATCCTGTGCCAGCCTGAGATGGACAGTTTGTTGCAAAGCTTCAGACCTAAAAGAAGAAATTTTCCGAAAATTGTGCACATCAGAACACACATTTATCTCTCTGCCTAATTTACATGTACAGTTATTATTTGCGTGGGCAGCAGCAGCCGCTGTGCCTGTGGATGATTAATGAAACGTGTAAAAAACCTCACATTTGGTTGCTATGAATGTCGCACAATCTTAATAATTTTGTGCATAACTTGTGTCCAAAGCACATTTCCCCCCCCGCACGCAGCTACACCCTTTAAAAACCAGTTTGAGTACTGGGAATCTGTCCCCATCACTTTTAACCTTATAACCTTGAGATCAAGATTACAAAACATAAAAGGACAATTCTTTACTAGTAATATCCCTAATGTTTTGTTTAGTTTGGGTTCTGCTAAGTGGTCACTGGTTATATTACGTATTATGCTAGTGAAGCATAAGATGCTATTTCCATGTTTGTCCCTAAGCTGGCACAATATCACCCTGGAAAAAAGGCAGAGATCCTTTCCTGGTGCCTATGCCTCTCCAAAATTGGAAATTGTTGTCGCTAAAATAATTGACGCACAGCACTTCTTGACACGTCTGGTTTTAATTAAAGCACACTTCAATTAGAAAGGGAGAACAACCTTAAGGGAATCTTTCTGCCAGATGGTGATCCCTAATTTGCCTCCAATGTGTTGGATGCAGCATGAGTCGCTCCTGCTTAGCTGAGGTTGATCAGATATGTAAAAATAACCCTGTGAAAAATGAGTGAAACGACCCCATGAAATGGCCATATGGGTCCTCCCTTCCGTTAATATCTGAGCTGTTTAAGAATTAATGGGAATTCTGGCTTTGTCCTAAGGCTATGATAGTGAAGAAGAACCACTACTGGTTCGGCAACCAGGGATGACATCCGTATTCCTTGAGTACTGTGGCTGCAGGTAGCTCTCCAGTCCCTAAACCAGCTCCTCATCCTCTCCTCATCTGCAGATTGGTAGAGAATATACTCATTACCTTCCATAAATAAAATTGATGAAACAATTAAACTCAACTTCAGCTTTTTCCACTGTTAAGACTCCAAAGAAAAAACAAATGCAGAACTTATGTTGTCATATATCATGACATCAAAGATATTTGTACAAATTCTGCGCCTGGCCCGTGGAGTTCAGAACTTTAGCTCCCACAAAACCATTTTTGAGACCTAACTGGAAAATCTGTCCTGCAATATAAGTGAATATTAGGTGGCTCCTTTCACTTTTACATACTTTCACTTATGTCAGCTCTTAATTTGGTGTGCTCATTGACAGCGAATGGATTGCCTACAAATCATGTCACAATGAACGCTAATATTTCCAGCATGTAAAATACCCCTTACACGTCAGTGAAATACGTGTTTTATAAATTAAACTAAGAATGCAACTGTGATTTGGCACTGCATTAGCAGATTATGGATTCCAATTTATTGCAGTGGCGGAACTCCACTCTAAAAAACTCCCAAGTCTTGGACCGCCTTCAACGCCCTGCAGACTTTCACTCTGCTCTGCTGGGGTACTGGGTGTAGATTTCCACTTTTTCAATAATAGTAATGGTTTTTTTAAAAAAAAACATTGGGGATTTAAGCTTATTCTAGTGCCAGAACTGGTGATGGTGGTGCTGCGGCAAGGGGCCAGGATACTGTGACTGCTGGAGAGGTGATAAATCCTTTAGCTGCTCTGGTAAACCTGGACCTGGGAACTGGTCAGGATTAAGGACCCTTAGGTTATGTGGGAACTCGCTGCCATCACTGCATAAACTCCTGCTAATTTGAGAAGTTTTTGCATTAGGGTGTAAATAATGCTAAACCAGATCTGACCACTTTGGTATTTTACAAGTGGAAAAGAAGAACGGAGAGACGTGGAAACGTGTCTGAGGGGTGAGTGGATAAAGTGTTGTTGCCTTTTAGCTTTCCTGCAGTTGTTATTTCTTTCTACGACTATCAATAAAACTTTACCTTAGCAATAACTCACAGGAGACATAACTGGTAGGAAATCAGATTTTCTGATATCTTGATATTTGCCGCTGCAATATGATCTGAAAGGTCAGTGGGTGTCTGAGACCTCAATCCTATCTTCTGGGTCACTGTGAATAGACCCATGGAGGAAGTTTTACGATCAGGACATTGTTAATGACCTGACATATTAATTCCGTGGTATTTACAATGACCCTTGGAGACTTAATATTTCACCAGCCCCACTGGAGAGAAATGACTTTTTTCAAAAGCTCGATTCGGTGGCACTTGCCCGGCAAAGCAGAAAGTCCCTGCAGGACAGGCGGCATTTTAAGATTTCCAGCTCAAGTTCTGTAAAGATCATCCTCTTACACACCGGCCGTGGCAATACTTGGGAGCTAACGTAGCCAAATACCTCTTTACGTACTACTGGATTTCTTACAGGGCAAGGTTTTCAGTTTCAAAACCTTCTTTAATTTGCATTTCAAAGTAGCTATAAAATATGAATTCCAGTGCAAAGCATTAGCATAAAAGCCGTTCAGTATTATATATTTTGTTAGAAGTGCCAGGAAAAATTCCACAACTATTGCATTTCCATCTGGCAACATCTTCCTACCCTGAGTATTTGCATAAAATATTTCCTCAATAAAGAAAAATTATTAAACATAAACTCTTTACATTATTTCCAAATAGATAACTTCTTCGCAATTGTACAAGCCAAGGAACCCTGCTATTGCAAACAAACCAATTCCCTCTTTTCCAGCTGTTTCAGAATAGCTTCAGAAAAGCACTCCCTACTCTGTCTTCTACTGAAATGTCTCTGTCGGTTTTTAAATATATAAGATTTGGGGTTTTTAAACCAGTAAGGAATCATCAAAGAGAGGCTGAACAAGGTACTCCTGTTCACTGATGCTTCTATGCTCAGTTCTACCTCCACCTGATTACCAGATTCTTGGTGTATGTTGGTCCACAGTACCATTTTTCCCTCTGGTACTTAATCTCTTGAATTAGCCCTAAATTCTCACAGGGACACCTATGCAAGTTAACATTTAAGCTGACGTTACCTTATCTCACAGAGTTAGACTTTAAATACTCTATTTCCAGCGTTCTTGGGCAGCAGAAAAGAAAGTTACCATGCAGCTGCTGTAAAACACAGGCTAAAAGAAAGAAGGCATTTAAGTATTAAAACTCTTAACCCAGCTTTTCACATGGAGCAGATCGTATAGCTCTGTTTGCCACCACTCTCTATTAAAATAATTAATAAAAGGTACCACCATAATATACTCTGTAATAACTCTTTAGCCCAATAGCAATATGGGTATGATGCCTGCAATAGGGGAGATGGGACCCACATTAAAACAAGGTAAATAACTCAGACACGCTGTTTTTCTTTTCACTTCCCTGCCTGGGAACGTTATTCGCACCAGTTCTGGTTACAGCTTATTTCAGCAAAAGGGTCGTGCACGTGTCAGTTACAGAAACGAGGAAGTTTAATGCAAAGCGTATTTTCTTTCCTTAAACATGCGCATTTATCTAATCCTTTCCATGATTATGTGTCAACCTTCTGAGAAAAGGAGAAAGAAAACGCCAAGAAAAGAGTATGTTTCTGTTTTACACGTGCCCGTGCAGGTTATATGGAATAGGCAAAGCTCTTGCTCAAGCAATTACAAATTACTTGCCAGTTATACGCGCTTCTGTTAAAATATAGCTACATTCACTAATCATCTGCTTCAAGATTAATTCTCAAAACCTAATGCTTTAAATGACGTTCAACAGAAACAAAGCAGCTTCTCTCAGGCACAAGCTGTTATTTGGCCAAGTAAGCAAGCAGCCCCCTGAGACACTCTCCCCAGCTCCATCATGGGTGTCCTGGTTAATGCCAAGTGTCTGGACTCGGCACAGGCTGGGACTGCAGGGGACAGCATGGGTTTAAACCACACAGGAGGAAGGGAAGAGCCAACACAGCCAGAGTTTGCTTTTTTGACAGCAGTCAAGCTGGAATCTGCCTCAACAGCACCGGGAGAATTACAAACCCAGCTTGTCCCCGCTGGCTTTGCTGCCCGGTGACTAAGGGACACACCAAATTACAACTTAGATGGGGTAAAACACCAGCTGTAATATCAAACTTATGCTCAAGTCACTTTTTAGCCCCAATTAAGGGGGGGGGAAAAAAAAAGGTTGTGATAAAAATTACTTTTAACCCAACCATCTAGACTTGCACAAAATAAATAAAAAAAATCCCTCTTTGATGAGCCACGGTTTGAGAATAAACCAAGATGCACAAGCTGGAATAAACCTGCCCAGACGTGATTCATTCTGCCATGTTTTAAGCGAGTGCTTTCTATACCCCTAGCTCTCTTTTAACACAGCTTTATGCTCGTGGTGATGTCATAAAGCATGATTTAGCGTGAGGCTCATGTGTCCAGAAAGAGATTCCGCAAATTCTCAGGATCTTTCACATCGCTGGCATCAAACATTCAAGCACACGAGAGTTACACTGTACAGCAAAGGCTTCAGACAAATCACAGTGATGCTGTAGAAGACCCCAATAATGCCCTTCAGTGATGCTGGAAATTATATTCATCGAGGCACTGACTTGTTTTTTTTCATAGTGAGAGGGATTCAGTAGCAGCCTCTGATGTCTTTGGTGTGATGACACAGAATCTCATGTTGTGCATGCCCTCTAATGCATGAAATAATGCTTTTCTGTCTAAAAGAGTCAGGTCCAAACCAGGGCCGCGGCAGAAATACACTCCCAAAGACAAGGATGGTTGAAAGGACACCTGTGCTACAGGCAGTCTTCAGGAGCAAAGGTCTGTGCTTATGCTAAGGCTCTGAGGGAAATGAAGTGTGAACATTTGAAATTAAAAAAATCTCTTCATTGACAAAATAGAAACATTCTTAATTTTCTGGATCATTAAACCTTCTCCTGGAAAGTAAGTAAAGAAACTTTGGGATATTTTTACAGCATCAAGTTGGGTTTGGGGATGTCTAATGCTGTGGTGATATACAGGAGACCAGCGCCCTGACAAAACCTTGTCCAGGAGGGAGCAAGAGTCTCTCCTGGAAGGTCACGATTTGTGCACAGTTGTCCAGTTCCCTTTCATTTGGGTTAAGGATCAGCAAAGGATCTGTTTCATTAGAAGAGAATGAAGGAGTTCCTGCAGATATACTTAACCACTAAGTCTATCAGGATTAAATGTATCAGATGGAATCGGAGAAATGGAACACACAAACTGGGATTTGAACGCACAACATCTAAGCTCTTCTGAGCCTCCCTGATTCTTACCATGCCGTCTTTGAGAGGATTTACGCCTCAATCAAGTGGGTTTGGGGTTTTTTTTTGCAGAGATTCAGCAAGCTCAGGAATGGGAAGGGGTAGACAGATGTCCAGAGCTGCTCAACAACAACCGAGGTGACTCCACCCCGTGAAGTAAATTTTGAAATGATTTTGGAAGAAAATCCAGCAAATATCTTACCATCAGGAGGAGAAATATCAAAATGGGCACCAAATGGGCAAGAAGCCACACCAGGGTTTCCAGTGGTGTTGTCTACAGTACTTTGGTAGAGAAGCCATGGTTGTAATTTTAACCACTTTGCATGCCAACAAATACAGCTCCGGACTAAAATTCCTGAATTCTCCACAGCACCTCCATGTTGCACTTCAATTTCCTTTGAGGCAGGAAGTCTATTTCTGAAATTTGGCTTCGAGATTTAATCTTTGGGTTTTCATTCCAAGTTTGCAAAACTGAACACAAGAGACAATCTAAATCCCAAGCACTCGGGGCCGCTCAGTAGGTTTTTACAGGTCAGGGTAAACGCCAGTGCGGTGTTCGTCAATGCCATGAATTTAGCATGTAAAATGTTATGACAGGCTAATCTATTTACATTTCATCAGTGGACCTACTTTGCATAAAAAATGAAATTACAGGGAAGGATTTTATTCCTGCACGCAAAGCCTTCTCTTCCTTTCCATCCCTGAACTGCTCTTTAGTACAAGATGCTCCTTTTGTTCCTCGCTAGACCGGTAATATTTTATCCAATAAGCAGTACAATATCTAAGACTTCTGGACACTATAATAATTAAATATAACAATAATAATATGATATTCTTCCTAGCTCCTTGGAGTACCAAAATAATTGTATTATTTTGAAGATGGTTCGAAAGCGTCTCAAACTACATCTTTATTGAAGTAACACAAATGTCTTTAAGGCTATCTTGGTTCAAATATATCAAGAATACTCTTGAAATTCCTTGTTATACCTTGTACCTGAAAATCTATTTGAAACATATTCTACAGTATTGAATTTCTGTCTGAAGCAGCTGATTTAGGCAGCTGATAGAGTATGGCAGGTGCCCCACTCATTGCGTTATCATTTTATACAGTCTGTCCATAAAACCCCCAAGAGAAGGATGTACTGTCTGCCCATGAAAAATCACCCACTGTCTGTGGCTTATGGGAACAGCAACAGAATTTTAAATACCCTGGAAATACCAAAGCTTGGCCGTTTACATTATTCTAGGAGCATTTTTCTAGCTGAATGGTCATATTCAATCTCACAATGAGATTGACAATCTCGCAATTAAACCAGCACCATAATGAGGAACTGGAAACATGGGTTTTAGCTGGAAAAACAAAAGCTTCTAAATTTTAAAATAATGAAGCAACACGACGGTTTGACACAGCAGTAAAATGTCAAATATAAACTGCTACAGGGATATTCTACAGCTCACCTATGGCTCTTTCGTTACCCTGTACTCATGTATTTCCTGATGTTATACTGCTCAGACACCCATCCTTTTTTCTCCCCACCTCAACAATTGCCCCGTCCAACAGGAAGAAAAATATTTAATCAATTAATTAGATCAGAGCAACCCTGGCACACCCTAAGTAAGGCTGTTTCCCAAGCAGGTGGGCTCCTCAGGATCAGATGGGATGCAAGGGAGGGAGGAAGATGCTAAAAAGGATAAAACCATCCCAAATTGCAGAATCCACCACTGAAGAAAAGTTCAAACCACAGTCAGGTGGGATAAGGACACCCTCGGTGCTTCAGCAAAGTGATACAATCAAACAAGTCAAGGGAGTAATTTGTAACACAGAATTATTATTCTAAAACCAAAGGTCCACTGCTATCACTAGAACTCTTGAAGGCCTTTGATAAAGCAGGGTGGCCTCGCTAAAAAATACTGTTATCAGAGACAAGGTTTAGAGAAAATACGAAGACCTGAATAAACATGAAAAATTCAAGAATCATAGAATGTTTTAGGCTGGAAGGGACCTCTAGAGGTCATCTGGTCCAACCTCCCTACACAAGTAGGGACATCTCTACCTAGGTCAGGTTGCCCAGAGCCCCATCAAGCCTGACCTGGAATGACTCCAGGGATGGGGCCTCCACCACCTTCCTGGGAAGCCCATTCTAGTATCTATAATAATATATTAAATATTATTGTGTGAATAAAACATAGAGATCTCCAACCATTAAAATAAAAGTTAATAAACCATGCTCCAAAAAGATTTTTGGCTACAAGAAAAGGTTGTTCTATATGCCCCGTGTTGTTCTTTTTTTATTGAAGTCCCAGAACCATCACATCAATGCAACTAATAAAAAATGAAAAGCCCCAACAGCTTATTAAAACAGTAATGAGTTCTATTGATAAGTAAAAAAACAAAAGTGCTGTCTCTGGATGGTGCGGTATTAGTGGCTGCCACCTCACCTGTCTTTTTAAAGAAATTCCCTCAATTCAAGGCTGTAACATTAATTACGTTAAGTCCACACAAGAATCCATGACTAGAAAGACACATATGAGCTCACACGGTCCAGACAAATGAGGTCATTGGGAATTACAGATACATGGAGTGAATTTCTTTCTGCTATTTCAAGGTGGAGAATTTCCCCATCTGCTTTCCCTCCACACAGCAAATTCCCCAGGAGCTGCCACATCCTTCCCGGACCCCACATGCCCTGGGGCTGCCCCCCTGGTTTCCATGTTGGGCAGCTGCATCGTACACGTGGTGCAAGGTTGTGCTTAAATTTATACTGTTTGAACCCGCAAATACGTGGCAGTGTATCCATGACAACGTGGGAAATGGGGGGAACATCTCACCTCCAGTATCCACAGTATCCCTTCTCAAACAAATCAATGGCCAAATACATCAGAAAATTGTGTAATACATCAGAAAATTGCATCTTAACCCATTTAAGTAAAATAATTATCACCTCAGGGAAGGATCCACTCACAAAACTGTTACTATTAGCACCCAGTTGTACAAGAACTCATTTTGGAAACGATTGTCTCCTGCACATTACTGGCATGGAGAAAAAAAAAAATATTGTTTTTAATAGAAAAAACTGACAGACAGTCTGGATCAAGCTGATTTTATAAAGCCATTTGTTCTTGGAATTTGACCAAAGGAGAAATGGATAGATAACATTAAGAGGTCAACCAACCAACCAGTCATTTACACTTAACGAATTCAAGTTATGACTAAGATTTGATAATTCCTGTATGGAAGCTTCATGTATCATCTTATATGTTAAAATTAAGACCTTGTTCCAAAGCTCTCAGGGCTTCTAAACTGCTGCTTGCAGAAAGTCAATCTGGGTTTCTTTGGCCATGCTGGGGACAGTTGATCACATCAGCTTCCTCATCCTGCTGCTCTACGCGGTGTTGATTCTGTGTGGTGAGGAGTGGTGCTGGGGGGAGGCTGAGCTGCTGGGCAGGGCTCCCGACCCTTCCACTCAAAGAGCAGCTCCCGTCTGCTCTGGGCTCACCTCTGCCACGCGCAGATGGGAAACGAGTCACCAACAACAAGGCACTTCCCTGCTGCTCCGGTTTGGGCTCTTCGCTCAAATTCTAATGGCTTTTTCTGTTTTTCAGACTGAAATAGTTCACTACTTTGAGAGAAATTGCCTAAGAAAATAAGGACTTCTGCCTTAAATGTGTTCCTCTGGCAGAACCATTCTGCACATTCTCCCTCCTACAATGTCATGTCCTCTTGCTAATGAGCTTTAGCTGACCCTAAGAAGTCATTCCATACTCATAAGCAGTCAAGCTGGCTCCAAACATGGAGTTAATTGCAATAGATGTAGAATCTCCCAAAGACCAGGACATTGTTTGCCATTTGGGTCGCTCAAATTCAGAGCAGTGAGAGAAAGAGCTAAAATAGCATTTGTTCAGGTATAAATATACTTTTCCAGTATATTTAATCTAAACATTTATTTCATGAGCAGAAATAAACACTTTCCACTTTGGGAGGCTATAAATTGAATATATTTGGAAAGATAAACTGTTCTGTAATAGACACCGTTAAAGTGATGCTGCCACGTTTCAGTGTCGACATAGCCACTAATATGATTTAATGGATCAGGCTCTGGCTACTTCAATAGGGTTTTCCCTACAGACCAACAAGTTCCTATTACATGTGTTTTCTATATTTCATTCCTTCTGATCCTGCTAATCATGGCTGCATTGTCTGTTACTTAGATTTCTTACATCTTCCCCGCTTTTAGGTAACATCAGCATATAATTAATTCCAGTGAGTGAAGTTAATGGCCTCAGGGAAAACCCGCAGTTGGAGATGTCCCAGTCTCAAATAATTTAGAGTTGGAGACATACCATCATGTGCTCTTCCCACACAACCAATAGATGGAAAATTAAACAGCAGCAGCAGCTGCTGGAAAGAAAAACAATCCTGCCATCTTATCTTTGTAGTAATTTGTAAGTAGGGCTGGAGGAACACCTAGGGCTGGCAATAAGAGATCCCATCTTGAAGCTGTGCATGAGATGAGAAAAGCAGTTGTGGCCAAGGGGGTGGTAGTGATAAACGGACATGCTGCCTGCAAGGTGCTGCCAGGTCAGAGTAAACCACAGAGGACCTCTGCTCAGCTTTTAGTTCTTCCTCTCTTTCCCATTCAAAAGCCATTCTCATTTTCTGTGCTGCTCAAGTATTTGTCTCTGTAAATTTGCCTGACCTCTGCCTTCTGGCCCAGGCTGCCCAGAGAGGTTGTGGAGTCTCCTTCTCTGGAGAGATTCCAAACCCAGCTGGATGCGACCCTGGGCATCCTGCTCTGGGTGACCTGCTGGAGCAGGGGGGTTGGATGGGATAATCTCCAGGGGTCCCTTCCAACCCCCCCCCCCCATGCCGGGATTTTGTGAAGCATAGAATGATTTGGGTTGGAAGGGACCTTAAAGATCATCTAGTTCCAACCTCCCTGCAACGGCAGGGACACCTTCTACTAGGCCAGGTTTCTCAAAGCCCCTAAAATTATTTCAGAAAAGAGAAGATATTTTAAAATTATTATTTGTGAAGTATTCAGCCTCATTTTCTGAAGTGGAACATGCAAAGTTCTGAATTAAACCTACTATTTTTAACACCTATCATCAGTACCAAACAGAGCAATCCTGTTGCGAGCCGTCACACCAAAACCACCCCATCATTCCAGAAGTACAACAAATTGTCCCCAATTGTCACAAGCAGCACATCCCTGCCAAATATTCCCACATAGCTCAGAAACGTCTCGTTAGACGTTTTGTCATCAACTGAGATCGTTTTTTAATTGATTTGGCCACTACGAAACTGCAATGTATCAAACTGACTAGTCGCATGGACAGTCAACATTCGATATACGCAACACAAAGAAGACGAAATCTATTGGCGTTCTGCTACCACCAGCTGAAAGGAGCTGAGACGGCCCTTTTGTATCCCAGCATTTAAAAGCCCTGTGGGACACTGCTTGTAAGAGAGTTAAACACAGACACTCACTCCCGATGATTATGTGGATATATACACAAACTCGCCGCCAGAACTATTTCGACATGAAATCCCCATTCAAAAGATAAATGCCATATTAGGCCAGAAGCATTGTGCATCCTCTGCTTACTTGTAGCACTGAAATTATCTGAAGCAAATTAAAGGGACTGAAAATAACATTTGCTTCCGTGTTCACGTAATTTCTACTGTTATCTTAGAGCCCACACCGGCATTAATGTTTCTCACAAAATCATCAAATATTTGATTTCCAATCAAGCCCGTCTCATCCCAATGCTGGCTTTGTCTTCCTCATCTGTAATTATGTTTCCAGCTATGTTATTCAAGACCAAATACAACAATTTGCATTTTTTCATTACATAGAAATGGCATTGTAAATATTTATCCTTCTCTCCTTTGCTGTTCACAGATTCATGAAGCAGGGCTCATGGAAAAGAGGGGGTGTTCCCCACACCAACACTCTGCTTCCTTTTAGGTGTAGCTTTGTAAACACAAAAAAGTGCCTGTCAGCATCGTGCTGCCTTAAATCATTGTGTGTCCCCTTCCCCTCAGCTTCTCAGTGTTCCTGCAGGTGCAAATCACACCTGAGGAAGGTTGGCATAAGCACAGGTTGTTCAACACTCAGTCTTTTTCCCAGCCGGATATTTCCTTCCCACCTTTGTGCCTATAAATTATGTAAAATCTGCTCTTTATTTCATCAACCTCTTAGTTTGGGATTCATTTTGCTATGAGGGCTCTACTAATCCATTCCAGGCAATCAGAAGTAGCAACAACAATTCTTCGTTTGACATTTCAAAACAAAACTCAGAGATTCTCTGCCATAGGCATCAGTATTTTGATAGAGAGAAAGGTTGGTTTGTAAATATATAACGTGTTATTGCCATTAAGAACATTAATACATTTACCACAATTCACGTCTCTGAGATTCTTTGTAATATTGAGTCACAGATTCGTAAGTGGTGAATCAAGTCACACTTTCTGTTGGGCACTGGAGCTCGTTCTGCTGATCATCACAAATCACATTAGCTGCTGGAAGTTGCACCTAAACAAACTGCCACCCTCCTGCTAATACTGCCTGGTGACTACCAGAGGTCAAAATCTCTTTTCCAGCCCCAGCTCCTACTATGTCCTACCTTCATCCACGTCTGTTTAAAGCTACACAGGATTACTGGTTCATGTTAGAACAATTCCTGCTAACAGCTTATCATTTACTCTCGATAACAAGTCAGCCATAGAGAAAGCCAACGGAAGTAATATTTAGCTTGCGTGAGGGCAAAGCAACAGGTCTTAGTATTATTAATCACTGCAAAATCACACAATTCCTGTTCTACTTTTCAGAAGAACATTCAGTTTCTCAAACATGTTCCTCCCCCACCAGAGCTGTCCTGGGCTCAGTCTCAGACAAGGAAGGAATTGTGTTTGGAAAGCTGGAGCTATTTTGGGATACTCAAATGTGGAACCCTAATTTTATTTTATTTTTTTTTTAATGCATTACACTGTACTCTCCTATGCAGGAGGTGGTGTGTAGAGCTGAAGCAGATGGACCTGAGGAACAGAACAGAAAAGATTCTACAGGAAAAAAAACCACCAGAATTAGGGAGGAAGCATTAGATGAAGGCTGGTGTTTCAAGCAAGAGGGACAACTCGCAGAGGCAGGACTATTTACTGTACCTACACCATGCTCAAATTAAGACCCATTCAAAGTTTTACACAGGGGGAGGGTGTGAGCAGGGGGTTACTGCTGGGATGTAGCAAGCAGAAGGGGAGTTAGGAAATAATAAAAAAGAAGAAAAAATAGGGTGTGGGGGGAACCATGCTCAGGGGCAGGCACTGATCTGCTCTAGAAAGAACGAAACACCTCCATGTTTTGGGTCATTATGTCACAGGTCCTGCGTCAGAGCAGCAACTGCAGTTCAGGATGGCATTATGGCGCAGACCACCATAGCCTGGAGAACCAAAGGGGTCAGCACTGGAGGTGGAAAGAGGGCAAACCCTGCAGTTTGGGTACCACCTGGCATGGGGTTTGGGCAGGAAAACACTCCTGGTGGCATCTGACTTTGTCTTCTACCACTTCTCCTTTTTATACCCCTGTTTTAACTACAGCAGGTTGTGAAATCCTTGGAGAGAGGATACAGCAAGAAACATGAAATTCTCATGGCTGGAAGAGACAGAATTTTTTTTAGCCTCCAAAATGAGTGAACAGTCACGTAATTCTCTACAAACGGGGACAATCTGCCTACAAGCCAGAAGGTCCAAACCCCATCAGAACGTTTAGGGTGGAGATATCACTGTCCTTTGAAAACTCGAAGGCTGCGTTTTGATTGATGGCAGATTTATTTTGGAAATGTCTTATTGAAAACTATGTCAGGTAGGATGATAGACGACTTTCCATCAGTGTGAGGAAAAAAAGATGGATTAATGGACCGAAAAATATCTCCTGTATGTTAAATTTCACCCTTTTTTTTTTTTTTTAAATAAAACTTTTATGATAATGCAAAAAATCCCCACACAGGTCCTGGAGGGCTGGGCTCTGGCTACATCAAGTCAAGAGAAGTTTTAAACCCGCTACAACAGAGCCTCTGTTTTACCCTAGACCTTTTCCTTGCTTCTAAATAGCACTGCATTGCAGTATACAAAGCCAAGATCACTTCAGGTAAAGGTGACAAGATTTATAAATATATAATGTTAGAAACCATCCGGGACATTTTTTTCCCTAAGCCATAAGAGTGACAACTTCTGGTAGAATCTGAAAACACATGACTTTGTCCAAAACCCTTTTTTGTTTTTTAGAAAACTCCACGTTTCTGAACTCTCTGTTCACACTGCAGCCCCGGATCCCCAGAGGTAACTGGTACTAAAACAAGGGAATATATTTCATCCAAACAAGGCAGTGTTTAAACAATAACATCTATTAAAAGGCGAGTAAGAGCTAGAAAGGAAACTAAAGGCCATCAAAGAGTCAAAGCATTTCCAGAAAGCAGCGTGTGGTAACAGCGTGACTATTCCCCCCCCATCCTTTGTTCCATCTACAGAAGTTTGCAAGTTACAAAGAAAATGTTCTAAACTGTTGATTTTCTGGAGAGATACCCACCCACACGTCATGAGCACTTACATGTAAATTTTAGGATTTAATGAAAAATAGGCACTTAAATTCTGCCCACAGTAAGTAGATACGGATTTTAGTAGTAAATCTGCATTAAAAGCTTGCTATTTCAAATTTGTAGTATAGAAAATTATATACACACAGGATAAGGGATAGAAGGCAGCAAAGCTCTATGTGCACCACTATTAAAGTATAAAAAACCCCCACACTTTTAAAAAGAAATCAAACGCTTTATATCTGAGACTTTACAAAGAATCCCTCCCTCCCTAGTAGCAAACTTGGTAAATTATGTACTAATTTTTACTAAGTAGAAATGTTTTTTTTATTGCAGCCCAAATTCCCCAAGCTACAAGATGAGAAATCCAGCCAGATAAGAGGCTAAATTATGAACAGAATGAGCTGCAAATGGTTCTTTGCAATTGTCTTTTATTCAACGTTATGCTTCATGTCCAACTATTTCACTCCAATTCCTACATACTACTATACAGAATCACAGAATGTCTGGGGTTGGAAGGTGCTTCTGGAGGTCACCTGCTCCAACCCCCACTGCTCCAGTAGGGCCACCTAAAGCAATTTGCCCAGGACCATGTCCTGATGGCTTTTTAATATGCCAAAGGATGGAGAGTCCACAGTATCTCTGGGTAACCCATGAACACTCACTGTGAAAACAACTGTTTTTTAATGTCCAGCCAGAACCTCCTGTCTTTCAGTTTGTGCTCATTGCTTTTGTCCTGAACACTAGAGAATTAATATCAGGTACCTGACGCTGTAATTACTTTAAAGTAATATTTATTTAATTGTCAATGGTATCCTTGTAAGACAAAGCAGGACTCTGGTCTTTAAGGGGGATTTGGTTTATCATAGAATTAAAGAATAGTTTTGGTTGGAGAAGACCTTCAAGATCATCAAGTCCAACTGTTAACTAGCACTACCAGGTCACCACTAAACCATGTCCCTCAGCGCCACATTTCCATGGCTTGGAAACCCCTCCAGGGATGGGGACTCCACCACTGCCCTGGGCAGCCTGGCACAGCCCTTGACAACCCTTTCAGGGAAAAAAAAAAAATCTTCCTAATGTCCAACCTAAACCTCCCTGGCACAACTTGAGGCCATTTCCTCTTGCCTTATCACTTGCACATTGGGTGAAGAGATTGACCCCCACCTGACTCCAACCTCCTTTCAGGGAGCTTTCAAGAGTGAGAAGGTCTCCTCTGAACCTCCTTTTCTCCAGGCTGAACAACCCCAGCCGCTCCTCACAAGACCTGTGCGCTAGACCCTTCCCCAGCTTCGTTGCCCTTCTCTGGACATGCTCCATCATGTTGATGTCTTTCTTTTAGTGAGGGGTGTTTGAAGCTAATCCAACCTGAGGAGAGTGGGGAGCCTTTGAAAATTTCTTTCTGTGGTATCAATCAATGGAGAAAGGGTAGAAAAATTTACTATACAGTCACATTTGGAAAAGTATATTTCACATGTTTGTAGCTCTAACACAAGTATTGGTAGAAAGCGGCCTGCCCAAGACCTTTACTTGAGTAAAAAAGCGCTCATTCTACAGAACTAGCTATTCCCATCCTCATGATCATCAGCAAGAACATTATTAGCAGGAAAAAGCAAATGCCGAGGGGCCCGGGGGCCGCTGCTGTCCGCGGTGCTGGGGCTGCAGGGGGGGGACTCCGGCTGCTCTCCTCAGAAGCTGTAGCATGGTGGGAGCTGGCTGTTGGGGGGGAAACACGTCCTCCTGGACACATAATTTCAAGTCATGCACAGCGGAAGCCACTTCTGCCCAGAGCGGAACAAATTAATTGTGTTTCCATGCCAATGTTTCCAATTAAACTGGAAAAAAAAAATTAAAAATCAAGATCCCTCTGCTATTCTCTAAGAACTCTGGGTGCAGGTATGTCTCACACCAGCTTGGTGTGGATTAGCAGGTTTTCCGTGGCTTTCACAGGTTATGTCTTTGCGACTGAACCATTTAAAGAGACACAATGATGTCATCCTGAAAACAGGTCATAACCACAACCATATGCTAGTGGGATATATCTGGCATCATTTTTTTTTTTTCTTTGTAACTATAGATACAGTTTATTTCTGGGGAAAAAAAAAGTAGAAACTCAGTCACACACCACGTAGGAAGGCAAGTTTTTGCCACCACACAACAAAAAGAAATTAAGTATTTATAAGGAAGAAAGTTATTTTCGCATCTCATTTGTCTTGCCCCTAGTTTTTTCATTAAAAATAAACATGCAACAGGGAAACAAAAGCAACAAAGATGGATGGTACAGATACTGCTCCTGTGCTCCTAATACAATGATCTGATAAGTGATTGACAGCAGGTCTTTTCCAACAGTTAGGAAACTGCCTGTGCTAGACACACGTGGTTGCTAAATCCTTTCTTTGGTAGCCTACAAAGCAGCAGCCAAACAAAAAAAAGTCTCTTTCCCATCTCATCACTCAAACTATGTCCTTTCTCTGTTGCTCTGCCCATTTTATCAGTTTTCTGCTGGGAAGCAGGCCCTAGGAAACATTGTGCATTATAGCAGAAACACTTTGAGATAGCCTCATTGCTGTCTCCCCCCTCAATGTCAAGAATGATTTGTCCATTTCTAAACAGAAAGTACGACCCATTACCTGATAATTTGATCTGCCTGGAAGGTTCTGGGATTAAGAGGGTGGTAAGCACTCTGGCAGGAGCCTAGGGAATTGGTGGACTTGGCAGTGCTGGGTTAATGGTTGGACTCAATGATCTTAAAGGTCTTTTCCAACCTGAATGATTCTGTGAGTCTAACAATGCTTTCACTGAGCACACACACATGGCTCAAGACCTGGAGAGAGGCAGCCTTTGTGAGAGTCCTAGGACTGGCCAGCAAAGTCTACAAAGTTGGGCAGAGCCATGCCCAACCCAGCACCTCTACCCAGCGCCGAGACTGTGCTGGCAGCCAGCACGAGGCACTGAAGCATCCCATGATGCTGCTGTCAGGACCACAGAAAGTGGTGTGATCAGCTCCATTTGGGCTGGAAATTGGCTTTTTTTTAATTACAACTCCTAAATGCAAGCAAAAAGACCCTCAGAAGGACTCTGTTTCCTTCCTCCTGATGCCATTCCCTGCTCTCATCACAAATCACACAACAGCAATTCAAACTCCTTTGCAGGTCTCTGCTCCTCCTCCCCTCATTTCAGAAAGCAGCTCAGGCACACGTGGGTCCCTTTGAACAAAATTCTTTTAGTTTGGTTTTAATAACCAAGCAGTGTTCCTACGACATCCCCTTCTTCTCTCTTCTCTAAAGTTACTCTAAAATTCTTGCTTTGTGTTTCTGTGGTTATTTGCTTGTCTGGGACAACAACATATGTCATAGCTGATGAATTCACAAAGTTTTAGTGATTACAAATGAGTAAGTGCCTGCATATTGAGAATGCACAACTCCTGTCAAGCCTCAGGACACCACCTTAACTCCTGCCAGGGCTAGTGTTCATGGTCACACTAAAGAGGAAGAGGCTCCTTTGCCTTCACAAATGTTCCCTGGTTTTCCAAAGGTTACTGACATGTTTGGCACTAGAAAAAGGAAAGAAAATATTCCCATCTCCTCTTGCGTGAAACAAGTAGGATGCAGAAGTGAGATGAGTGGGTGCCACATTAATACAAATTAAGCAGCAAATTTAGTATCCAAGTTTCATTTTCCTGCAAACATGTCCACATGACATACTCATTTTACCCCAGAAGACCCAAAGATGTTGAAAAACACACTGCTTTCCAAATTAGGTTACTGATGGAGAACCTCTGAGAGCATCCTGGAGTCTCCCTGAGCAGGGTACGAGGGACCTCTTGTGGTGGCTGGCTCAGCCAGGCTCCAACAAATGCTGGCGGCAAATAAACATTCATATCCAAATTTATATATCTCTTCAGATGAATATGACTTGTTTAATACCTGAGGCATTAGCGTATAACCCAATATTGCAACCTAGTTTATCATCCTGGTCTCCAGCTCTGAACACAAGGCATCCAAAAATAAAACACTGCAGTCTCAGTAATATTTTATTAAACTCTGTCAAATCTAATGCAGCCCACCTAACCATGATGGCACAACAATAATAGCTGCTGGAAACAGCTCACCTAGCTTCAGTTTGAGCTTGGTTCAATGAAGGAAAGAGTCAAATTATCCACTTAAGTCCAAGACTGGATTTCTTAGCCCAGAAAAGCTCTGTTGGATGTCTGAGCCTGCCCAGTGCTTTGCTCCAACTTTGCAAGCCAAGACAGAGTTAAACTAACAAACGTCTCTTCCTCGTGCAGGGCCTCCATCTATTTTAAGAACCCCACTAGCAATGATTTCTACATTTTTCTAGTGAATTCCAAAGCCACCAAACGCTGTCCCATGGGTGACAACAGAGCTTCTTCTAGCTGACCAATGTGGACTCCTAGCAAGGGTCCAAACAACCTGTCCACAGCTATCCCGAGACCACAGTCAAACACATCCTGCTTTTATTTAGGTGCTTTATCATACACCAGGGCAACTTCCCGTATGTTCTTTGAACTATTGAATTATTTCATGTGCTCTACTCTGCATTTTCCTCGAAACTGATGTGTTCTGTCACAAAACTGTTGTATTCTGTCACAAAACTGCAAGCAATATTCAGAGGCTCTACATCCATCTGCTGATTTATTGACCTAAAAGATCCAACTCCAGAGACAGTCACAAAGCCACTTGTTTTCAAAAAATGGGCTCTATATTTGGGGTTAGCCACCTTAAAGGAAGAAGTAGAGCTTCCAGCCACTAGTCACCCAGTCTGCAAGGTGGCACGGATATTTATTCCAAAAATCAAATTTAATTTTTAGATCAACTTCTCTAAGTCACTTTTAGGAAAAAAACCAACCCTACAAAACACCTTTATTTGTAGGAAAAGCACCATGGTTTGGTTTTGGAGAACACAAAGTGCTAAACACACGTAAAGAGCCCTGCTTTCTGCAGAACACAATGCCATTTGGAAACAACTTTTTCCCATCAGGAGCACTGCTAATATCAGCTGCATCCAACAAACGACATCACCAAGGTCCAGGTCTAACACGCACAGTCACACATTCAGCGGCACCTACAAGAGGCACATCTGCTTCCAGGTTCATTGAGACACTGCTACTCCCCTAAAAGTCCCGCTACTCCCCTAAAAGATTGAGTCCAGTCATAAGCCCCTAATTTAGCTTTCATTGAGCCAAAGTCCTAGAAAGGCACCCAACAAAAAGCAACCAGTAGAAAAATGGGCCCAATCACCGTACTCACCGGGGTGCTACTGTCGGAAAAGGTGTTCATGCTGATGGACCTGCTCATCTTGTCCGAGGAGAGGGATGGTGGGGAGGGACTGCGCTTGTCCAGCTGCTCGTGGGGCAGCAGGTCCTGGCGCTGCAGGTACTCACGCCATGCTCGCTGGATACTGCAGCAAACACCAAGGCAGAGGGTTGGGGAGGAATGCAGCAACAAAAAGGATTAAAAATATATATTCTTGACTGAAGGGGTGGAATGGGGTGGTTTTCTCTTTTCTTGTGCGCCTTGTTTTCTGATTTGGATAATCATCAAATCATTGAGGTGGGATAAGACCTTTAAGATCATTGAGTCCAGTCATAACCCTACTCTACCAAGTCCACTGCTAAACCATGACCCTGATGATCACTTGTAACTACCCTCTGTAGGTCCTACATTAGCCACTACAAGTATAACTCGAGGTCCTTTCCAGCCACAGAGTGGTTCTGTATCTGTCAAGTAGAAGCAAATATTCCTTTCAAACCCCTAAAGCTACACAAATGGTTTAAGTTTCAGACTGTTCGTCACTCAGCAATTCTCTTATATCTTGCAAACAAAATAAAAATACACAATTCTCTGTTTATAAGAATGAACAGCCTTCAACATCTTATATTTATATCAGCTTTCAGATTACCAGGCAGATACGGCTGGACGTTCAGAGCCAGGCCAGGATCCTTTAAAATCTCCTCCTCCTTGGGTAGCTAGAGACTTAAAAACCTCCTCCAAAGCAAAGCATGGGGATTGAGCTAGGAGCTTTGCTTCCAGACTCGGAACTTGGAGCAGGTTTCTAAAATCTGATGTGAAATTCTATAAAGAAATTCCATTTTCTGTGCTGGCCGGAGGCCAGGGCAGCTCTCACAAGGTGGCAGTGCCGGGCTGCCTGTGTCTTTCTGAAGGTCCAGGGAGACCAGTGAGAGGTGCTGGGAATTAAAGCTGTATTTACATTAGTAGTGGCATTAACTCCAAGCAGGTGGGTGTTAGCACACAGGATGATCTGTGAACTCTGTGGAAAAGCAGAGCTGAATCCTGACCTGAGACTCAGCAGTGTTGCTGCAGTGCAATAAGATAAAAAGAGCTCCTTTTAGGATTTTTAAGCAATTGGGGTTTTACTCACCGGGATATCAAGTCAGTAAAAGCTCTAGTGTGTCTGTTAATTAGGTAGAGCACCCCGACCTTTGCTGAAGTTGTTCTCCATGGTGCAAAGCTCTGCCCAGGTGGTTGTTCTGGGAGAGGGTGGGAGCTGATGCTCCTCCACCTTGCCTGCTCCTGAAGGGCTCGACATGCTCAGCACCCAGCCTTGCTGCTGGGGGGCTCCCCTGGAGGGGTCCGGCACCCAAATCCCACCTGGCCCTGCTCCTACCCACAGTGCCTGCACCCTGGGGCAGTGCAGAAGGCAACACTCCTTCCTGAAAGAACCTCACCATGTGTTTTATGGTTTAAACTAAAGGGTCAGAAAATCATTAAATGGTTTGGGTTGGAAGGGACCTTTCAAGGCCATCTAGTCCAGCCCCGCTGCACTGAGCAGGGACATCTGCAACTAGAGCAGGTTGCTCAGAGCCCCGGCCAACCTCACCTGCAATGGTGCCAGGGATGGGGCAGCAACCACCTCTCTGAGCAACCTGGGCCGGGCTCTCATGACCCACCTTGGAAAATATTTCTTCTTTCTTTCTAGTCTAAATCTCCCTCTTTTAGCTTAAAACCATCACCCCTTGTCCTGTCCCAACAGGTCCTGCTCAAAATTCTGTCCCCATCTTTCTCACAGGTCCCCTTCAGAAAAGCTGAAAGGCTACAACAAGGTCTCCCTGGAGCCTTCTCTTCTCCAGGCTGAACAAGCCCACCTCTCCCAGCCTGGCCTCCCAGCAGAGGGCTTCCAGCCCTCCCATCATTGCTGGGGCCTCCTGTGGCCCCGCTCCACCAGGTCCATGTCTCTGCTGTGCTGAGGACTCCAGAGCTGCCCCAGCACTGCAGGGGGGTCTCACAGAGCGCAGCAGAGGGGCAGGATCCCCTCCCTGTCCTGCTGCCTGCGCTGCTGGGGATGCAGCCCAGGAGGACATTGGCTTCTGGACTGTGAGTGCATGGGGCCAGCTCAGCTCCAGCTTCTCATTCCCCAGCACACCCAAGTCCCTTTCTGCTGGGCTGCTCTCAATCCCTTCATCCCCCATCCTGTATTGATATCGAGGGTTGCTCCAATCCAAAAAGGGTCCAAAGCCTTCAACATGAATTTGCTTTGTCCTTGGAATAGGTGTTTTTTTTTCCTAATGCTGCCTTTTTAATGATTAAGATGTCATTTCTGCTGCCATCTCCATAAACCACAAAAAACATTTAGCATGCAGACACCGCTGAACAAGCATTTGATTACACGCTGGCACGTCCAACTTCTTGGCTTTGCAGGAGGAGGATGAAGCTCAACACCAGGACACCTACAACTTCTCACAGACTGCCTACAGTGCTGGGAACTCCAGACAGTGGGAAGTGCCTCTTGATGTGTAATTTTTCCTGGCCAGGGAACAACGCTCCCAACACAAATGGCATTTTGAACATCTGAAGGTTGAGGAAATAAAATAAATGTATTTTGGTATTTTTTAGAAGAACACCAGATCAGAAGCAAGCCATCATTTATTACAGCCTCACCAGGATAGGTGCAGTTCAGAGGCAGTCAGGTAGGTTAAGGCTTGTGTTGTTTTCATACGAGAGCTTTAAAATAGACAAAATATCTACTAACGTTCCCAGATGTGAGTGTCAGTGGAGGAGCTTTCGGTAAATTCATCTTGCTTTAAAAAATCCCCACATTTTCACACCTCAAGCACTTACATTTTGCGTTGTTTCAGTTTCAAACTTTACTGTGTAATCTGGACCAGTTGTATTTACGTATTTATCTTTACATGTAGTTTCTATTTTAAACTCGGAATATTGTCAAGCTTTAAGTCATAACTACCTTTCTAGAAAGCTCTGTGATAATTTATTCTTTCATCTGGCTTATATTTGCATGACTAAAAGATACTGGCTGGATTTTAATTTGAAACTTCATGTCCTTTTAATATTTTAATATAGCGTTAATATTTTAATGTCCTGTGTAGTGAGTTAGCTGTGAGTTAGCTTTCCAACTGAAAGTGAAATTCAGTGTGTGAGGTAGCACCGCACACAACTCTGTGTAAAGTTGTGCCTGATGTCCTGTTGGCATGAAGTAGCTGGGGGCTTCAGCATAAAGATGTTCATATTTTGTTGATGCAAGAGAAGCCACGTTAAGTTTTTTCTGTCTGTGGGAAGTCCAGGGGCACCGTGATAGCGCTGAAGGGAGCTAATGCCTGCACCGAGGCTGGAGTAACAATGCTGGAAGAGGAGTCCTCTGCCAGTGGAAAAGGACCCGGGGGGGTTGGTTGACAGCCAGCTGAGTATGAGCCAGCATGTGTCCGGGCAGCCAAGAAGGCCACCAACATCCTGGCTTGGATCAGCACCAGTGTGGCCAGCAGGACTAGGGCAGGGATCATTCCCCTGCACTGGGCACCGTGCACTGAACGACTGGGTACTGAACCACTGGGTTCAGTTTTGGGCCCCTCACTCCAAGAAGGACATTGAGGGGCTGGAGTGTGGCCAGAGAAGGGCAATGAAGCTGGGGAAGGGTCTGGAGCACAAGTCTGGTGAGGAGCAGCTGAGGGACCTGGGGGTGTTGAGCCTGGAGAAAAGGAGGCCCAAGGGAGACCTTCTTGCTCTCAACAACTCCCTGAAAGGAGTCTGGAGTGATGTAGGGGTCCAAGGAACAAGCAACAGGACAAGAGGAAACAGCCTCAAGTTGTGCCAGGGGAGGTTTAGGTTGGACTGAGGAACAATGTCTTCCCCAGAAGGGCTGTGAAGGGCTGTCCCAGGCTGCCCAGGGCAGTGGTGGAGTCCCCATCCCTGGAGGGGTTTTCAAGCCGCGGAGATGTGGTGCTGAGGGACATGGTTTAGTGGTGCCCTGGCAGTGCTGGGTTAATAGTTGGACTCAGTCATCTTAAAGATCTTTTCCAACCTAAACGATTCTGTGGTTCTATGATAGACCTGTGGGTCAGCTTTAAGTTATATCCCCAGTGTTACCACATGTCCCAGTGCAGCACAGCCAAGCCTTTTAGAAGAACTGACCCTGTAGTAAACTATCCAATGCGTAGGAGGCATGTTACAAAGGCTAAAATTATTGCATTTGGAAGTTGGGAAGTTCATGACCAGAAGACAGTGATGCCGGTCTCTTCCTTCCACGTGCTGCAGCTAAGTGTCAAGCATGTGCTTTGGCTGAGTGCTGGGAACTGCCTCGCTTTCCAAGAAAACCCAGTTTTCTTAGTGCCATACAGCTGGGCTGCACCCCCCAGCCCAGGAACCCTGGTGCCCTCAGGCTCACATCTCCATCCCCACGCAGACCCAAGGCTGCTCCTTGCAGAGGAGTCCCATGAGCTGCCTGAGGAGCTTTAACCAGGCTTCATGTTAGGTGTGAAAAATACCACTGAAGAGACTTCTTCTCGCTCTGTGCTATGCTTTGCCCCTCTTGAATGTTCTCCGTATATACGAAAAATCCGCAGATTCTAAAATATTCTTGAGTTTAACAGGGGAAATGACAAAATTAACGCAACATTGAAGTTTAACGTTTGAAACTCAGTTCAAAGAGAATGTTCTTGTGCTCAAAGGTAGAGAGGAGCTTAGTTAACTTGCTAAAGTGAGGGGGTTTTATACTTAAAGCTACACAGCAATCCACAGTGGATACAGTCTGGGTTCTGCGGTTCAGGAATTGGACAAACTCAGCTGCCTTTAAAAGCAGAAATGACATTTTTCATTACTTACATTTTCACTTTTGATTCCAAGGGCTGTAAGTTGATATGATATTTTTCGATATTATTTTCTTCATCCATGGCAAGCTGATGGCTATGGAACAGAAAAGAAAATGGGTTTAATGCATCTCAGCATGACATTTACAGCAATCACTGTGAATTAATCCCGAAATTTTGACAAGAACGTATAAGAGCTGCTTATTATAAGGTGTTGCTGTCTTTGGATGAAGGCATCTGGGTCCCTGTGTCCGGGCCTGTTCAACTAGTAACAACAAGTATGAATTTGGATCACATTTCCAGATCGGAGTGTGCCCGAGTCCTTGCACCAAACCTTCCAGATGCCATAGCTCCAGAGACAGGCACACCAAGCAAAGAAGCCGCTGCAAATAATAATAATAAAAAAAACCCCACTGGCAAATATAATAGATATTCTTGCTAAATTAACTTTCACCCCTGGGGCTATGTTTGAAAAGCCGGAGAGTAAAATGGAAAGTAACAATGGTAATGCCAGTAGCAAATGAATTACAGCAGCAAAAGCCATACAGGAGTATGAAGAAAAAATTCTTTGTAATAAATGATGACCGAGGAATTGGTGCTACAAACCGACTGCTTTGAGAAAGCAATTTTTAAAAGCTAGAAGATAAAAATCAAACATCTCAGGACGCTGCTTTGCATGGGACTAGCAACATGAATGAAAGATCTTCGCATGAGAATTTGTAAGATTAGACCCCAACCTGTGGAGTTATTTTGAGACTTTACTGGACACTTAATTACATCATTCAATCAGCAGCAGTTTCCAGAAATTATCCTCCTGTAACTAAAAATAAGAATCGTTGATGGGAGAGATGCAAAATCTTGAATATTTAGTATATTACCAAGTGAAAAACATAGTTTATGACAAAGAGACTGTCCCTCAGAAAGGGCTCGTTGCCTTATAAAAGTCATTTCACTTTATCCTGTCTGAAAGACTGTGGAAATTGCACATTTACCTTTGAAGCAAGTCTTTGCCATCATTGACCTGTTCCAAGGTGTGCTGGAGCCTTCTGAGTTCTTCCTACAAGGAGAGAAAAAAACATTTCAGTGTGCTTATGGGAATCCCTCAGTTGACCTTGGAGATTCCTGCTCAACCCTCCAAACGTTGTGAACCAACCACTAAACGAAACGATCCCCTCAGGTAATGCTTATGGGATTGCTTTTAAATTTAGATAGCCAAAATAAGGACACAGAAACCAATATATTTATCAATATATCCAATACAAGACTGAAAGAGAATATCAGACTCACAAAAATAACAGGCAGAGCAAAAGAGGAAAGTATTCTTGCATGTCTTAGGTGCGCAACTGCTTTGATTTGAGAGGGGATGGTCTTGGTAAGAGACAAGTGAGCATCAGCTCACACTTTCAGGTGCTTTTCTTTGTTCTGCAATCAAACAGTATTCAGTCTCATCATTTCAGAGAGTCATTGGCTGGGATTTACGGCCCGATGCCATCAGATCCTGTTTCAATAGCAGAGATGTCACAAATTTAACTGCAGATGCAGAGCTGGGGTTCCCAGCATCCAGGAAAAATCTGCCCGTGATGTTCAGCACAGAGATTTGGCTTCAAAAACACTAAAATTGTTCAGCAGGGGCGAGAGTTGAGGGGTGGAGAAGAACCTGGTTGCAATGAAGCACGCGCCCCAGGGCAGGCAATCCCTGGGCTCCCGCAATTTCGGTCCCCTCGCAGGGCACCATCCCACAGAGCACCCTGGTATCGTCAGGACACGCACACGCAGAGCACACGTGCCTCATCTCCTTAAAAGGTGGGTGGACAAGCAAACTCTGAACCCCCCCAGAGCACGGCCCCATGATGCAACGCCAAGGGCATCACCACCCGAAGACGCAGGGATGTGCCTTCAGGTTTGTGTTCATACAGCAACACTTGGATAATTTAGCAATGTTAGATGAGGGAGCTACACAAAACACAGAGATGTTAACTCAAGACTTCTTTCAGCTCGTTAAGTTGGGAACCGAATGTAAAAGCAAAAGCTACCCAGAGTAAGGAAGGAGGGTAATTTACTTCACGCCTACCTTGCACACAGACGCAGGATTCCCAGGAAGGCTAAGAGCATTAAAAAGGCAAAATGAGGATATTTTCCTCTTGTAATTCTTATCAGACCTGGGGATGAATCAAAGGTTTCTGTTCCCAGTAAGACTGTTGCAATCTCCAGGAGCACAACAGATCAGCCAGCTCTACCTTCTGCTTTCCCAAATAAAGCCGATTTTGTCAAACAGAGAAATTTTACGTGGCGCTTTTAAATCCTGTACGAGATTCTACCCTGCTCGACACAAAACAAGATCACAAGCTGGGAGCTGATTTCCTCCTAACACAGCTCTCCCTTCCTCCCAGCCTTAGAAGGACTATTACCACAACATATATTGTATGCACAAACTAGATTTGTCAAGCCGACAAGTGAGATGTTTCCCCAGACTTCGCCCCTCCGGGTCTCTCATTGTAGCACCATTTTCTGGACCTGCTGCAGCTGGGAAAGAACTGCATGTGATTTGGGAGCCTGGCTGCTGCCTACCACCCATCAGCCATTGGTGGAAACAACCCCGTCGTTAAACTTTTTATTTTTGCCTTTTTTTTTTGTTGTTGTTGCCTTCTCTGAGGCACATTCTCTTCTGGCACATTAAAACAAGGAACTTTCAATGTTGGTTTTTTTTTGAAGCACAGTTCAGCTCAGAAGACAACCTTTTCTTCCCCTGTATTATTCCGCTGGTCATTTTTTTCAGCGTACCCCAGAGCTATGTGTGGTAATTTAGAATGTGAAAACAATTTGCAATTGACTTTATATATAGCTCTGGGTGACAGAACCTGCATGACTTACATAAATCATTTCTTGTGTTTGACATCATTTTCTATTAACCTCAGGGTGAAGACTGAACAACAGCAAAAAAAACCCAAAAACCAAAATTGGCTGTGACATTTTTGACTACTCAGTCTTTCAATTAAACATCACCAGACGTTCTTTATAAAAGCCGTAATATAAGGCAACTAGAGAAGGGGCACAGTAATGTTTGCATAATCGGGAAGAGAAGGAGACATAAAATCAATACTAATTTCAGTTTTGCATCATTAACCATGAAGTATTGATTATTGCTCCTTGCAACAAAATTTATGAAGCCAGCTCCGCTGCTGCACCCACGGGAAGCAGTTGGGATGCTCTGCCCCCAGCCCCCGGCGTGGGAGCTGATGGGTGGCAGCGGGATGCTGCTGGTCCAGCCCCCAGCCTTAGGAGATGCTTACACCAGGAGTGACCCAGCTGCAAACTCGAACTGCCGAAAATTAAATTGGAAGAGATCCATACTTCTGTTGGAATACACGGTGAATTACGATGCCTCTATAAACCTTGTTGTAATGTAAAGATACTGTGAAATTTCCCGCAGTTTTCATTTTCCTATTTCAGTTGAATACAGGCATTAGCAGTAGTTGGGTACCCACAGACACATAGATACCCAAGGAGAAAAAAAAACAATGAAAGCTTGAAGTGCAAGACTGCTGTTAAGAGGAAACTAAAGTGTCTTGTTCTAGTCTTTAACGTGTACATTCTGCTTACACATTAATTATTTTGCAGCCTGTAGAGCTGTACTTTTAGGAATCTAGGCCATTGCAATGACTTAATTATTGCCAGGAAACCATGTAACCTTGTGGGACAGAAAAGACCAAGGGGCTCTACAGAATCTATAAGACTCTTGCCAGGGAAAACTCTGTGTAAAAGAGCCATACTGAGCTGCACGGAGCTGGCTCCCAGCACACTCCTCACGTTATGAAAACCTGACTTGGTTTTGCTGTCAGTATTTATGTTAGGAGGACATTTTTTACCCTCGATGGTGGTTTACACTGACCCAGGTTGCCCAGAGAGGTGGTCGCTGCCCCATCCCTGGCACCATTGCAGGTGAGGTTGGCTGGGGCTCTGAGCAACCTGCTCTAGTTGCAGATGTCCCTGCTCCCTGCAGGAGGGTTGGACTCAATGGTCTTGAATGGTCCCTTCCAACCCAAAGCATTCTATGATTTAGTTAGAGCAAGAAGGTTATGGGTCCCTCTGCCTTTTTCCTCGCAAATCATCTCTAGCTGGCTCTACACAGCCCAAGGACAGGCTCCGTGCGTGCATGTCCAGTGTGAGGATTTAGCAACCCCACCCAGATGCCTTCAGCAGTTTTCAGGGTCTTTTTTTCATGGAGGGACCCAGGGGTTGCCATAGACTTTGGTCCTTGTTTGGGCTTGCACAGAAATGCCTCCTCTCGTTTGACCAGCCATGGAGATGATGGCAGCCAGCCACAGGAGGTGGGTTCAGATGCAAAGGAGCAGAATTGTAAAACAATCTAAATGCACTAGTGCCTAAATTCTTTTTGAAGACGTCTGCTTCAAAAAACACTTACTAGTGCAAATTCTAAAGACGGAAGGCTGCAGATGTGAAATCATACCCAGATAAATATTTACCTCCAGAAACAGACAATTACTCTTCTTTGTTGCTATATCCTAAATTATCCATTCAGGTCAGAGGAGCTATTTATACCCGTGGGTTTAGACTAGCACAGAGAAATCAAGGCAGAGGCCACATATTAAAAATTAATTTTCAACATCCTTTTTGGACAGGCGTGCTATTATTTGAGTAGCGCTGCCCAAGAGGTCTGTCGCTTGCTGCTGAATGAATATACAACAGTCCTTCCTGAGAGGTCAGAGAGATGGAGATGGGAAGAGAAAGCTCCAACTCCAGTAGAACCACAGCCCCAAAATAGCAGTTTAAAAGGTTTGCCTCCCCTCATAAAAAGAATGTCCAGGAAGCATCTTGGCTTTCATTTTTGTTTTGTTTGGTTTTTTTTCATTTTATTCATTTTCATTTATATTTTGCCCTGTCTTCCCAGGGTAGACCATGGGTCCTATATTAAATGATGCCGAGTCCATGTTTCAGCCTGACAAGGCCTGTCAAGCAGCGTGTTAATTAAGCCTCTTAGCAGGCTACAATGAGTCTAAAGAGGATAGAAAGATCAGGATCCTTTGCAGTGAAGGCTTTTATTCACTACTATTTTGGGCACCCATTCACACTGGCATTGGAGGTGCTGCTCCCGTGGGAAACGCGCGGGATTACATGAGTATCCCCTTAAAGCTCCCCTTCCCTCTCAGGGCACAACAGGGGGGTTGTCCCCAGGGCAGCAGCTCTGGTGGCACCTGTGTGCCCAGTATAGGGGCCATCAGAGGCACAAGGAGCCCCCGTTCAGGCCACCCACATTAATTCCCATTTCGGGGATGCGTAGAGCATTCAGCATCCCATTTCAGCAGCTGGAACATAAAAGCTAACACTACACCCCAAACACACTGAGCGTTCGGTAAAGTTGGTAATTAAATGTCTGATGGTGACAACTCCTTCATACCTTGGAAGAAAAAGACACGTCAGGTCATAGTGGCTTTTGTATATGAAGGGTGGAAGGGGAGAGCTCCAATTTTCTTTTCTCCAGCAACTCAACAGAGACCTTCAACACTTCAGCTATAAATGTTCCAGAAAAGCACATTAACTGCACGAGATTAATGTAGCTAAAGGGGCTTTGTGGTAGAGTGAGCTGCCAGATCACTTTCCAGAAATTGTGCCATCAGTGGAGTTACTTCAACAAGTTTCACATTCAGATTTAGAAACAAAACATGAATTAGCCTCTCTAAAATGGGTTAGTTACTGCAGGGAGACACAGCATGGACACTGAGGTTGGATCCTGGATCCTGACCCGCCACTGACCTCTGATGGCACCTGAGGTGGTGTGTGCATCTTGTCCATGTGGGTCACAACATCTTCAAGGAAGGGAAAAACTCTTAATTTTTTTGCTTGTACATCAGGGCTCTGATCTCGATTAGACACAACAGAATGTGGTTATCGACCGCTACTTAATAGCAAACAGCTTCAGGCTCTTCCATCGCTCTTCCATCAAATACTGCCTGTATTGCCCTTCCATGGCTCACCTTCACTGCAAGAGACCACAGTCCCTCTGCTCCAAACGTTGCTCCTGGTGAGCTCAGGGTAAATGTGTGCAGGCTCTGGCCATGCACTTGTCTGCCCAAACCAGTCAAAGAAGGTGTCAACCAAAACCTGAGGACTGCTCAAGGGAAAAATACACCACACTGAACAGAAAACGAGGCCAAGAGTAGGGAACGAAGGGCAGGCACCACTGGAACATTTCAGGCTGGAAAGAGGTTACCACTAATTAGAGCGGCGCTGGGACGAGCGTTCATCATCGCGGCTGCTCAGCACAAAGGAGCAAGCGCTGATGCTGCAGCAAGGTTTCTGAGGATCTAGCTGATAAATGGAACACATGCGGGAACAGTAGCCATTAGGCAATTAACTCCCACCGTTTATTGCTCATGTTTCCATTATTCTGGATACTTAAGAGATACTTCACTCAACGTGCATTTTCTTAGTTTATTGAAAATCAAAGTTATGCTTGTAGAATGCAATTGCTACGATTTAGGTTATTCTCTGACAAGAAGGACTACATTGCTTTCCACTGTCCTCCAGCATGGGCCAGCTCTCAGGGAGTTTTTTCAAACCCAAGTTTCCTCAAAGTTTCCTAGCTAATATCTTTACAGAACACAGGCTAATTTTCCAAAGATCTCCTTAGGTCCTCCTTACCGTGTGATCCCACTGACAACTCCCTTGGGGCTTTTTACCTGCTTGCTTTGGTGTGTTTAGAAATCTGTTGTAACTTTGTTTTTTAATGTTGTACCGTGATTTTTTTCCCCCCCCCATCTTTCACATGTCATGAATGTCTATAATGTCCTCATGCATGTAGCAGTGGAGCATCACCTACAATGCCAGCACTGAGAAGTTCCTTCTGGCTAAGTGACTTCTCTTCCAAGTACGCAGAAATCTTTGTGCTGATTTGGACTGCCTTCAAATTGACTTCTGAGGTTTTTCACAGGACTTCAGCATGGAGCTAGGGGTGCAAGTTGGGGATCACATGAATCAGGCTTTCCTATATCATTGTCCCACAGGAGAAAAGAAAAAAAAAATTGCAACACAAATTCTCCAGCACTTCTGATAGTTTCTAGATTGACACCTGGGAGCTGAGTCCCTCACCCTGCTCCTGCCTGCTCACCCAGCAGCCGCACAGCCCCACCACCCACCCCAGGGCTGGCTTATGGATCAGAAACTAGCACCCCATGTTGGGTTGTAGGTACATCCCTTGGTCCTTTCACTGTAAACCTAACGAGGCAGAGAAGGAAAAGCTTTATCAGAGCAGCGGGTCCGGTGTTCTGCCAAAGATAAACGCCTCACCACATCATTTCTCTGAGTTTCACTCATTACCGTTCAAAATTCCCAGGGGACGTGTTCACCTCCTATTTCACAGGACGCTTTCATCACTTAATAGATAAACTGGCAATATTTCCATTTTCTTCACGTAAAGCCCTTCCTCCCTCTTGATACCCTATGGACATGGTATCTAATTGTTTCTCTTCCCAATCTTGTAAATCATGACATTGCTCTCTTCTCACTCATCATTTAATCAAAACAAGACTCCAGATAAAAATTCACTAAGTGTATATGGGAAAAAAGCAGATAAGTCTTGGCCTTCATATATGTGAACTGAGCTCGTGCCTAATCCCTCTGTTATGATCCTGGCTACATAAGGAAGCCTGGGACAGCTGATAAATTAATTCCTCCCATAACTGGGTGTAAAGGGCTGGAAGGGAAATGTGGCAACACTGGTGATATCTCCCAGGGGACGGGAGCAGTCACAGGATGACCTGTTGAGCTCTTCTCCACTTTCCGTGATATCAATAAATTGTTTTCTTTTCCTTCCTTCAGCCCTGCCCTCGGGAAGAGTAATCTATCGCACCATGGCTACAGAACGTTATTTCATAGCTACAGCAGCTCCGGAAACCTTGCACAAGGATGAATACCATTAAAAAGCTGAGTTAGATCCCTTTTAAAAAGCTTCTTTCTGATGCTGCCACCGCGGTCAGGGCTTTCAACAGCACTTCTTCAGCCTCAAAACACACGAGCTTTTAACTTTTGCTGAGGGAACCAACTAGAGAGAGAGAAGCCTCTTTATATCTTGGCTTCTCTGCCACCAAAGTGCTTCTGAAACTACAGCCAGTGTGAACACCGAGGAAAAGGTCTGGAACAACACAAGTGCTTTCTAAAACTCAGCAAGGAAAGTGTTTCATAGGTTCTAGTTCAAAGGAAAAAATAAATAAATAAAAATATATATATATACACATAGACATACATATGTATACACACACTGGCATTCAAGTCCGTGGCAAGAAAGCCAATTTCTCACTGAAATCCAGAAATTTTTGGAGGCAGATACCCTACAAGTAGCAGCAGGCACTAAATGAGTCATTTATAGGATGAGGAGATGCTATAACCCTATCTAGAATTTTAATGCTGTTATGGGACCTGAGGTGACAGTGCAGAACCTGGTCTAAGTCACCACAGCTTCACCAAAGCAGAGAACGTGTGCTATGCATTGTCCGTGATATGTTGCCTTTACTACAGCAACAGCCCACACCAGAGCTAGAGTTGGCCAAAACAGCTATCAGGAAATGCTGATTCTTAAAAAAGTTTCCATGTGCGAGGAAAACCAACAATTTTGGCATGCCAGGTACCACCATGTACAATGTTAGAGCAACCAGCCTTCCCTGCAAGTCCCGGAGAGCAAAAGGCAGCCCCAAAATCCCAATGGGACATGTCCAGTGCTGGAAGAGCCATGGAGGCAACATGGCCAAAGCCTTCTGGGGCTGATCACCCATGGACACCGCACTGAAGAAGTGGCAGCAAAGCCAAATGACAATATATGTTTGAGAAGAAACGAAGGTTTCCAACCCAGGATTGGTTTATGTGGAGTGGTACTTTTAATCTTCAAGAAATAAGAAAATGGCAACCCTAGTGTTGTGGTCTACTTTGTGGCACAAAAGCTGCACCTTCGAGAGAACAGCGTTGGCCAAATTAGGTGAAGAATGGTAGGTGAATGTTCTTATGGAGAAGAGACCTGTTCTTAAGTGTCACCAACAGTCCAGGTTTCTTAATCTTTACCATTACTTTAGCCTTGCTCTGAAGGGCTGCAGAATTACGCTTGCCTAAAAAAAAAAATAAAAGACACCAACGTTTTGGTCTAACGGTTACTTCACAAAGAACACAAAGCTGCACCCAGCCCACTCAGCTGGAAGAAACCCACGTCTTCCAACTCCCTCTAAGGTTTTCATTGCAAATTACAGTTGAGTCCAGCTTACTTTTGAGAGAAATATGACGGCATTGCAACCCAGCCAGTGTGAATTTCAGCATGCCAGGAAGAGGAAGGCAGGGGGAAAATCTGACATGACAGATTCATCTTCTGAACTCCCAGTGGAGGTTTTTTCCCCCCAGAAAAAGTAAGCAGCTCTTTTTATAGCTCATGAGCCTATTACTTCTAATGACAACAACAGATGACTGTTTTGAAACTGAAAAGAAATATATTAATCCAATTTTCAGCTTTTCAGCATGTGGTACTGTCTACCACTTTTCACAAAAGAGAAGACTGATGAACTAGTTTAGGAATCAGAAGGTTACTGTAAAAAAAAAAAAAATTATAATCATCACACACCTATTACAGAAACACTTTTCTACACTTTACACATTTCTGAATGTCTCATTTAGGCCAAATGTTACATATTTGGTCCATAACCAAAGGAGATGCTTTTTGGAAAGCATACACAAATATCTAGTACATTGCCATCACCTTCAGAGCAAGCGCCTTTGCTTGGACAATGCACCTACAGGGTTTGATGTCAGGATGCTTTGTTCTCCAACACTACGTGCATGGGAATACCCATACCTGGGCAGGAGAGACATCCCCATGTTAGGGCGGTGAGGACAGTGAGGAGGCAGAAGGACTAGATGGCCTTTAAAGGTCTCTTCCAACCCAAAGCATTGTATGATGGACTCTGAGCCATGATGAGTGTGGACAGGCATGCATAGAGAAGGCTGCCAAGGAAGGTGGCCCCAGCATGGCCGGACTCATCAAGCTTTTCCACGCCACGTAGCTGCTGTTTATACAGCAGCTTTGTCCTCAGCCACAGCATGAAGAAGCAGCACCGGCTCCCAGAAGGTGCCACCAATTCCCACCCAGTCTGAACACACAGGCCACTGCTCCTGTTTACAGGTGTTTAAGACATTGTCACCTACACGGTCAACTCTCTTGCAAGGCACACAAGAGGTGCCCGCAAAGTTGGTGGCTACATTAAATCTCTGGTCAAGGACTCCGGAGAAGAGCAGCCGCATCTACAGCTTTTAGGTTCATGGAAGAACATGTGCATTCACAGAAATGCCATTTCCTCTGTTATGATCAACTACAGACCGAACAGTTTGGATTAGGGTCTTAATCTTTATGTATATTGTAATTTCCAAACACTCTAGTGTTTGTCTTCAACGTAAGAAATAGCTTTTCCATGCCGATAATAATGAAACTAGTCACTCATTTTGATGCTCATAACTATGCAAGCACACCAAGAAGCCAGCAATCCACTTATTAACGTGCCAGCTGAGCTGGGCTTGCTAGAGACAGTAAGCACAAGTTATGTCAGTCTCCAGCCCAGCACTACTTTCCTTTCCATCCCCATCATCTCTTGATGATACAACACAATATTTTCTAATACAAGTGGAAAGTATTTTATATTTAGCAGCCAGCAACTGCTCAGCCATAAAGATCGTTACAGCCGCAGAAACAGAAATAGTCCTCTGAGGCCAAATCCCTGCAGCAGCACAGCACCCTGCATCCAGCCCAGATTCAAGGTCAGGTTGCATGGGGCTCTCAGGAACCTGCTCTAGTTGCAGATGTCCCTGCTCACTGCAGGGGGGTTGGGCTGGGTGACCTTGAAAGGTCCTTTCCAACCCAAACCATTCTATTCTACAACGTCCCTCATCAGCCACTCCAGATGTTACACCCCAGAAGTTTGGCAGTAACAAAAGACTTGCCTTTTCCCGTGCAGATCTAACTTCCACAAAGCTTCCTCAGCACTCTCAAGAAGTTAATCCACATCATGTCCATTTTAAGGATGGGCATAATTATGCTAAGAGACACTCACAGGTCAATTAAATCAGTAGTAGGGGGACTAGAAAAAGGGCTACCTGGGGTAAACCTAACGCAGTAGTCCTTGCTTGGATCCCAACACCGACCGCATTTTAGGATTGAGATAAGAGCACCCTACATCCATATATCCTCACCTTGCCAGAGCTGAGCTATAAGCCAGGGAGCCAACATGGGCTCCCAATCACCTACTGTTCTTGCCCAAGTCCTCTCACAAAACTCATCAATTTAGCAGGGATTTTTCTTTTTCTTTCTTCTCTCCAACCTCCAGCTTGCTGTATGCCAACTGCGTAGCAAGTACATCAAGGCAGGGCCCCTGTGTTGGCACAACGGTCACCACGCGTGAGACATCGTATAGACAGAGCCCTTTGCTAAGTGATTTTTTTAAGCTCCTTCAAAAAGGGATTGTTTATTCCCTGGCATTCCACCCCAACGCGATGCGAAACAGCCACAGCGCAACTTAAATGGGGGATCACAGCAGAAATCCCTTTAACTTCTGTAGCACTGCTGGGGACCGCTATAAAATGGTACCGAGCTAATTAAACAAGTCATAAAGATGCTCCCCTGGCAATCTCACAGGTGAAATAATCTAATCTTCTACACCCGGCCTTCCTAGTTAATCTCTTGCTAAGAGTCATTAACACAATTGTTCAGTCTCCTGTAGTCCCTGTGTAAAGTGCATATAATTTACAATCCCATTAAAAAAATGGCCACAGATTAGTCTCAGAGGCAAATTACAACACTATTCAGTTGTGGGTTTAGCACAGTAGCTATAGCTATATGAAACCTAGAGAAAAAAAAAAAGTAATCACAGAACATAGCAGGTTTCTGTGCAAGCACAGCCATTGAAACCCACCTAATTTTCTGCATAAAAATTAAATATAATTGCAAATTGTGGGATACTCTGTTCAGCAGCCAAGCAACCATGCGGACCACTGTCTTTTGTGAATAGCAAGGAAAAAAAAAAGCCAAGTGCTAAAAGAGCACAAAAGGTATATAAAGTTCTTTCAATTAAATTCAAGGATTTAGTTACTTCGCAGTTTATGCTAAATTTCTGCTGCTATTCAGTATTCAAGGTATTTCTGTCATGTAATTCGAGGTGCTGGAGGATGCTAAGCGCTGGGTGTTTTGACAGAGCGGAAGGAGTGAGGGCACTGGACCTTGTAAAAATATAATAAAACAGATGTTTGCTGCTTTTCTGTATTTATGATTCTTCCTATCAACTTCTAAACTCCAGCGTGTAGAAGCTTCCCATACTATCTACCGCTTCCAATACTATTTACTGCTTCCAAGCTTCCAATACTACCTTCAGAAGGCTCACTTTCCCCCATGGAAGTGATTAGGAGACTGTCTGGGGCTTCTCCAAGAGCTCCACTGGTCCTAAACAAACCGCTTGAGGAATACTGCGAAACATCTCCCACAACAGAGCCGTGCTCCTGCCTGGGATCTTAGGACAGAAACAGCTCAGGAGGGGGTTTCATAGGATACAAGAAAAAAGCACTCAGACTCTTATCTGTTTTCAACAAAATGTAGCTATTTGAGCAGTTTGGAGATTAGAAAACAGGATTTCCAGAGTTTGACATTATTGAACTCCCCAATGTAAAAGGTCTCTCTCTTGTGTTCCCAGTCTCTCCTCATACTTCAGCAGCACTTTACATTCCCAAGTACTCTCCGCTTGGGTTTTTTTTTTGTCTTTCACAAACAATAAACCAGCCAGGGAATTTAGGACATCACAAAATTGGGCAGAAAATAGTTGTAATTTTAAAAGAAACCCCCTCACATTTCTACTCCAGCTGTCTGGAGGCATTAAGGAAGCACGCTAAAAATGATAGCACTCCCCAGGGAACATCTTTCGGTTGCTTTTAGGAGGAAACCTGAGGAGTCTGTGGCACGTAGGAAGCAAAGGCTGGGTTTACAAGGTTTTATGTGAAGGTGCACATCAGAGTCAGAGCGCGAAAGTCTCCTGTCCGTGCTGGAGTCCTCTGGAGCAAGAGGAAGAGACTAGCAATAACCACCGTGGGCCAGGGTAGATGGAGCAGAAGCAGGTGGTGATGATGAGCAGAGGTGGCAAACTCCTTTCAAAATCTAGGCTTAGATCCATTTTGAAAAGTTCATCTCTTCAGAGCTTATTTTCAATGAGTACTTAGGCCCCAGCTCTGTTTTGAGGCTAAGGTTGAACATACTGAATTTCTATACTTCCCAGGCCAGAATTCCAAAAATCTGAGATCATAGAATCTTTTGGGTTGGAAGAGGCCTTTAAGATCATTGAGTCCAACTGTTAACCCAGCACTGCTGGGTCACCACTAACCCATGTCCCTCAGCACCACATCTCCATGGCTTTGAAACTCCTCCAGGGATGGGGACTCCACCACTGCCCTGGGCAGCCTGGCACAGCCCTTGACAGCACTTTGGGGAAGAAATTGTTCCTTGCGTCCAACCTAAACCTCCCCTGGCACAACTTGAGACTGTTTCCTCTTGTCAGAGATCGGTCCAAGCCTCTCTTCCTCCTCAGGAGGAAGATGCCTGCAACTCTGAAAATATTTTATGGCAAGCACGTGCAGGAGTCACATCGCTAACCTGGAGAGAAATAAAATAACTCTCCCAAGCTTTATATTAGAGGTGAGGTGACAGCAGCCACAGATGTAAAGGAGGGATCTATGGCAATATCTGCTAGGTTCAGGGGTTGCTCTTGTCTAAGCTCCTGAGGAGTTAAATCTAATTTCTCATATGCTGCGGATACCTAAGAAGATGTTTTAATTGAAGGCAGTTGCTTAGCAACTGCATCCCGTGTGCTGCAGCGACGCTTTTCACCTGGAGCAGATAAACATCAGGACGGCACTTTACAAATCTGATTAGTGGCGATGAAATAGCCGGATACAAGGAGCTGCAAGCGCTTCTCCAGAAGTTATGCCTCTAACCTGATACCCGTCAGCAGGGAAAACCCAATGAAACTCATTTGCGAGTTAGAAGAGCTCTCTTCTCCTCCTCCTCCCGCCCAGCAAACGTTGCGGTCTGCTTCTCACCACTGGAGCTTATCAAGAGCGAGATAGCATTGGCAGGATTTCTCTTACTCCAAAGATTTCACTGCAGTCGAACACGTAATTATAAAATACCGGAGTGCTTGCCACCAGGCACAGATGTTTTTCTGAACAGGCCTACGATTCTTCGAAAAGCATCACAAAAAGCAGGCTTCCAGGCTGCAGAGAAAAAGATTGCTTTATAACTTTCGTAACCGGACATTACTTTTTAAGGACTCTGCAATCCCAGCCTTTACAAGCTGTTTAAGAGCTGGTTATTGGTGCTGTTACTGTGTTTTTAGTGAAGAATACTGAGTGCTTGAATAGCTCCCTTTCAGCATCGTTGCGTATTTTTTATATAGATGTATAAATGCTAACAATTTTGGTTACTTCAGTGATTTGCTGTGTTAGGGTCTAACACTTGGTGGCCAGCTAAGCATTTGAGATGCAGAAAGGAATTCATGGATATTTTTTCTATCCATTGCAAGCCAGCTACATGTCCCAGCCTTGCCCAGAATGTGATTTGCTGAGCAAAGACTAAACTCGTCGCCTTTATCATGCTCCAAAACCTCCTAATATAAAATGCAGAACAACAGGCTGCAAGCCCCCAGAGAACAGTGTGTTTGAAGGCTCAGGGATGTGTGAGAGATTCAGTTCTCAGGTCTCCAGACACCTTCAGAGGGTTGTTCACCTGCAGGGCTCCAGCTTACGGGGTGGTGAGCAGCCTGGCTTGGTACCATGGGGCCAAGAAGTGGCAAGGGAAGGAGCACCAGTTTGTAATCCAGACAGCTGGACTGAGGAGCAGGGGAAGTTCTTCTATCAGTGTTGACATGTCAAATGTCAAAACAATTGCAAAAAGAGCTCCCAGGAAGATCAACAGTTCTTGGAAAGGTACAGCAGAATCATGCCCTGGGCAAGCCCCAGAAGAGGGCATGCTGGGAGGGTTCTTAAGGCAAGTTTAGCTTACCCAGCTTGGATTTGAACATTTAACAACCATCACATATGTTCTACTTTAAAAAAAATATCTTCTGCTCCAGCTGGCACCTGAGTCTGCTTCTCTGGAGAGATTCCAAACCCACCTGGACACAATCCTGGGCACCCTGCTCTGCATGATCCTGCTTTAGTAGAGGGGTTGGATGAGATAGTCTCCAGAGGTCCCTTCCAACGCCTACCACGCAGGGATTCTGTGATCTGCTTAGATTTTGTGTTAAACAGGACTTGGGAAAACATGTTAATTTGCTGTCCAGGATTAGGATGAACTTCAGCACACACTAGAAGTCATTCTCAGTGTTACATGCACCAAACTTCCGTCTTCACCATAAGCAGCAGCCTTTGACGGAGCATCTCCGTATCACAGCACAACTATGAGGATACACAGCAGGGCTCAGTTACGTCTTCCAACATCACTCTGAAGGACCAAGCCAAGGACATCCTTATTGGAGCTTGGCTGCAGTTACTGAGCTATTTTTTGAAGTCCAGATTCTGGAGAACCGTTACTGTAGCGTAGACAAATTACTAATTAGCCTGGACCATAGATAATTTATCCCAAATATATTCTTTATCTGCAGGATGAATCACTGGCTGTAAACCACATGAATCAATTCAGCCATCGGCAAGAATCTTCTGCAATTTCTTGGAGAGGTAATTCTCCATTCTTTGTTATTATGCCTTGGTCTAGACCTTCATCCTCATCTCAACAACTGACAGAGTTGGTAAACAGTTGGAAATTGAGGAACAGGATGGTGTGCTATGTGCCTAATGCTAGGCAAGTGAAACAGAGGAACAGCATAAGCTGATTGCCCATTTTGGATACTGCTGTCTCGTGACCATAAGGTTGCAATGATTTACATAAGGACGTAGCTCTTTGGTGGTTAAAAGGAAGTTAAAGAATATTTGGAAAATTCTGTCCTTGAGAAGAAAAAGATAGCCAAAGGAAATTCTTTCCCTCCTCAAAAATAAAAGCCCATAGAGCTGCCTTGGTTTCAATCTGGATATTTCTAGCAAGATATTCAGACACTGATACTTTCAGTTTATTTAAAAAAAACTAGAACAAAGTCCAACTAAGATACAGCCTGAAGCAAAATTCAAAGCCCTGTATAGTCATACAGTCCAGACAGCTACACCCAAAATACGTCCTTCTCATTACAAAGGGAGCAATCAACACCTGTATTTCAGGATTGAAGGAGCTCAGCTAATTCCAGGAATTCATTCCCTTCCCTCGTTGCCACCTTTAGACTGGATTAGCCACAGGTAAGGGTAGGAAAGTTAAACCACTGCACTTGCCTGTAGCATCCCAAGTTTCTTGTGAGGTTGAAGGGTGGATCCGTGATGCACCCATACCAGTGTCTACGTTAACCAGGTCTGCACAGCAAAACCAACCATCTGATAAGCAATTAGGGATATCAACAATGTGGTCCTATGGGCAAACATCCACCAGTGGCTCTCAGCTCAGCTCCAGCTATGACAAAGAATTTGTGTGGTGCAAGATGTTCCAAGTCCAAGTAGAAGGCAATCAGGAAATTTGTTCCAAAGACTCTCGTGATCCAAACTAAAAGGCAAGTATAGAGGCACTGGTGTAATCTAATGTCCTGTTAGTCTTATATAGACCCGGGGCACCAGGATGCAGAAGATCCTTAAAATCAACACGTACGTTTGGAGCTAAAATAATAAACACTTTTTCCTTGGTGGTAGCACTCCAAAGTCAAAGCAGAACCACGGCATTATTTCCAAGGTTTATTAGCTCTTCAGTTATTACATTCCCTTGTTTCCTTGGCTCGCCCTCCTGCCAGCTGCCTTATTTGCTGTGTGAAACCCTCAGTATTAACCACAATACAGGTTCTTAATGTTTAATGTGCGGCTGATAGGATCCTGCAGCATCCAGCAGAGCCTTTGAATAAAGGGCACCCCATAAAAAACTTAAATGCAAACAAAAAAGCAGCATGTGAAACCATACGATAGAAGCTGGTCGCATTCAATCTCTGAAAGCAAAGAGCTACAGTTTGTATGAATAATTCAAAAACAGCCTTAGACAAATGATCCTGGGTCTATAAGGAAATGGTAAAACCTCTGGAGTCTGCAGCTCTTTTTATTACAGCCTGGTTCATGCTGAATGCTGTTTTCTCTGGGGTTATTTTTTTTTTTTCACTTTAAAAAAAAATAAATTTATCTCTCTCTATATAAACGAACAGCCAGATAGGATGTTCAGATACCATGTACGGCAGACCCCAGAGAAATATTTTCATTTTATATTCTGACTTGTAAATTATTCATTAACATGGATCATGCAATTGGGTAAAAATTAAAAATTGGCAAATTAGTTTTCATTTGTTTATGTTAATTATTTAGTGTTCTTCCTTTTTATTAGGAAAAACACAGAGGGAGATTAGTCTTGTTCTGACGATCTGTGTTTGCTCCCTAGACAACATACAAATTAGCATTTCTATGGCTACTTTTATGCAATGTCTATAGAAATATGCCTCCACTGCCCAGATCTGTTGCTGAGACATTGTGGCATATGCGGGGTTTCTAAATTGCAGATACGCCTTTGGATATTTTTCAACCACTCTTTGAAAAATAGGCTGTTGGGTCTTTATTTACAGATGAAGTCAACGATTGTTTCCATGACCCTTCTGTGAATTCAGCTGCAGCCCCCCAGCCCTACCCAGCACCCGTAACCTCCTCCACCACCCCAAGGAAACTCCAGCCAGTGGGAGCTTCACCTCCAAATAAAGATGCAGTCATTCCACTTCAGTGCTTGGCTTCAAAGATGGGGGTCATCTCCATTTTGCTACCCGCTGATGGATTGAACTACATAGAGGAAAAACCTAAGCACTAAGTGCTGCCACAGCACACGTAGCGAGGACCTGCTGGATGAACTGCTGTGGGTTTCCTAGGCAATGCACTTCAACGGTATTTGTGTGTTCAGAAACTCTTATCCATGATGTTTTTTAAAATGTTTGACTTTTTTTTTCTTTAAGATCTCTCTCCTTAGAAAGCGAGGACTGTCTCCTCTCTACGCAAGAGCAGCGGGACTGGCATTTGCTGCTAGCTACGGGTCCGGCCCTGCTTGGGTTCAAGTTCAGTCATCATGGTGACAAAGGGCTTGGGTTGCTCGCTCTCCTCCATCCACGTCCCCACACCACCATGGCTTGGGTCACCAACCAGGTTTATTCAGCCCACTGAGCTGCACTTGCCATCAACCCCAGATCCCAGAGGCGAGGGCCAAACATTCTCTCCCCGAGCAATTTTTCCGCAATATGTTCTCTACTCACAATATATTCACCCTGTCCTAGGTTATTTGGCTAGACATCAACTAGAGACAGCCCACTTTGTGGGTGCTGAGGTTCATCGTGTTCTCTCACCACCTCCTCTGTTGCTCAGACGCTTCCCACCCAACCCAGAGAGCTTTCTTCCATTGAACCCACCGGCGGTTGCCAACCCGACTGCTCCGCTCAGCACACAGAGGGAACACAAAGAGACAACGCATCTGCTTCAGAATGCTTTTGGATACTAAGGAACACATTCTCCTTCAGCTTTGTTATTTGCTACATAGCGAGTTTTTAACACAATAACAGAATCCAGCACAGAAAATGTTAAGAAAATCCCGCGTAGTCTGCCAAGGAGCATGAGTAACCATGAACACGGTGCAATTCTGGTAGCTAAAAGGTCACCTTAGGTTATAGAAGAATCCAAAACATTCCCATGCACATTCCTGATTACTTTGGATGTAAGAAATCAGTGCTGTAGGCTGTGTGACTGCTGCAGAGGGCTACAGATCAATTAACAATATCAGCAAATTAAAAAGAAAAACGTAGCAAATGGAAACCTCAACATGTTTCTAATGCCAGCCTTTCTCTACCCAGATATTCATAGCTCTTTGCAAGACAGCTTCTCCTGATGGATGAGAACAGAGAAAGAAGAGAAAAGCCCAAAGCCTAAAACACAACAGAGAAAGTTAGGTCAAAAAGCAGTTCTAGCATTTAATGTGAACACGACATCTAAGAATATTGATTAACAATGTTTTTCTGAGCCTTTAATTCCATTATTTCTAGGAATTGTCCCCAACATGTGTACAAACTCCATCTTAATCCGGTTACTGCGGGTGGATCCTCACGGTCAATAATATTGCTGATGCTTTTCAAGAGAGGAAATAGAGCATTTTCCTTCCTCCAGTTGCCTTAGCTAGGCTGGGTTTGGAGAAATTAAGAGCAGTGAAGGCTACCGAAGTCATTGCAACAGCTTCTGCCAGCTGAAGGAACAGGTACCCAAGAGGAGATGGCTCCTCCGTGAAGGAGGTTAATTGGAGCTGAGATTCGCTCCCTCCCCCAAGGTGAAAGAATTGGCACTTGTGTTAAGGATGCTTATGAGAACATTTTGTCCAGTTACACGATTTTGTGTTGCCGCGTAGCAAGAATTAATACAAACAGCCCTACAAAACACACCACAATTCTGAACTAACATTTTCTTCAGGGTGAAAAGCAGAAGCCCAAGTTATTCCTTAAAAACAAGTTTCCTCCCTTACAAAAATACAGCAGATGTAAATTGTCATCAGAAACAACACCCAAGCGCATTTAAACCAATGATTTATGCTTCACTTTATGTAGAGAGTCGCCGTGATTAAGTCATGACTGTCTGTGGGACTCCGGGGACCTCCCTGCAGAGTTAAAAGCTAGGGCTGCATCCTCATGCATCCTTTCCCAAGAGCCTGGGAGGGCTCTGGCCAGCAGTAAATCCTGAATTCCACATTATGCTTTTTATGACAAATCGTGAATTCTCTTCTGAACCCTTAATAAAGTGAAGAGAGGAAAGGAAAAAAAAAAAACCACCTGCTCTTTTTCAAGTTCAATTTTGTAGATAGTGTGTGTGTGTGTATATGTATGTAGAAATTCCATGTATTTAAAATTCTGTATGAAAAGCAACTGCTGAGCAATCACTCATTTTAGCAGAAACTCTGACACCTCTTCTAGGTCCTTAATCCTGGTGGGATGAGAAAAGCAGCTGTTGCAGTGGAATGGGGATTTACATCAAGGGGACCTTCTCTGCAGCACTGTGCTCTCCTCCTGGAGCAACAAACTGTGCAGATCTCTGCAGATCCCACAAACCTCCGTGTCCCTCTCCTGCTGCAATTACACTTCCACCCTAGTTGGAGGTTTGAGCATCTGCACATCAGTCCACCTCACATCCTTCCAACTCCCAAACACCCTGACCAAACACTAAGTGATGGACTTGCACACCCAGCAAAGTCAGGGCAGCTTGGCCAAGAGCCAAAGAACCCACAAGCATCCTTCCAGCTGGGAATTAGCAGCACTTTTAGATGCAGCCCATCCCTGTCCTCTTTGAAACTAATCCAGTTCCAACACACTTCTAATAGAAAAAAAGGATTTCTTACACACAACAAAAACAAACGCAAGAACATTGATGGCCAGGGCATTGCAAAGGTCTTCAGAGGAGATTCGAAAATAATTTTTCCTTCCCCTCTTTTTCTTTTTTTTTTGCATCATAATGAGGAAGGTGAACTTCCATCTAACTAGAAATATCTTTATCCAAATTAAGTTTTGTGCTAATTTAGATTTCTCCACCAGGAAGCAGACGCATTCAGAAGACAGACGTAATTTATGAACTCTAGCAGCCGTCCTTGCAAAGTGAAAAAAAAATGTGGATTTAAAGAGTTTCAAGCATCATTTTTTCTGCACATGGCTTGCTTTCATTCTAGACCTGTGCAAATACAGCAGCTTAATGAAAATTAACAGGGAAAGACTGTTCTCACGGACAAGAGTCCCAAATGCAGGTAAATTTAAATAGAATTTCACCTTTAGAGCAATCAGTTACCAAGCTCTGTTCTCTTTAATACTATGGAAAAAGGAAGATTCCCCAACTTAATCTTAATTGCTTTGTGGTTCTTGGATCAGAACTTTGCAGGTAATATTTTTATTAATTCCAACAGCAATTGGCCCTGCTAGAAGCGACACTTGGGCAACATTCGCAGAAACCCTTCGCTGCTGTTGGGTGGCACAACTTGTTACTTTGTGAGAACAAGCGATGGTGAGATCTAGCGTCATAATTCTGTAGAAATTATTCAGATACTTGGCCCCCAAACTCAAATTATTATAATCAACACTAATTCTCAAAATGAATTCACAGTTTCTTGTAACTCTAGAAACTGGGTTGTCATGGTGAATATTTATGAAGTTGATAAAACAACCTTATGGGATGTGTCCTTATTCAGATGCACACGATGTGCCATAGGAATGGCTGTTTTTTCATACAAACTGGTTTGTTAAAAAGAAAGGTTTCCACAGGCCCAGCAATTTCTGCACAGGTCCACACCCTCTACGTGTCCACAGCAACAATTCTTCCTTTAGACTTTTGCTGGAGGACTTGTCTGCACTTTAGGGGGAATGAAATAAAAATATTCACAAGCAGCTGCGTACCTCCCAATAGTTAAATTCAGTAGCTGGGACGAGTACCATCAGAGGTCACAACTGTACCATGGCTTGTGAACATGAAGGACCTTGGCTTCAAGAGTTTAGTTGACTCTCCTTTATTAAGTACATGCCTGAGACAGCATCACTGCAATGGAGGAGGTGTGACTAAGGGAGTTTCCCCAGCACGCTGGTATCACTCCAAATATTAGCTCCGTGTTTTTAATGGAAATTTTAATAATTTATCATTTGGATTACCAGAGCTGCCTTATCTGGGCTTCCCAGCCTTAATGCTGAGCAAACTGACACTGAACATGTCCTCTAAACAATTTCATTCTTTATATTTACAGTTATAATTGCCAACAGGAAAAGCTCATTCTTGTTCTTAGAACGCTCCATGGAGTGATTTCACTTATTTAAATTAACACTTTCACACGGACCCAAGGTGTCTCACCTCTAAAAATCTGAGCATTGCTCCCTCTTTAGAGAGCAAGCCATGTGCTGGTTATGGAACTGACTGCCTCCTGGTTTTTTTTTAGTTTCTGCGAAATTGTCCATTAAAAGAAAAAGTGACTAGCATGCACACAATACCGTTGGTTGGAAACTATTCTTTAGTAATTTGGAGGAAGATTAGTGTGTTCCTCTTCGCATTTTAAACACCATTCTAGCTGCACACATTACGGTTTAATCACTTTCTTCCTGAGACTTCCTGGTTTCTTTTCCCTCAGTGAGATGCCTGAGTAACAAACAGATTTCAGAGCAGAAAATACACAGTCTAAAACATGTCGCAGCTGAGGGGCTGTGAGGCTGGCCTGTTCACATGGCTCGGAAGCACCACCAGAAGCTGCTTGAGCCCAGTTCTATCAGAACGGGAGATGGACAGTTAGTCCTTGCAATCACTTCGAGAAGCACACCCAAAGGAAGAGACATTCCCCAGCGTGTATTTTCAACTGGGTACCTGCCAGCTCCAAGGGATGTACCTCGGGTCTGTTAGTGGAAGAGGCAGGGAACGACTGATCCTGCTCATCCTCTTCATCGCAATCACAATTGGAAATCGTCCACCATGCCCAGCCTCACTTCTTTTTTTTGCAGGCTGAAGAGCCCTTGCTTACTGATCCATGCACAGAGTCTCTCTACAACTGATTCCGTTTGCTGCCTTCCTTCAGAGTGTTTCCAGCTCTGCTGTCCTGTTGGGATGCAGGAGCACCACTGCACACAGTAACATCGGGATAACATCATGGCATTCTCCTCTGTTATTTTCCTCCTAATGACTAGGATTATATTTCCTTTTTCTTACTCCTCCCAAGCACCAAGTTGATATTTTCATCAAAATACCTATTACAGTGCTAACGTCTTATTCCCTTGTGGGAACGATCAGCTCAGGGCACATCATTTTGAATGCGAGGTATAAATTTCCCCCCACGTACACATCAATTTACATTCTCCATAGTCAACTTCATTTGCAATTGTGATGCCTGGTCACAGGCTCGTTTAGCTGCTGTTCACAACCAACCACCATCAGTAACCCCAATAATACAGCAACCTCAGGAAACCTTTTCACTGCCCAAGTCACCCCTTTTTTTTTTCTTAGAAAGTCATAGAAAGACATGAACATTTCAGAAAAAATAGGGAGCGCATTGATGGGAGATCTGACAGTAAATAAATCTTCAAACAACAGCAACTTTCAAAGCTTACTGCCACTGTATCACCCAAAGATGAAACTTCAAAGTGGTAATTAGGTGTGTACTCACTGACCTAGTCTGGATATAAAAGTCCGTTTCTCGGGATAGGCTTGCAGAGAAATTAGATTCTAGTAAGACATCTACATTTTTATGAATGTGGTTCAAAGGAAAGAAGAATATCTGGTTTGTCACCTAGTGCCATTTCACCCACCAACACTTTCTAATGGCAGGTTTACAAGGAGATAACCATGCTTATATCAATTCAGAACTCCACAAGGAGAAAGGATATCTTGCTTCATTATTCATCGAGGTTATCTGTTCCACTCAGCATTTAAGAGAAAATGTTTTAATATTAACAGAAATGTAGGCTTCAAATACTGGGCAAAAAGTATTTCTTAATGATTTAGACCTTCAATAGTAAATATGTTCCAGTTTTCTATATTTTACTTCAAGCCTGGTAAAAACAAAACAAAACAAAAACCCAAAACAACCAACAACAAAATAAAATAAAATAAAATCTAAAAAACACGCCAAACCAAAAAACAACCAAAAAACCCATCTCCCACAACCTTCCCTGTTTAAGAGTGGAGTAAATCTGATCTTGCTTATGAAAATGGAAATTCTGTACAGGCAGATGAGAGCTATGCAAAACACATGGAAAAGAAAACTAAACAATAGTTCCCAGAGTGATTTAAGACCAGTTTAAGCATGATGGGAAAACGCAGCCTGTCATTTATCACCGGATCCCTACCAGTCTGGTTGATCCACTATCACCAAATTCCTACTGGTATGATCACAGAGTACTCAGGGTTATTTTTCTCCCCTCGCAGAGGGAAGGGTCCAATGAGAGACATCCTGTAATTATCTTTCAATTATTGGATTTTCTGTCCAAGAACAACACTTACCTCATCTGTGCACGTGTATGTACTATGCTTATATCCACCCATGCACACACAAGCCAAAAAGCTCACCAAAATTTTTTGTTCAGGTCCAAATTCTCTTTTACCCGCACCTACACATGAATTATTCCTTTTCGTGTCACAATAAACTGTTCTAGAAACTTGAAAGGCTAAGGATTTGCCTTTTTCCTATAGTTCTACCATCATGAAACAGATTTGCATCAACAGATTAGCCCCGGGAGAAAGAAAATCAGAACAAACACTTAAGAATAAAATTTAGAGCTTAATCTTGCAGCTTGCTTGAGGCAGAAGTTGAAGTGCCATGAGAAGTTTTTGGAATCTTGCCGCGTGATTCTTCATTTTGGTCTTTTATCCTGATTTATTATGTCAACAATGATTTTTTTTTTTTGTTTCACGTTCTAATACTCTGCTTTATTACAGTGGTTACTAAGAAAAGCACAGTAATAATATTGTAATATTCCAAATATCCCCAGAGAAACGGAGGCCAACCTCCCTGTGAGCACAGGGCTGGAGGTCTCTGCACGGCTCAGCTGGAGACAAGTCAAGAGGCACCATGGGTCTGTGGAGACCTGGGGCAGAGTGGGGTACAGAGAGAAAGCCCTCAGGCGTGGTGGGGACAGGCTGGGGTTACACATGAACTGAAGGCTCCACCTGCATGGTCACGCTGGAGGATAAATCACACCCAAGAGGGGATGCAGACATAGTCATCCTCTGGGCTCAGAGAAACAGATTCACAGGCCACGTTAAAATATCCAGGCTTTTTCTTTTTTTTTTTAAATTTTCTTACAGATACCTTCTTTTGTGCATTCCTACAGTCACCTTGGACAAGGAGATCAAGGTTTAAATAGTCTGAAGCCGCAAAGTCATGGTGTGCTAGTCGTGCTTATGCACATGTTGAGGCCACATCAAATCACAAGATGAGCCTTTTACTCATTAAAACAGACAATTTACCATTTGTTCGTCAACACACACATCTGAAAATAATGTTAGGAGAGAAAAGTGGCTCAAAAAAGACTACTGTTTGTACCGCAATTATTTTTCTGGCTATATAGTAGCAAAAAAAACCAACTGAAAATTTCAACCCATCTTGCATACATCAGCACGCTTAGCAGATTAACCAGTACCAGGAGAAGGAAAACAAGAATTCTGTCTTGGGGTTGGACTCAATGATCTCTGGAGGTCCCTTCCAACCCCCTAACATTCTATGATTCTTCTGTGAGCTTCAAGTAAATCCATCCATACAGCCTTCACTGGAGGTTGGACTTGATGATCCTAGGGGTCCTTTCCAACCATAATGATTCTATAATTCTATGACTGGAGGTGAGGGCAACAGGAGGGAGGGGGAAAAAAAACCCTCCAGGACAAGGCAAGTCTGTAAGCCCCAGTTTGGCTACTGTTAAGGCTTAGCACTCCTGAAGTGCTGAAACACAGCCCGCGGCCTGCAAAGCACCTACTGAAAAGCTGCAGGTGATGGAGCTGTAGATATTTATAGGTTTAGACAATGTCAATCAGATAGAGCCACAGGGAGCTTGTTGGTTTTGCTTTGCTTGATTAAAAAAAAAAAAAAAAAAAAAAAAAAAAATCACTTGGGTTTCTGTTGCACATTGTGCTAAGAGGTTTGGGTTGGTTTTTTTTTTCTATTTCACCTCAGAGCTTCAAGTCTAAAAGAAGAAATGACAAAAGACTCGCTAGGGCTGATAAAACACCAAAACCTTTCTCAGAAGCCATGAGCTAGCACAGGGCTCCAGGAGCTCCGGAAAACCCCCAGCCTTCCCCATCCAGCCTGTACCCTGCTCTGCTGCAGGGCTTCCTCCCACAGCCTCCATCCTTGCAGGCTTTTCCATTGATGGTTTTTTGTTTGGGCAGGATACACAGAGAATTTGAAGTGACAGGGTTTGAAGAAGCCCCACAACATCCTTTTCAAAGTTGCACCAGTCATGGCATCAGGAGCGCAGATCCCTAAGCCTTAACCACATGCATTGAGCGTTCGCATCAACCTCTAACTGTTCATGTGCTTTCAAGTAATGAGAAAATATACATATACTGATGTTTAATAGACAGTGGAAATAGGATCGTCTCCAGAGCAATTTTGCTTTGATTTTGCAGACTTGTTGCTCTAAAGAACAAGAGAGGATAAGTTAATCACAGACTAAAACTGATCTTTTCTTCAAAAGCCTGTAGGTCCCCCTAACCCTGCTCCTCAGCCTGCAGCGGTTTCAGCTGGCTTCGCTGAGCTGACAGGAAAGTTTGTTCAGTATCTCATAAAACTTTCATTGCTCGTAATTTCTGTGGCTGCTCCATCCTGAAAAGCTTGGAAAGCTCTACCTCCTCAAAGCTTTTCCACCCAAGCTTCTACGCAACTCTCAGCCTCAACACTTAGACTTCTACAACACCGTATAATTAAACCTACTGTGGGGCCACACATATAGATAATCTATCTATAGATAGCTATAGATCTATAGCCATCTATATCTAGATATCTGTATCGATCTATATCTAGATATCTATATCTAGATATCTATATCTTTGTATCTATATAGATAGATATCTATGTATCTGTATCTATAGATTTATAAATATCTGAGGTGCCAGTAGAAAGCGATAAAAAAGAAAACCCCTGACTTTGTGGGAGTCTCCAGTCTGACAAGACTATAACAGGTTTTTAAACAGCTACAGCTTTCCCCAAGAGATAAAACTGCACTTGCTGCTGCTCAGCTGAGAACCTAACAGCAAATAATCCCAGCTGAGACATACCAGGGAAGTTTGATTCTGCAATTAGAGTGAAAAGCCTGTCCTTTGGACCTGCTGGCTTTCTGCAGCATCTTGTCTTGGTCCACTGAATTTTCTTGCTGTGAAATCCGAAGGTGACTTCACGAACTGCATTATCTTCAACTAATTCTGTCAGATGCAGTCAGTCTATAATGATGGCATTATACAATATTGGCTTGATTCGGTTTGTTAATTCTGTCCTCCTCATTTGAGATTTGCTACCGCATTGGTGCAGATTAAACGTGTGGAAGGGGCCTTTTCACACTCCCTGTTTCCTGAAAAAAATACATTCTTAGGAAGCTTTAAGAGACAGATCGAATAGGACAGGAAATTAAGGCCCCGTCTCCTAAACATCACAAGATCAGATAAAAAAGAAGAAGAAAAAAATCAAACCACAGCGTTCACAAACAAAAGAACCACACATACTGAGCAGCTCCAGATGGTGTTAGTCGGGAAAGGCAAAAGCAGCCCATTCATTTTAACACTGAGGTTGGTCAACATTTCAAACGTGGATTTGGACCCAACCCACAGGTCTCATTAAGAACCTGAGTACTGGGAGCTGGTCTGGGAATAAAACCGCCCTTGCTGCACCCATTGGAGCTGTTGGTGGACATCAAGACCTCCCTCCTCCTTTCCTAAGCTACACCACAACTCCGAGCAACATTTTCCCTGATGGCAAGCAGAAAACCACAGTGGACGCACTCTCCAAGCAAAGACAAAAGACCCGGCCCCAGTTTAATATATTCTTGTAAACACTTTTCATCTCTTTCACTATGTGATGGGGACCAGCAGAAAGACACCTCGGGATTGTTGGGATCTGGCAGGCAGAACACGTAGTCTCCGCTTCCACTAATGAGCCTATTAATTTGTGCTCTAAGAGAAGCCTGGCTAGTCAAGGAGAAGCCTGAAGTCTTTGACGCAGTGTGTAAAGCCAGATAGTCTGGAGAACATTTACGGGGGCTTGCTTTGAGGTAGTCTACGCAGCTGGGACCGTCATTCCATTTGCTGTGCAAGATGCAATAAGGCTGGGGCTTGCGCACTGTGATAACGGTAATTTGAGTTTTTGGATGGCTTCAGGAAGGAAAAAAAAAAAACAAAAAACAAAGCAAAGCCAAACCCACACCACTCTTCACTCACTGAAAGCCCCCAGGGGTGGTATCACCAGCGCTGGCCCTTACTTAGCTATATTAGAAAGCACTAACACAACCTTGTTCTGGAGCTCCATATCCACCCTTTCACCAAACTAAACAAAAACGTTGCATAATTATTCCAAGTAAAAAAACCAAACAAACCTCAAAGACTTAGTGACGAGAAAACCCCTTTCCTCATTGCCCAGTGTCGCTGCACAGGGCTCTGCCATGAAGGACACGATAGCTTCTACGTTGAGTTCCCAAGAGCAAAACCGAGGACGACCGAGCTTACAAGCGTGAAATGCCAGAAAAAGTGCAGCTCAAAACCTTCCCCTTAAATGCCAGCATCTCTTCTCCATCTAAGTGGCAGAAAGGACAAAACCTCAATTCACCAGAAGTTTGAAATTTTCTGTCATCAGAAAGCAAGATAGAGCCCTTAGGTTCACACATGAAAGAGCCTGCCTGATTATCTCTCTTCTTTTCAAGGTGCTTTTCTAGTGCCTTCAATTTTTAAAGTTAGCCCATTACACCGGAGATCTTTCACAGCTGAGCCTACAAGTGAAGCACCCCACTTTTGCCAACTTTAATACTACAAGGACGTAAGAAATACCACCACCGTAACACAGGACCACTGCCAGGCTACAGTAAGGTCACAGGAGAGAACTTTATTGACTGAAAAGCTGAGGAAAAGGTCAAACGGTCACAAAGAGTCACAGAGCTGGATTCAGTTTGTGTACGCGCGTATGGTGGGGTGAGGGTGGAAGCTGTCGTGAAATGTTATATAAATGTTAAGCTGAAGATGCTGCCTTAATGCTATGGTTATATCTCTGGAAACTGCGGTATTAACAGGATATATCTGTCAAAATCTGGAGATTCAGGTTTAAAAAAAAAAAAAGCAAATGTTGGCACCAGGTGTTCATCTGCTCCATGTATCATGGATTGCTGAAAGCGGTAAAGGTCAAATCACTACTTCTAGAGAAAACTCTTTACAAGTGGATAAACTTTGGCCGTGGGAAGGAAAGGTCAGATCAATAATGCTATGTAATCTCTCAGAGCCAGCCAACGCTCATCACCTGAAAGATTACAAAGATGGTTTCGTTGCTGGGGCAGTTTTGGGCGTATCAGCGGGTGCTGGCCACGCAAAGGAAAACCACCCCTTCCATCCCCGTGCTGGGCTCTCTGGTGTGAAAGGGAGGTATGGGTTGGGTTAATTTTAAGCACAGAGTTCTCTATTAGACCCTTTAGTTAAGGGTTACAAGCTACCACAAAATATAAACCCTAAGCTTAAGCCTAGAGGTAACAAGTGGCTCTCCCAAGCAAGGGCTTTCTCTGGTTCACTGAGTGCTCCCTTGCTGGGCAGCCCATTTTTACAGCCAAAGGAAGGCAACACATCCTGGGCTGCATCAAAAGTGTGGCCAGCAGGTCAAGGGAGGTGATTCTGCCACTTTATTCCCCACTGGTGAGAGCTCCTGGGGCCAGCTCTGGAGTCCTCAGCACAGCAGAGCCATGGACCTGGTGGAGCGGGGCCAGAGGAGGCCCCAGCAATGATGGGAGGGCTGGAAGCCCTCTGCTGGGAGGCCAGGCTGGGAGAGTTGGGCTTGTTCAGCCTGGAGAAGAGAAGTCTCCAGGGAGACCTTCTGTGGTGGACTTTAAGTACTTAAACGGGTCTGTCAGAAAGACAGGGACAATTTCTAGCAGAGCACATTGCAACAGAACAAGGGGCGATGATTTTAAACTGAAAGAGGGAGATTTAGACTAGAGAGAAGGAAGAAATTTTGGATGCTGAGGGTGGTGAGAGCCTGGCCCAGGTTGCCCAGAGAGGTGGTGGCTGCCCCATCCCTGGCACCATTGCAGGTGAGGTTGGCCGGGGCTCTGAGCAACCTGCTCGAGTTGCAGATGTCCCTGCTCCCTGCAAGGAGCTTGGACTAGATGACCTTGAAAGGTCCCTCCCCACCCAAAGCATTCTGTGATTCTGAGAAAATGTCAAAGCGCGGTGACCCCAAAGCACTGCCATTCCAACTCGGCCAAGTTCTGCTGAGCCCCAAGCCCCAGGGTTTTACTCAGCTATTTTCTTTCAGACTAGTCCCCATGCTGGGGGATAACACGAACCACTGCTCACTACGATGCTATGAGATACCAGGAAACACTTGTGCTTCTGCAGAAGGACTGACCACTGGGAAAGAGTAACTGGGAGGAGGAAGCACGTTGTTACAAGCACAGAGAACTTCATTATCACTAAATTTAGCACAGAGGCAGTAAAAGCTATTGAGGAAGCAAATGGATTTCTATTTAAATCTTATGTTTTCCTTTCCTAATTTCACCAGACAGAGAAGCAGCACAATACATTTAATCAATACTTATTGTACCTACGCTAGAGTCATTACTTTTCTTGCTGGTGCACATTAGGTTGCTGCACAGTTTCAAAACCTGACTATCAGGTGCGGGGGCTTTGTGAGACAACCTGGAGTGACAACCCTGTCTACAGTGCAAGTGAAGGAGCTTTGTTCTGGGCCTGATTCTTCTCCTGGGTAGAAGAAGCTTTTCTACTCTTCTCCCATCAGATCCTCCTATTTAAATATTAAAAGGTTTGAAAATATATCCAGAGTACGTTTGATACTATCACCTGGGCTAGAACCTAGAGACTGGTCCAGCTAGAAGAACTGGCTGCTCTTCCTTACACCAAAGCACCAAGCCACCCATTTGTAGCCGTTTCATATAATGGATTTTTCAGGACATAAAGCAGTTTGGATGCTCAGTCTCATTTGCTATTTGACACAGCACACAGAATTTCCCCTATTTTTTCCAACACTGAAGAACATAACTCCTGGCTGACCAAAGACACTTCTGGTAGAAGCCAGACCCCCAAACCTTAATGGGGGAAACTTTCTGAAAGAGAAGACCCACCACATCCATAGGCAAACTGCTCTGGTCCCTGATTATCCTTATTATCCATTATTTTGGCCTCATTTTGTACTTGCATGCACCTCTTTATGGCATCATCTGGGTTATAAGAGCTGTCTAGCAGATGCACCTGATGCCCTGTGGGGAAGCAGTGCAGAAAAGGCTATGAGGATGACGAGGGGACAGGAGCATCTCTGTGATGAGAGAGGTTGAGAGACCTGGGGCTGTTGAGCTGGAGAAAAGAAGACTCAGAGAAGGATCTTACCAATGCTGATAAATAGCTAAAGGGCAGCGAGCAAGAGGATGGGGCCAGACTCTTGTCAGTGGTGCCCAGTGACAGGACAAGGGGCAACAGGCACAAACTTGAACCCACAAGGTTCCATCTGAGCAGGAGGAGAAACTTCTTTGCTGTGAGAGTGTTGGAGCCTGGCCCAGGCTGTCCAGAGAGGTTGTGGAGTCTCCTTCTCTGGAGATTCCAAACCTGCCTGGACATGATCCTGGCACCCTGCTCTGGGTGACCTGCTGGAGCAGGGGGTTGGATGAGATGATCTCCAGAGGTCCTGTCCACCCCCTACCATGCTGAGATTCTGTGTAAACAGGGTAGTGATCTGAGGTCAGGTAGCCTGCAAAGGGGATGTGTTGCAGCAATTCCTCGCAGGTGAAGTTTCCTCAAGGAGCTTAGTGGCATCAAGCACGTGCATTGTCATCCTTCCTCTAGGACGGTCTACAAGGACTTCAGAGTTTTCTCCATGAAAAAAACTGGATGGCCTTTTCTTAAAAAACAACACAAAAACCCCACCAAACCCAGTAACGGTGGAGGAAGCGGTGAGCAGAACGCACGCCCTGTGCTGCACACAACAGCCTCGGTTGAGAAGAGCAGCAGCCCTAAGGTAGGATCAAGTAGGAAACACCACACTGTAAGAACCTGGCCACGGATTAGCGGTGGAGTGTGCTGCCGGTGGTCTTTTTAAAGGATCAAGGTGATGAACTGGGGAAATCTAAGCTTGAATTACTGCACAGGCTCTGGACTCCACCGCAAGCACCAACTTATCCCTTCAGTCCCTTCCTGCACGGCTCCCACTGACCAGCTACGCTTTGCCCAGGCTCTTTGAGAAGGTGGGAGCGACTCGCAGCTTGAAGCATGGGGGTGATGCGTTTCCTCACTCATCATCCCTGCCACAACAGACTTTACTGGGACTCTCTTCAAAGCCTGCTGCACATCACTCGTCTCAAAAGACAGGCCCAGCGCTGCCAGTCCATTAGCCCAGCATCACGCAGCCTAATCCTCCAAGAGGCGAGTGGATGCTGCGAAAAACAAGACCGCAAACCCACCAAGCTGCAGAGGCTCCTCTTTGGAGCTCTGTAATCTTCAATTTAACCAGCACTGTCGTCTCAGGAAGCGATGCTGCTCCTCTGCTGTCCAGCAAGCCGCTCACTCAAGCTATTCATACAGACTTCTCAGCCCGAGGTCAAAGCTCAGCGTCTCAGAACGTCGCTGATCCATTTCATTAAAGAGCAGTTTAATAAACAGGAATGGAGAGAGGCAAGGCGCTCGAAGCCGCTTTGCCAAGTTATGAGAAGGGTAAGCAAAAAATAGCGCTGCGAAGCATTTATCCCTTCATCTCGCAAATAATTAGAAATACATGAGATCGCGTTACGCTCTTTAAATAGGCTGTAGTAATGGCTTGTGGGAATACAATTCAATGACAATAGTTTATCACGGTAAGGCAGCTCCGTAGGGTTACGGCGTGCCAAGTCTAAATGGGAACCATTTGTTTCCCTTCTGCATTGCAGCAGAAGCTGCCGCGCTTTTCACGGGAGCATCATTGACAGTCCCCAACTGTTATTTTTTTAAATTAAACGCCATGCCTACCGAGTTAATAGGCGTGCAGTCAGTGAGGTTTCTCTGTAAGTTCCTGTAATAGCGCACACTTTGTAGGAGCAGATAATACAATGTGACAAAGCATTCTGTAATTACTGCTCTGCTTCATAGAATATTACTAATACGCGCGCGGTGCTGCTCTTGTAATGAATGAGACATCACTGAGAGCCTGCTGCTTCCTCACGCTGACGGCACACAAAAGTAGCCGAGTTGAAACATGCAAGCGGGTTTGCTGAGAAGCTGAGAGGCTTTACTACTTGTGAGCACGTGAAGAACAAAGCTCTGCCTTTCTAGGCAGTCCTACAAGTCCTTATCCCCCTGCCAACCCCGATTCCTGTGACATGCTCTGCAGAGGTCTCACCTTGGCACCTCTTGGGAGCAAAAGGGGAGGCGATACCTGCACATAAAGGGATGTATCGTCCAGAAAACATATGTCATCAGGCGATGCAACTCCAAGATGGATGCTCCTTCAGCTCATGGGAGCTCTTGCTTTGGGAGAGAAGAAACTGGACAAGTCAACTCTGACCTAGGAGACACCAGGACAACCAGAGAGGCAGAAAACGCTGTAGCCTTTTACTGCTCTAATTCTCACGGGAAGAAATGGTACATGTAGGATGGCTGCAGAACCTATTTTTTGCCCCAACATTTTCATGCCAGATCTCATTTCCTCTGCATCTACCCTTATATGGCCCCTGCAGCTCTGCCTATACCAGCTTTCCCTCCTGCTCCTTCTTTGCATCCTAACCCGCGTTTTATCTGGCCCTGATCACAAGGAAGTCGTCAAAGTAGCTTTAAAACAATTGTTTCAGCCCTACTAAATTTAACTGCCAAGAACAGCCTCACCACTGGACTGTAGCAGGTGCATAAATTTTCCTGGAGCAGGTTGGTTTTATTCCATCAACCTTTCTCCCTTCTCAATGATACTCTGTCCCCTGCATTGCCCCGACAGATTTGTGTATGTATAACTTTTTCCAGATGGCAGAGTCAGTGCAGACAGTAATTTGCATAATTTAAATGTGCTTACTAGCATAAATTAGATCACAACTCACGGCGGGTCTTTCCTCCCTGTGCCGAGAGGTCTCGGCAGTGCCTGGTGACGGATCGTGGGAGCCCCGGAGAGCCGTGCCAGGCTGTGAGCTCAGCAATTGCATGGGGCAGCTCCACAGGTGGAAGAGCTGAGTTGGAAAAAAAGATTCCTTCATGGCCATAATTCACATCCAAATGCGCTCCAAACAGCAACATTACTATTTTAGAGTGAACTCCATTAGCAGACTTAGTTGGACGGCTGCTCCGGTGCGAGAAGGTCAAGGAGAGCTTCTGGTGACACGCTTGGCTTTTCTCATGAGGGAAAACACAAAACAGGTTGTGTATCCAGAATAAATTCCAAGCAGGCTGAAACGAATACACTGACGGTGACTTTCTTCTTCTCTACCATCCCTATGCAAAATATGTATTCAATCCTTTGTTTGTTTGTTTTTAAAGAAAGCAGCTTCGGTTTTTAGTAATTTGTTAACTTCCAAGAAAATCTAATATTCCTCCCTGCAAATATTTTGCCACTGAAACTTATTTATGCCAAGTTTTCGTTAGTGCCACTGGTCTTTATTTGGCAAACCGTGTTACTACAGCTCAAAAGAAACACTAAGGAAAAAATCTCAAGATTTTCAGGAGATCATCACATTCCCATTCCAGATGTGGTTTGAAGGGGGATCTATACCAAGATCTATGCACTTGTTCAGACTTGTACAATGCACATGTGGGCACAGATACAAAAACGTGACCGACAAGTCAACATGACAAGAAAATCCTGGCGCCTTCTCATCCCTCCCCATGTCTCTCTGCCACACAATGTCTTAGAGAATGGTTCAAGAGTAGAATAAATTTTAAAAGAGCTATGTCTTGCTCAACAATAAAGAGGATCAGCTCCAAGAAAGCCCAGTGGCTGACTCCCTAAGAAACTGTGGACAAAGGAAGCGTTAAACACATAATTTAAGATTTTCAGTAAGAGCACCTCGAGCTGTACAAAACTGATGTTAAACCAGTGCAGAGCAAAGTCCCACATCGGTCTGTTGTCCTTCGACCACAGCTAGGTAAGAGTAGGAAACATACTCCAGTAGCAGAGGAAGGTTTGTTCATAAGAACATACAAAGATCCAGTTTTCTACTGGTTTTCCAAAGGAAGACTTCCATGCCCTATGGTATTCCCTACAAAAATTCCTTCTATATATGGATATATAACAATTTCTCATCTTCCTTGCAAATTAATGGAGAAGCTAAGAGCACATGATTGAAAAAGCAAGGATAGAAAGTTATGCTGACCAAAGTCTGCCGTGTGCAATGTTTTCTTGGCCCAGTGACCTCTGCCAACAAGGTCTAGAGTAGACTGGGACTAGCAGAGATATCACTCTCATGCCTGCCTGGAAAGATGGGATAAGCAAAAAGGTCTTAGACCTTACACGTAGAGAAAGCAAAATGATTTCACACTGTCAGCATTTAAGTTGCCAGAATTAACTGCCAAGTTAACTGGCAGAATTAACATAGCCTAACCCAAACGCTCAGCCCTCTGACGCATTCCTAGCACTTTTTCTAGCTATACAACTCAATTCTTCCCCACCTCTACTCTATTCCATAGGATAGTGTCTGTCAAAGTTAAAACTACTCCACAAAGAGCTGGTTTTTCCTATAAATAATGTTCTGGTCTATACAACTTACTTTCTCCTCTTTGTTTGGTGAGGGAACAACATCTTTGTGCCTACATTTTGAACTTCAGTCTGAATCGCTACTTCTCTTTCTGGTCTTTCCTACATGCTCATCACTATCACCCGGGCATTTCACTACCCAATCTGGGGAAAAAATGGAAGCAACTTCCATTTCACAGAGTGAATCAGAGGCACAGAAAGACCAGGAGGCAAAGCTCTTCCTTCATTTTGGGATACACAGTCTGGAGTGTGGAGCAGGGAAGGAGAACTGGAGAACACTTAGGGATGTACTTACAGAGTTCAGATATGCCTGAGACTGCTCAGGTCATTAGCTGGGCACCCAGAAAAGCAACGATCACACCAGAACCTCCAAAACATGACCTGAGCGACCCCCACACAAACGCTGTCACTGAGACAAGCTCAGAGGACAAGATCCCCCCGCAGCATTCAGATCCATTCGCTAGGATAACGCTTTTCATCTCTCTGCAGCCCCTCATCTCTCCTACACACCTTCCAAAATCCACGACAAGTGACGCAGGGCTCGGCCAGCTATAACCTCCTGCATGCTATGGCCCTGCTTTAGCTCCAGAACTTGTCTGTAGTCTGCCTCGCCAGTCGCCAGAAGCCAGGCTGAGATCAGGGCAACCGCTTCTTAGTAATTCAAAGCGACACACTGATCAGAACTGTGTGTCTGCCTGGCCAGCTGGGAGGCAATCACTCAGAACAGAGACCTACTGCCAACTATGAAGTTATTCACCTTCTAGAGAGCTCCGGTTTATACTGAACATAAGTTTCTGTCCCAAAATATCCCCAGTAGCAACTGAGACATGAAAAGCACTCAAAACAGAAATGTGCTGGCAAACATCGAACGCAAATGTATTCATCTTCCAGAGAGCCCCGCTACATGCGGAACATAAGTCTGAAGCCCAAAATAATACCCAGTACCAACTCAAACACGCACGTTTCCCCACATCCTGTCTTGCTTCCATCAATTTAGCAGCACAATGAAGCAGTTTCCATCATTAACATATGCACCGTATTAGGGCTAGCCAAGATTTAACATTCTTTTGTTAATTTGGCAGAGGGGAAAGACACAATAGAAGAGAGCCCTACAATTTGCAGCCATCTGCGATACCAAAAACAGTAATAAACTTCTGTGATACTGAAAACAGTAATAAACTTGAAAAGTGCCGTTATTATATATGTTCTCACTCCTAGCAAGCCAATGTCATTTATGCCTTTTACATCTGAATTAATGCCTCTTAATTTCTGTATGAAGAAAGTGTTTGCAGACTTCTCCTCCCATTACATGGCCATTAATCTTGCCCACTGGTTTGAGCTCCCCTCGTACAATACAATTTACACTGTTGGAGATCACTGGATAAGTCATACTCCATTATAAATGTAAGATGCTAAATTACTTAATGCTGTTATTTTTAGGGTTTTGACAGGCACCGCTGGTACTCAGTGTCTTAGGCCACTTCATCTTCACGCAGAGGAAAAAAAAACCAACAAAACCTCCTGGTCTGATGGGACACATCCATCACCGAACTCATCGCTTTGCTGATGGAGTCAACATGAAGCTCCCCAACAGACAATTAAACCAGTATTTTAAATTAAAATTTGTATAAGAATATTCATAGGCTCCTCATAGTGACAGGTTTCTATGTAATTGCTTCCCCCACCCCTGCCTGGATATGTTTGCTGTCCTGATGATGAATCTCCCATCTACCTTCTGCCAGGGGAAAAAAAAAAAATTACACAGACTTCTCAGCATGCGAGCGCCACGGGTCACATCTATCATCCTCAGGCCTCTGTTTTACTTTTAATTACAACACTTCACTCGGGAACGTTACTTCAAATCATAAACCTAAGGAGAAAGTAGCTTTTAATTTGCAGAACAGCCATTAAATTCTCTGCTTGGCTGACATTAATTTGCTGCTGCTCTTTGTACTAAGGAAGAGATGATGTCACTTGGCTTTCAGACTTCAGGAAGAGATAAGTTTGCCCAAAGTCCTGATCACTTTAAAAGTAGTTGCGTTTTGTGTCCGCATGCTTCCTGCGTTACTGCGTTTAACGGAGGCCTCCACCGAGGAGCATTTTCAATTAGCAGCAATGCTTTTTAAATGGATAACTTCAGATCAACCATTTTTGCCTGGGACACGCGTTTCAGTTTTAAACACCCTGGTTTAATTTTACCTGGTTTGAGTCTTTATTTTTATGCATAAGCCGATCCCTTTTTTTGTGAGGCCAGCAGGATGAGGAGTTTGACACGAATCTAATAGGTTGTTGAAATGCATACCAAAAGAAAATAAAATTTAAACAAACCAGGGGCTTACACACACGCACACCCCTTGGCTCTAAGATCAGCCGCCACCATTTCCAGCCAGCTTTTGCCTCTGTTCTGTTGCAAGTGGACGTTTTCCATCAGGATTTTGAAGCAATCGCGCTGCTGCCCACGCTTCAGATCAATAACCACCACCACAGCGTTGCTGTTCCATGGAAAAATGCCCCACCAATCCTGGGTTCATTGGGATGCCTCCCACATTTCCCAGAGAAAGAAAGAGAGGGGCTGGTAGCTTGGGATGTCTGGGAAGAAGAAAACTAAGAAGGTTGACTATTTAAATATTACCCTAAAATTCAGGCACCTAGCTAAGCATTAACTTAGAAAAAACGGATTGTTACACTCTCTAGGTTCCAGGTAAAATAGGAATTATATGCTCAGGGATCTTTTGTTGTGGATACTGGGTTCAGTTTGGGGCCCCTCACTCCAAGAAGGACATTGAGGGGCTGGAGTGTGTCCAAAGCAGCTGGTGAAGGGTCTAGAGCACAAGCCTTGTGAGGAGCAGCTGAGGGAACAGGAGTTGTGGAGCCTGAAGAGAAGGAGGCTCAGGGGAGACCTTCTTGTTCTCGACAACTCCCTGAAAGAAGATTGGAGCCAGGTAGGGTTGGTCTCTTCTCCCAAGGAACAAGCAACAGGACAAGAGGAAACAGCCTCAGGTTGCACCAGGGGAGGTTTAGGTTGGACTGAGGAACAATTTCTTCCGCAGAAGGGCTGTGAAGGGCTGTGCCAGGCTGCCCAGGGCAGTGGTGGAGTCCCCATCCCTAGAGGGGTTTCAAAGCCGTGGAGATGTGGTGCTGAGGGACATGGGTTAGTGGTGCCCTGGCAGTGCTGGGGTAACAGTTGGTCTCAATGATCTTAAAGGTCTTTTCCAACCCAAACAATTCTATGATTAAAAACGTAGCCTTAAGAAAGCTAAAAAGAACCCAAAAGCAATCATTACAGGAGCACCCAAAAGGCAGCTGCTCTCACTGTGTATTTGAAACAGATTCTTGAAGACAGTGTTTGCCCTGACCAGCAATATTCATCCAAGGCAAGAGAACAAAACTAAACAGACAAATAACTGGAATAATGTCACATTGCTCTTTCCCAGGCCAAAGCAGGGACGTAACAGAAATAACAGTCACACAATGGGCTGCCTGAAAACCTTCCCAGCCCAAGCAAGGTCTCCAACGACTCCAGAGATGAGTCACAAGGAAGATCTGTTGCTCACTCAGCCAGGTTTTCCTGTCCATCACACTAACAGAACATCCAAAACTAGCACCCAAACAAAACAATACAGAAGATGGTTTCTTTTCACCACCTAGTCACATGACGTTTGAAAAAAAAAAAAATCACCTGCAGAACTTCAAGGGCAAAATCCCACTTACTCTAGAAAACCAGTAAGACTTCCACATTTGAGAGACAAGCCTCACTATATAAAGCACCTTCTACCTCTTCTTGGAGTTATGAAAACAGGCTGGACATGCCAGACTGGCCCGATGTCGATTTACATCTCTTGGAAAGTGGGAAGATAACTCAGCCTCTGTCTGATTCATGACAATTTTCATAGCAAATCTGAAACCCTAAGACCAAAAAGCATACACTTTTTTTTTCGGTGATGCTAAGATCTTTCTTGGTGTTTTCTAAAATATACAGAAAGGAATTTTAAATGCTCTCAGCATTTGCCTCAGCCCGTTCCTGGTAAGGTCAGCAGACAAATCAGCGTGACTGTTCACGAGAACACAACTTTCAGCGAGAACAGAGTGAACAAGCCTTTGGGTTTTTGTTGCTCATCTGAAACTCGAGGATTATTTTTCTCCCTGCTCCTTCTCGCACGGTGAAAAGACGGTGATGTCCTACACGCCTTGTGCGCCACGTGAAATTCAGATGAGCGATGTACAACAACGCTTGTTTCCTACGTGAAGCAAACCCTCACGTCAGCTCGAGCTATTGAAGCGTTTAAGTTCAGCTCAGACGCAGGTACCACCGGACCAGCAACACGAAGGGTTTGGAGCATTTCAGTTGACGCAGCGAGAACCGGCAAGAGCGACCTCGTTCAGAACGACAAGGGAACGGCAGGGGAGCTGCTTCCCAAGGCACAAAATAGTATCGCTCTGCCACTTTTATTTCCATATAAATCAAAAGTTGCCCACCTAGGAGCGCTGCTGGGACCAAATTACCCTTGTGCAACAAGATTTTGCTCGAGGAAAATAAATTCTTTAAGGCACGCTGAAAATCCAGTTACTTTTTTTTACCAGAACCAAGATGATTTGCCATGGAGCGCAAATGCAGAATCGCTTAAAATTACTCTCCCTTTGGAATTACAGTTCTAAAGAGATGCACAAGCTGCAGAGAGAGTCTTAAACAAAAGCTTGCTTAAAGAACTGCTCGTTTATTCAGTTATGAGCATGTAAAACACTTTAAACAGCTTCATTTAACCTGTTTTTAAACCTGTTTTTAAATCTGTTTTTAACCTGACATTTCTCTTTGTTTTTAAAACCTGAGGAAACTCACTTGAAGTACTTATGTATTTCTGAAAGCAGCTAGTTTACATTGGGGCTTTTAAAATAAACTAACCCAGACCAATATTGTCCAACTGTTTCTAAATAAACGTAAATAATGTTCTGAAACAGGGACAAAATGGCAGGAGTTGAGGGGTAGCTGAGCTACACATAGAATATAAATCCTGATATTCAAAAGCAGGGGATTCATTTACACGTGCAGCATTCAGGAATAAAAGGAGCAAAACTTTCACAGCTAGAAAAGGGCTTCGCAGAGCTCCATAGTATTATATTTATTATTGATAAAGGAAAACAGATAAGCAGCAAGGGAGCCAGATCTGCAGATGATACTCGTATTCAGTCAAACCTAACGGAGACCATAAAGAACACTGAAGTCTGGTGAACTTGAGGGCAGAGTAAAAACTTATCATTAACAAGTGAAATGCAACAGATACTGGAAGATATAATCAGATTTACATGCAAACCTAATAGCAACGTTCCTGCAGCTGGGATGTTAGACCCAGATTCCTTCACTGAGAAGAAACAGCCTGTAGACAAGTCACCAGATTGGCCAGGCTATGGAGAAAGCTCCTTATACCGAGAGAAAGCATTGGAGCTTCTCCCACCAGGAAGGGGATGCCGAGGAGCAGCTTCCATAAACCCTCCAGCACATGACAGGTCAGCAGTTTTCGGGACTGGGTATTGGCGTTCATTGGAAAATAAGCAGCAAATTCAGATATAACCAGGAGAAATGCTCTCACGCAATGGGCCCTCAGCTTAGGAGCTCTTTGCCAGGAGAAGACACAGCTCAGGAGCGTGCCAAGGGCAAGCCAGTGCTAGATGTATGAGGAAAAAAGGATAATGTGATGTATAGGTTGCTCTGGACTGTGAGGTGGATGGTTTCACCTCAGAAACTCAAACAAAGAGGATAACAAAAGGAAAGTAAGAACAGAAGGATTTTTTTCCCCTCCTTGGGACCGCACTTTACCAGTCTAACACGCATAGCGGCTGGTAAATCTGGACGGTTAGACAATACAGCAACAGGTGAAAAATAAACCCTCCATCTAGTTCATTTTATACAAAGGGCGAGGAAATGCTGCCACTGCTTAAAAGGCTTGGAATGGGAAGGAGATAGAAAGTGAGGAGAAAGATAAAAATGGAGAAAAACTAACATCAAAGGTTTCAATTTTACTTTCTATTTCTTCTCTCCTTAAATAATTTCCAAGCAATTGATGAGATGGGAGGAAATCTCTCAAAACAGCATTCATAAAATATAATTCTATATTTTTTTAAAAAAAACATTTCTCACATGGCAATTTAGACCCTTTATGATTAACTCCCAACATCTGATACAGCGTTAGCAATAATTTCAAACGGGACTTCAAACCCATTGAATTATCGTTCAAAATCCATAAACCAAAACACCAAGTGTCATGAAACTCAATTAAAAAAAAAGTTACTCTACAGAGCTGTAAATATTGGTGCTTCATCTGCCTTTGGGTTTTTGAGCCTTTGGGCTTCACAATCCTCTGCAAACACAGAAGGCCAGAAATACATTTTTTCATTAAAAATGTGAAGCAAGAATATTTCTGCAGGATGCAGAGCTGAAAGACAAACATCAAGCTCTTCTTAATAACGATGCATCAACACCACCTCATCCGACCCTGCCAGCAGATCCGATGGAAAAAAAAAATAAATCCTTGTGATTCTGCTAAGTGTGATTTTAACCAATCTTCCCTCTTCAGGTTTTGCTCTTTCAGGACTTTTTTTTTGATGGCAGAATGCTACGCTAAAACCTGCCTTTGAGATTCACACCAGAGACTCACAGACAACCTACTGGATTGGGAACTAAGAGCTGAGGGAAAAAAAGTCACTAGCGCATTTCCAAACGTGTTCTCTCGTACTGATTAGAGTTTTATTTTTATTTCTCAAGGATGTTCTAACAGGAAGTGTCACAGGAGAGAAAGGGATAAATTAAGAATTTTGCATCTGGCTCGAAAATACTCTGAATGTACTTTGAAACAAGGCCAAAGCTTTGCTAGGTTGTACCACTGCTGTTAAACCCAGCCTTGTGCAAGGATTTTTCCAGTGTAAGATCATAGAATCATAGAATGTATTGGGTTGGAAGGGACCTCTAAAGGTCGTCTAGTCCAAGCCCCCTGCAATCAGCAGGGACATCTCTAACTAGGGCAGGTTGCTCAGAGACCCATCGAGCCTGACTTTGAATGTCTCCAGGGATGGGGCCTTCACCACCTCTCTGGGCAACCTGGTTCCAGTGATCCACCACCCTCATATTAAAGAACTTTTTCCTAATGTCCAACCTAAATCTACCCTTTTCTAGCTTAAAATCATTACCCCTCATTCTATCGCTACAAACCCTTGTGAACAGATCTTCCCCTGCCTTCTTATAGGCCCCTTTCAGATATGAAACTGCTGAGAACATATGAAAGGGGAATGATCTGTTCACCCATCTTAGAGTCACAGAATTGTTTTGGTTGAAAAAGACCTTTAGTATCATCACCTGTTAACCCAGCACTGCCAGGTCACCACTAAACCATGTCCCACAACATCTACATGGCTTTTAAATCCCTCCAGGATTTGTGGAGGAAAGGTCACTGCCGTACAGCCACCATTCAGCTACACCTGGTAGTGCTTTAGGAAGGAGGTTAACTAAATCACATCGCTCAAAAAAGCCTTCAGAGTGACTTTGCTTTCAAAGCTGTGTGCTCTGTGTTCCTAGAGAGCCCAGGTACGTAATTTTTCAGAGGAGAAACGCCAAATGGTAATTAGCTTAAGTGATGCGATTTCCTTCCAACACTGACTTGCAGCATCTGACGTCTGGCGACCTTTGCAGCTGCAGCTCCATCCTGGAGAAGGATGGGAAAACAAAAGAGGAAAAGAGAAGCCCTACAGCTGGTGACAGAGGCATGACCCACTCCTGTTGGCAGCAGGTACCAACACATCACTGATGGGAACCAAGAACATCCTTGGTTGCCCCTCACTTTTTCCAGGTTGTGGTGCCCTCTTGCTCTCCACATCCCTCGAGCTTGCATTCAAGGTATTTTTTTACCTCGTGCTTTCATTACAGTCATTTATTTCCTGGTTTAAATATGAAAATCCACAGTATCTTACACTGCACAAGATGGCAGAGCTGGCCACATCACACCAACCACCAGAGACGGGTCAGCTGGGGAACTAGCAAGGTCCATCCACTGTCAGCCCTTGAGCTCCTCCTGCAACACCAGCGTCTGATTGGTATCCACACAGGAGGAGCTCTTCATTCAAAACTAGTCTACCAAGACCAAGAAAACAGTGTCTTAAGATGGGTATAAAAGGAAATACAAGAGCTGTTGGCTTTGCTTTGCACTCATGACTAACCTGTCTCCAAACAGACACGAATTCAGCTCGTTAGGCCATTTGTTGAGGTGTGGCCATTATTCCTGCCGCTTCCTGGTGAGAGACGCATTGGCATGGAACTAGCATAATCACCAGCCATTTCTGATGAAAGATTTCCAACCCTCATGTTTCTGGGACTATGCCCAGGATGGCAAAAGAAAGATCAAGCTCAGCTACCTCCGGTGCTGCAGAAATTGATGCGAGGATATCTGCCAAGAGGCAATCTGAGGCAGGACGGCAGGAGACGTTAACATGCCCTAATTTGTTTCATGCTTATCAAGAAGAAGCAAGATGCACTTAATTAACACACCAGAGGTAGGACTCATTAACATGGATGAGCATATAGGACTTGTGGAAGAGGGTGGAGGGGAAAAAAAAAAAGAAAAAAAGTCACTCTAAAAGGATTTTCCTCATTTCTGGTTAGCTTCCGAGTGGGCAGAGCTGTAAGGTGTAGGAAGCCGCATTTTTTTTATGGTGTATTCTAGCATTGTATAAATATGTTTCTGTTTCTTAAAGCTAGTAGAGAAAAGTCTACAAAAAAAGCTTTCTTCTTAAAAAAAGATTATTTTTTTTTTCCATTTTCTTGCAAATTGATTTACCTTTTCCTTAGGAGCTTCTCCAAACCCTCCTTTTGGACCAGGAACAACTTATGTTTTCTAGAATCAAAAGCCTCTGTCCTGAGCTGTTGCACCAGACGTGCCTCTGGACAGGAGACACACGGTCCTTGCCACTTTTGAACAAGTAGAAGTTGATTGTGAGCCCCTGGAAACAGATATTTGCTACCGTACAAATTATCCAGCAGGAAAGCTGGAGCTTTGAAGGGCAGGGACTAATATCCTACGGAGGGCATCCCTCCAAAGGGTATCCAAAGATTATTAAAAATTAATATCAAGCTTCACAGTGCCCTACCATATCGCATCTCACTCCAACGTTACTGGGGAGCGCCTTGCAAACAGGATTTATTTATCTGCAATTAAATTGGCTGCAGGTCACCCCTGCGCCTCTTCCGCAAGGCTCAGCGCTGCCCGACGCATCCTTAGTACAGGAAATGAAAAATCATTTGCCCTGAAACTGCAGAGGGAATGAAATGACCTGTTTCAAGTTCTGTGCTCTCCCTTTTGTGGGAGAGAGCAGGTTTGTGGGCAGAGCTGACGTCCTTCGTTACACCAGCTGGAAACACTAGCCAAGCTCTGAGACTTGGGAGCCGCTCCCCAGCACCAAGATAACAAGCAGCAGGTGACAAAGTGAGACACAAGATGAGAAAAGCTGCTGGCACTCTAGATTTGCAAACCAAGATGACCATGGCTTGGAGCAGAGCACCACTAGATGGTATAACGAGGACATGAAGGACACCATAACGCTTGCCAATACCTGAGTCCCTTGGCAGGAGGGTCTGGCACAGCCAAAACCCACCCATGCATGGGTGCAGCCACCTTTCTTCACCACCACAAACCTTCTAACTGAGCCTTGCCTGCATTAAAAGATTTGTCAGGATTACGAGTGATGGTTCAAACCTATCTCACCCATCCCTAACACCGTGTTCTGGAAAAACGTCAGAAGATGTCTGACATCACATGCAAGGCTTCGAAACAGCAGCACCACAGATCTTTCACTCCAACAGTACCAGACAGGTATCACGACATCCAAAATGATACCAAAATGCCATGTGGCTTCTGGACAAAGAGGTGGGAGCTTTTTTCTGCCCCTTCCCTCACAAAAACCCTGATCCCTTCTAAATTAGGTCACAGCCCACCCCTGGTGAGTCTTGCTTCATTGAGGATGAACTGTGGTGGGACCTTCCTTGATCCCCTCTATGCCCAGGGGCCCCAGCAGCACCCCTTTGTGAGGCTGTAGCAGATGCAGAGCATGGACCAGAGCAGCGTTCCCAGCATCAGCACACACTAACAGAACAGCTTCTGTGCGTTTGGTACAGTTAAGATCAAAGGGCTTTCTTTCTTTCTTTCTTTATTTATTTATTTTCCCCCAGTTTGTGATTATGATCACCTGCTTCTTCTCAAATCTGGAGTTTAGCAAACATCTATCCCCAAAGAAAACACTACATTGTGTTCTTCAGGGGCACAAACGTACCACGTGAACAACATTTCAAAGCGCAGTCCATTCCCTCACATAAAAATTTGACCAAACACAGCCATGAAACTTGGAAGCAGGAACACAACCGAGGCCAGGCACATCCTCCTGACATCTACTCAAAGAACACACACTGGCTGTAGGGTCTGGGGAGGTAATTCAGCTGTAGGTCACAGTCACAACACCCAGCACAAGGAGCCACAAAAGCTTTGTGTACACAACATAGTTAGAACCTACTTGCTCCAAAACCCAGGTTCTGCCCAACAGCATCTCACCAGCCTTCTCCATTCCCACCTCCTCAGAGCCTGGGGAGAAAACCTGCTTTCTTGAGAGCCCCAGGATGAATGCACGCCAGAGAAAAAGATGAGAAAAGGAGCCATCTCTCTCCAGAGCCTGCAGGATATTTCTGCGTGACGAGATACACATTTTCCCCCCATGACATGTCTTAATATTCCTTCTTTTAAGGGGCAAATATGAAAGATAAATAACCACAGGAGACCCCTCTCCTGCAAGCAGGCACAGCACTCACATCCCAAGCCCTTCCAAGAAGAGGAATAACACTCTCTTACCTGTTTTTCCCCACCACTGCTCAAGCACAAAGGTGAAACAGAAGGCAGAAGATGGTTCTAACATCTGGCAAGGACAAGGCAAAGCTGCCCTCTCCCAGTTCCAGGAGGGACTGGCTCTTAGCCCAGGGACCACGCAGAGAAGGCAGCAGCACTGACTCCCACCCCACGGGGGTGGAGATGCTGGCACCTCCGTAACCAGCTTCCTACACCTTCAGCCAACCAGGCTGGGGCTAATTACAGGTATTTCAGGTGCAGCAATGAGAGTAATTACAACAGAAAACCCTGCAGCTGAAGCCTCTCTGGGTTTTAGCTCCACGCACTAAGATGAGAGGGTTTCACAAAACCTCAGAATCACCACAAAAACTAAACCTCCCAGGAGGGACGCGTGCTCGGAGACCACCAACACAGTTAATTTCTTCTCGCTCCGGTTTGCCTGGGTGGGAAGGGGAGCTTTGCGTGGAGGAAGTTCGGCAAAACCTCTGCGGTGGATTCGTGCTGCTACAAAGTGGTTTTACAAGTACGTTCAAATAATTCCACAAAGCGAGACTGGCAACCGTGCTGCCACCCCTCCGAGAGGCAAAGGGCTCGGGAGCACTTTCCTGCAAACATCTTTGAATTGCAGTAGCTCAGCCGTTTTGCAGCTATGCCGGTTAAAATGGGGCATGGTGGGTTGATTGCACCAATCTCCACACCCAGCTGGTTGTGCAGAGCATCAGGTACAATATTCTTAGTCGCGGGCAAAAATTACTGGAGAAGTTTATTGTCTTCTCCTGGGTTTATTGGTCTAATTTCTGGCCAGAAAGGTCGAGCGGCCTTGCTGATGTTGAGCTGCACCTCAGCCACGCTTTGCATTTAATAGTCCTGCTGAACACTGGCATTTTATAGGTGTTTTAAAGGCTTATAATTTAACAGTCCTATTTAAACACCTCGTTGAATTCTGAAAGTAAATTCAAGTTTTACAAGAAATGTCTTTTGCCACTGAACGGTGATGGAGGTTTTTCAAAAATGAGTCCAGTTGCCTGATCCTATATGAGCCATATTCATTTGGGCACAGAGCTTGTCACAGCTCTTTTTTTGGTGCTTAAGTAGTAAAATTCCTTTGGGTTCCTTGTAGAGGTTATTTTGCACACTATAAAAAATACCCCACAACAGGAAAATATTCCCATTTTCAGCATAACTGTGCTTTTATCATAGAAGCATTCAGGCTGGAAAAGACCTCTATGATCACCAAGTCCAACCTTCATCCCAACACTACCATGACCACTAAACCATGCCCCAAAGCGCCACATCTACTTGTTTTTTGAACCCCTCCAGGGATGGGGACTCCACCACTTCCCTGGGCAGCCTGTTCCAATGCCTGACCACTCTTCCAGTGAAGAACTTCTTCCTGATATCCAATCTAAACCTCCCCTGGCACAAACTTGAGGCCATTACCTCTTGTCCTGTCATTAGTTGGGAGAAGAGACCAACACCAGCCTCGCTACAACCTCTTTTCAGGTAGTTGTAGAGAGCAATGAGGTCTCTTCTCCAAGCTAATCATCTTCTTTATTACATCTCTTCCTACCACGCTAAATAATTCCTTGCAATCCCCTTCCTTGAAGACTACAGAGCTCCAGCCTGGCGAGTGGTTTATGTGCCCAATCCTTTCCTGTTTAGCCAGATTACCCATATTTTGCTTGCAACATCTTCCCAGGAAGCAGCTCCTCTGAGCCACCGTGGCTGGCAGGACTGACCACAGCTGACATGCATTCTTACAGCAGATGCTGGGGGTCAAATGCCATCTCCAAACACAGCTGCCTCCACTTTGAAGCCTCTTGCTTCGAGGTGTTTCTACACCCATCACCCCAACTGCCTGGGGAACACACCTGGTCTTGTGGGCTTCTTTCCACTTCCCAGCTCAGTCTGGATCGTCTAGTCCGATTTAATGGCCCACTTCAGTGTCTACGTACAAATCACGCTAGCCTGGTTCTACCAACACCCCTCTATCGCTGCTCACCATTTTCCTACGGACAATCTTAGGCTATGTCCATCATCACTTATCTAACATACTTCTAAATGAAATACTGCCAAAGTCCAACGGACTCTCCCATTCTTGGAGAGATGTCGAAGAAGAGACCTGATCATTACTCTTCCCTAGTAGGTATTTTCCTAAGCACTGTATTTTTTTCCCAAAAACCACATTATATAACTCTTCAAAGGACCTGACCTTGCTAAATTAAAATATCTCCACACCCAGCTCCTGTCGAATCCAGGGCGAGTGGAGCCGACTTCATTTGCCCAGTTAAACTCCTGACAACGTCATTGCTTCACGAGAACCGCTCATGTTACCTCTGGTGTAGCTGCGGGTGGCTTTTCACGCTGCATTTACTCACCTCAACCTCCCGCAGAGGAGTGTCTTTGAACGCAGGCAACAGCCCCCATTGCTCAGTGCAGAGCACAGAGAGCTGGGACAACTTCTGGAAGCTACGCTTCTCCTGTCCACCTGAATCCCCGCCTTTCGAGCGCTCCGGGACACATCAATGCAGGCTTTTCGGATGCAAAAAGTGTTAAATATTGGGTTTACCATGAGGCTTGCGTACAGCAACAAGTCTGTGGAGTAGTTACAGGTATCCTGAAACAACATGACTTCACCTCCAGAGAGCACGCTAACAAACACTATGCCATTTATTACTCTATTTTCTTTGGCATCCGGGGGAATTATTGTAAGTACAAACGTTTTCCTCGCGTTTCATCTGTATGTCAGGTCCATACAAGCTTTTAAACACCAACCGGATGATCCAGCCCTTGGGCATATAAATAGTCTCCTTGGTTTTATGGAGATTACACGAGCCCACAAGCTGCAAGAGGAAGAACCCGCAGGACCCTGAAGTAAGAAATAAATTCAGAGTTTTCAGGAGGCCAGAGATTTAAAGCAAGCGAAGGTCTCGTATCGCGTCTGCCCTTCGAAATGCGCAGTGCAAACATCTGACACAATGCACAAGGTTTTACGGTGCTGCCCTGGGAACATTAAGTGAATCCCAGCATCTTACTACCGAGGTAAATTCTTTATGTAGTTCTTCTATTTGTAAGACTATCTACGGAGCTATTGGAAAGCCAAAAAAACTTGAAGCCGGCAATAAAGCAAATCAAAATATATTGAGCTGGGGGTAAATTAGATATTCCTAATGCGTTTTTTCCTGTGCAATTTAGCAAATTAGTTTACATTGTCTGACAAGTTGTCCTGGAAAACATAAAAGCTCAGATTAATTCTAGCTTTGCAGAAATGATCATTCAATATTTGCTTATTTACATCCACCCACGCTGGAGCGGAGAGCCGCATCTTCTACACCGTGTCAGATACAGCGATACCAACACGTTACACCTCCTCCTCCTCCTTCCTGGATTAAGAGGAGCCGTGGATGCTACATGGTGAGGAATCGCCTGGGCAGGATGGATCCTCACCTGCTGCGTCAGAAACGTCCCTGTGCCATGCCTGAGCTCACGATCAGCTCCAGCTCCCCTGTGTTGTCTCAGAGGCATCTCTGCTCTGCCTCTTCAGAGCTAACAGCACCTGGGTTTATTCTTCCTCCCTCCTGTGGTGTTTACATCCAGTCCTTTCCATACATTGCCTTCTGATGGATGGCTTGGCAACGTTTCAGTTGTTTGTGAGCTGAAGAAAATGGGCTATTTCTGCCCTGTATGGAGATGATGCAGAGTTTAGCATCAGGTGTAAAGATAACACACTGAGTAAGATACTCTTTGAGGGACATGCCACTAAGAGAAGACAGAATTTGCTCTTAAGAGAGCGTTGATGCTAAATCCACACAACTAGCTCCTCCAAACTAAATCTCAGCCTGTTACAACTACTATGTTAGGAATGCTAAAAAAAAAAAAATAAATCAGAGATTAACTATTTCACTGCTGTGCCCATTGTCAGAGCCAGGATTGGTCCTGGATGACTTCATAGGAATCCAGCAAGCTGCCTGTGCTGCACCCGACAAAAGCTGGGGGATTTTGCATGTTGACAAACAGCTGAACTCTTGGCTACGTACAGGAGCCCTCCACTGATCCGCTTCCGATTCAAGGGCTTGGGTTTAGAGGAGCTGAAACGCCTGCTGAATCCCGAAGCCTGTGGGGTCACCCCAGGAGCCGTGGCTATGTTTGGATTTTTTTTTTCCCCCCACCCGATAATTGCAGCGCAAAAAAAGAAAAGGGCAGTTAAACCTAGCCAAATTCTGCCACAGCAGCAACCGCTGCTCAGCCCTCCGAATCCTCAGGCACCTTTTTTCAAGCGCTGTTTTAAATTGTTAGCACACGAAGACGAGTCTCTCCTTTCTGAGCCTCCAACAGAACACAGCCTCAGATTCCCGTTTCCCCGATAAACTTGCTGCAGCTCTGTGCACATTAGCAATTGCATCTGCTAATCTGTGTTTGTTCAAGCCTCCTTATCGAAAGGAAAAAGTGCTGCTTGATTTAAGATTCCTCCAGGAAATCTGCCTGCACATCTCTGGCTGGCGAGTAAAACAAACAGCATCCATGTCCCAGTAGGCATCCACCCCCCCCCCCCCCCCCCCCCCGACATCTCTTCATTTAATTAGTCCTAAGAAAGCCGGTCTCTCCAAGAAAAGCTGACAAAGCAGCACGAGAGAAGGGCTTAAAGTATTTATTTAGAAAATGCAATACGTTACCAGCCGCATCGTGAAGTTTCTGAGTCACCTGCGGGGAAATAAGGCAGAAATCCCGACGTTCAGACACGACTCCTGACTGTACCGGCGCCCAGGCTGCCTCGTACAGAACAGCAGGCGAGAGCGAAGCTGCAAACCTTTGAGTTGAGCTCACTCTATAGGCATCAGAAAAACCTCAAAGAAAAAAAAAAAAAAAGAGAAAGAGCCAGAGCGGGAGCGAGCAGCCCACAGACAGCGAGATGAGAAACTTCTGGCAAGTCTCCAGCGCAGGAATGAATTTGCTGTCGTTCAGAGACGTACAGCGATGGAAATGAAGGGAAACTTGGATTTACGGGCGGATCTGGAGCCTGCTCTAATCGTTCTGCGAAGGTGTGCGGGTTGCGGCTCGGCTCGTTTGACAAGGCTTGTCTAGGAACGATGCTGGACCGAAGATTAAATAGCCTAGCAGGTACGTATACACACACGCACGTCCACGCAAGCCAAGGGGCCAGCACAAACTTCAGATGGCTCGTTCCACCAGCTGTTTGCTGTGGATTTTATTAAACCCGGCACAGAGGCACAGTGGCAAGTCCAATTCCTGGGGTGTATCAAAGTGCCTTCACAGGGTTTTATAACGCTCTGTAGGCACATAAACAAATTTGTTGAGGGGTTTTTTTGTTTTTTTTTTTTTTCCCTAGGATTGCCAGGGAGCTAAAATACATTTCACAGAGATAATTCAGACGTTTCGGAGCGCGCGGCAAAAAGCGTCGGCACACTGGGACTACGCTTGTCCAAACGTTTATGCGATTTCAGCCCACGGAAAGAAAATAAACAAGTCCATAGTTGAAATAATAAGCAAGAAACGTTGCGAGTTGCACATTCTTCGTAGGTCAGAAGACTCTGCAAGGCGCAAGCAACCAGGGTCACTCAGCAACAGTTTAAATCTGAAGTTGTGGAGAAGGCAAAACTGGGTGGCTTTAAATGGGGCTGGTTTGGGTGTCTCACAGCAAAGCCCGGCTCCAGCGCATCTCAGGGATGCGCAGCCTGCTGCGCTCAGGTATTTCGCAGCCGTGTACTCAAAGCGAGTCTCAGCTCTTCAAAAATTTGTAAATAAACACTTTCTTGGCAGGAAAAGGGAAAAAAAGAGGCTCCACACAGCGTGGGTCAAACCGCGGAACCGAATTCAGCTGCTTTTATTCCCTACCCTGATAATACACGCATTGAAAATCTGGTTACAAGTTCAGACAGTGGCTTGGTAAATATAGCTCCTAATAATTACAGCTCTCCAAACGAGCAGTAAGGTTCCTGTAGGTTTGGATTGCTTTTAATTTAGCTGACAAAGAAGAGTAAGAAGTCAAGCTAAGCTAAATAACTGGAGGGATTCTTTATTGCTTGTTTTCTTCCTATTAATAAATCAGGCCTCTGTGGGAAGAAAATCAAACACTAACAAACAAACAAGAATTCATTAGTGACACAGAAGGCGATGCCGAGGAAGGCAGAAGAGCTCCTTGACAAAGAGCAAAATATTTGCCGCCTATCTGTGGATTTATAGAAGCAGAAGCATCCTCAACGTCAGCGGCGCGACAACATTTGGTTCCTCTCCAGTTTTCAGTTCCAGCCCTGCAGATGGAGCGGGCGAGAGGCACCAGCTGTGCCCAGCTGTGCCCATGTCAAGTGCAGCAAGGCACCGTATGGCTGCCGGAGCCCAGGCTGGCCCCACTGCCCCGGCGCTGGGTCATCACCAGCCACGTCCATCTGCCAGCTGGATAAACACAAAGACATTTGTTGTGGAGTCTCCGTCTCTGGAGATGTGATCCCGGGCACCCTGCTCTGGGTGACCTGCTGGAGCAGGGAGGTTGGATGAGATGATCTCCAGAGGTCCCTTCCAACCCCCACCATGCCGGGATTCTGTGATTTTTCAAATAATCCCATTTCTCTTCTCTTGTCCGCACCTCCCTTTGCTTCCAAAGCTGGTGCCACGCTGCAGCCGGGTAGGAGCTCTGGCCAGATGCATCCTGCTCAGGGATGGCTGCGTGTCCTGCTCATGGCTCTCAGATCATTTCTGCCCCACAGACACATGCACGGAAGCCAAGGTGGGCTGGGAAGGAATTTTCCAACACAGCTCCCAAAACATAAGGTGAAAACTCCATCCAAAACTCACTCTGTGCTTTGCCTTGCAAATCTGCATTTCTTAACAGGGAATACAGGCATTTATATGGTAGCATCATTTGTACAAGCCTCATTTTTGTTAACAGCATCATTAGTACAAGCTGAAGGCGGTATCTCTAACAAAGGAGGAAAGACGTCCCTGCTCAGTGTGGGGAGGTTGGACTAGATGACCGTTAAGGTCCCTTCCAACCCAAACCATTCTATGATGCTAAAATCAGAAATTTCAGGACGTGAAATTGGCCCAAGCATTATTCCAGTTGAAGGCAAAAGTGGTGAGTTGGAGGCTGCACGTTCAGGTTGACACCGGATGCTTTGTCTCAACCTGCTGGCAAACTCCACTTTGGTCACAGATCCCGCCTCCAAGTTAGACTGAAATTACCGAGCAAGCCACAACATGAGTGTAGGAGACCAAAGACTGAGGCAGAAGCAGCCAGAGCATCGGTGGGACAGCTGAAACCTGGAACTCTGGTTAGAAACGATGCTTTGTTTCCCAACAGCATCCCAGGTTGGTGGGACTGGGGCTGAGCAGCAGGGCAAGCTGCGTCCTCACCTTCCTCATCCACCAGCACCATCACCTTCTCCACCAGCTTCTCGGCCAGGGATCTTATTGCCGGCAGCAAGGAGGAAGCAGAACGAAGTTTGAATTCCCAAGGCCAGACTGAGCTTGCAGTGCTTGAATTCAGAGCAAGCCCTGCTCCGACGTGCAGCAAAGCAGCAGCAAAACCCCATTCCCTATTTATTAATAAATCAACCCAGCATCTGGCTTTTCACACTTGCTTGGGTCTGGGTTTTTAATGTGAATCCGCGTTGACTTTCTAACAATTGCTCCATTCTTTCATTTACACCCACTTGCTTCTTCTCAGCTTCTCCCCAGATTCTTTTCTTTTTTTCAATTTGGAATTCCCTGAATTTAACCCATCTTCCGCTGGAATATTTTTTGTGGCCAGTTTGCTTTTCCACACATCCCCATCTACCAGTCACCTGAGAAGTATTTTCACTGGCAGCATCGATTTGCATCACACCTCTCGTCTCCTATTTTAATTTTCCCACCTAAACCATAGTAGCATCATAAGTACAAGCATTAGCAATGCATTTCATAAGCAATAGCTGCACCACACTCTCCCCAATTTTCCCTGTGTAGCACCAGCAGCTCCCCCCAACCCTTCTTGCTGCCATGGGAAGTAAGGACCTAAAGACCAAAGCAGCCAGATTCACCATCATTTTGGCCATGAAAACTCACCAAAATTTAAGAAAATGCATTAGGGCTATAAAAATGGATGAAATCTCTGATCGCATGGAGCAAGTGAAGCCTGGGAGCCCTGGGAAAGGTGGGATCCTGTATCTTACTCCGCCAGTTCCCCGTCTCTCCAGGCACCTCACACTCCTGCAGCACAGCGAGTTTTTCAAGGATGGTAACGCTTTGGTCTAACTCAGGTCCAGGCTCAATATAAAGGCATCTGGGTGAGCTTTAATGGCTTGTGATGAAGAAAAGGTCAGCCCAGGTAGTCAACGGTCTTTTCTAAGGATCGAGATTAAAATGAATCTCCTCCTACTTGCAGGATTTAACCTGAGGAGTAATTGCACCACGGGAAAACACTCCCGGGTTTTGCGCAAGAGTCCGTCAATTTTAAACCATCCCCCCAGAACAAACTCCACAACTAAAGGAGAGCCGGGGACCAAAGCTGTACCAGCACAAACAACGAGATTTTGAAAAATTTACTCCCAAAATTATTGATTTGCATCGCAGGACTTCTCCACGTGCAGCCCCTGACATCCTGGATCCAGCCACGCAGACCCAGCATCGCCTCGCGACGGACACGAGTAATTACTTGGCAAGTACCCCGCCCGCAGCCGCGTTCCCTCTTGCTCCATTTCTGCATGTACAACACCCATTTCTGTCAAATGCTTTGGCACACAAAAAGAAACGTGCACTTTTTTGACTGGGAAGATGCTGAAGCTGTCGTAAGCTGTTAGAGGTACGAGCGCCAAGGGGCTGGGCAGAGGATGGAGCTGGAACCAAGGCGTGAGTATCAGCTATACTATATATATCAAAGGGATTTTCCTCAGCTGGATTCTAAATTACGTATCACCCTGAAAGCCTGAAATGCGAAACATGCCCAGTAGATTTTTTTTTTTTTTAATTTGTCCTCTGTCTCCCCGCGACTGAAGAGAGAGGCAACGAACGCTGCCGAGCTGATGAAGCATGTTTTGCTCTGAGCTCATGTCATTTGAGGTTGAGGGGGGGTTTTTTTTGCCGGTTTTCTGTTAGCTGTCTGACAGCCAGCTCTGCACATCACTTCTCTGAGCCAGCGTGTCCCAACAACCGCACCAGCACAGCCATAATTTCCAGCTCCAGCACTTCTTCATTTAGCTTGACGGGCAATTGGTTTTCTCCCAGCAAAGACAGAACTGAAAACCCCTTGGCCTGAAATGGCCTTAAGGTCTTTGTTACACATCTTTTACGTGTGCCCAGGATTTTTTTTTTTGACTCAGAGCATTGGATTCCTGCCTTTAGACACGTCACGAAGTTCCCTTCAATTTATGACAGCAGGTGATTTGGCTGAAGCCCTCTGTCTCCCTTCTTCGAGCAGCTCTGCAGAGAGTAATGTCATTTATATAAACTACATAATTTAGATATAGATAGATACGTAAAATACAAATTTATATACTGTAAGCTTATATAATACAGTGAATTCACAGGGAGTTTCTCAACTTTTTGTGGAATCATGGAACAGTTTGGGTTGGAAGGGACCTTGAAGATCATCTAGTTCTAACCACCTGCCATGGCAGGGACACCTCCCACTAGACCAGGTTGCTCAAGGCCCCATCCAACCTGGCCTTGTCTCCAAAGGATTTGGGGTTAACCAGGTTTCGCTCATAATCACTTCTTCCCCGTACTAAAATAAAAACAACTCAGAAAAAGAAAGAAATAGCAAAGTAAACTGCCACCTTGCAACCATCTGCCTACCACGGATGATCCATCTCGTGCACAAATCCACATGCAGAGAGGGAAAAGCATTTTCCTCTGGCCTCGATGTGATAAAACTTGGTGGCTCCTCGTGGAAACGAGTTTTTGCCTGGACACCAGCCCCAGTTTTTTTTTAGGGAGTGGATGATGCTTGTTCCTTCCTCCCCAGGACTTGAACTGGGTTCACTGGCACCCACCTGATGCTGGGACCAGTGGGGCTGATGGGTCCTCCCTGTCCTTGAGGTGAGCTGTCGTGATGCCACCTCAGCATCCGTGTCCTCCTGGCAGACCCTGCACATCCCATCACGTAGGTTATACAAGACCTACGTGACAACTTTTCCTAATCTTAGGCTAGAGCATGGAAAAAAAGAAACATATATTTTCTTCTTCTTAAAGAAAAGAAGCGTTGGGGTATCTTGGAATAATTAATAAGCTGAATCACTCTATCTGTGAGATAATAATGCACCATTAGAAAAAGATCCGATTTTTATTATCCAGTTTTTATCAGAAATCAAAATTAACTGCGATTTAATATAATTCAAAGTCAGCTAATTATAGCTCAGGCAAGAAGGATCTATTTTCCGTGAACATACCAGCTCCAACAGCTGCAGAAGGAACTGCCTGCCCTCGCCATGCCCTCCATCAGCATCCCAGGCCACCTTCACATGCTCTGAGCCCACTGGAGGTAAGGTGACCACCTCCTTTCTACCTACAGCAAACCCAGTTCTTAAGAGCATTTTTAATTTTATAACCAACTGGGTGAATTAGGAAATAAATACTCCCCTATTCCTGTAAAAGAAGCCTGAGCGCTGCTGTCTGACACTGCAAAGATGCTGATTTTTGAACACCTGGCTTGTTTAAATGAGGAATAAACAAGATTACTGAGAAACCTGCTGGATTTTCTCTGCCCTGCAGCCACCGCAGGGGTAAGGCATTGCGCAGATGCTGCAGGAGATGCCTCGCTAGAATTAAACTTGCCACATTATACCTCAAATTAAAAAGAAAAAGAGAAAATCCATCTCAAATATTACACCTCCACACCTTTTTCAAGGAAGTTTGCAAGCCACAGCAAGGCACCACAAAATATTTCCCAGCAGACTGCATGATTGCCTCCCACCATGCCGCACAAAAGCTGCCCGTGCGTCTGCTCTCAGCCAGAAACTTGGATATTTGAGCACAAAATGAAGCTGGAAAGATTGACGGTTCCCACATTGGGCAATACATTCCTTGGTTTGTTCCCAAGTCTGATGCCAAGAGGAGAAAACCAACCCTCCGTGCTTCTTCACGCCTCCAAATCCCAGTTCTCCATGAAGTTATTCAGACTCTGGTGCTTCAGCCCCTCTTCCTCACCTCTCCATGCAGGAAAAGCCTCTCTGCTCTTCCCAGGAGCCGTGGTTGCCCTTCCCCGTGCTACCAAGAGCTGATGGCCCAGCAGCACGACCACAGCAAGAGTCTGATGGCTGGCCTTGGGACAACAGATGGAAAGGAAGAAGAGCTGGTTCCTGCTCGGTGCCTGGTAGAGCAGGAAGGATGCAAACAGCTAGAGCTGTGAAAGCGAGGGTCTGTGCAAGTTGCTCGTACCCAATCTGCTTAATTCCTATTTGCTTCTTTAAATAATGAGGGCTCTCTGCCCAGCTAGCAGCTTTCAAGACAGCCAGTCGGCCAAAACCCAGGAGTTCCTGCATTCCTGTTCCTCACCCAAAACTGCCTGAGAACCCTCTTGTCAATCGCCTTAAAACCAGGAATTAAATCCACAAAGCTAAAGGAGTATTTTTATCACCCAACTAATTAGTCGGGTAAGAGATACGCAATGTGGTCTGCAGAGCTAGCACTAGATCTATATCCAGCCACACATGTTGATACATATGATTTAACGAGAGACAACATGGTTTAAGCAGCTTTTTCTGAAGAAGCAGTTCCCACCTGCTGAAGTTAACTGTATTTCTGCTGCGTTTTCCAAGCTGTGGTTGCTTTGGCCCTCGCTGCTGGAGCAGGGTGGTCCAGCTGGGGATGTTCCTCAGCATCCCCAGCTCTGAGGACACACCTCATGCCTCTTCTCTGGAGTGCATCTGCAGAACAGGTAACTCCTCCCAAGCCACAGCTCGGGCAGCGTGTCACCTAGCAAAGAAAAGGGATTTCTAAGGTCTGTCCCTGACATCATCAAATGGGACACATGTCGTAGATGCATGTCAATACATCTTCACAAGACTGGAAGGCTACATGTTGAACTGTTCGAGGCTTTTGACCAGTGCTGGCCCTAACAAGCAGCCTTTCCCTGTAATCTGGTTGGAAGAGCTTTGAAAAGCTGACTGAAATACGCCTACTGTATACTGAAGAAACCGTACCCTATAAATAGCATATTAATCATTTATGGCAATCAGGTCTGGCCTGAGATTTTAAGCTCTACACTCCCTGAATGCCAATGGAAAAGAAGAGCAAAGCTGGCTCCCTCCGCTCAAATCTCATACCTCTGGGGAGCTAATTAGCGGGGAAACACTTGCTGGAAATTTTCAGCCATCTCCTCGTGCTGTATCTGTTTGGGATTTCAACTCTGAGATACTAGAGCCAAACAAAAGCTACTGGATGGCTCTAACAGCCTCCGCCAAATTTCAAGAAACAGACTTTAATATAGTTAAGAATGCAATTATTGAACTGCCTAATTCCAATATTGTACTAAGCGGAATTTGTCTCATCCCGCCCGCGCTCCGTCGCTCCCAGACATGTTTATCCAACAGAAAACGAATCCTGGATGCGGCTCGCCGCAGCGTTACCGCACGGGGGTATCTCTACGAGTCTCTGGCTCCTTTCACAACAGCTGCTTTCCTTTTAAAGCTGGCAAACACCATTTCCTAGCACCCACGAGGAGGCTGGTGTCACCTCCCACTTTGCCAGGGGAAGGGGATTGAGGAGCCCAAGTGGGGTACGTACAAACCCCACCTTCTCTGATAGGATTCGATGTGCCCAGGCCCAGTTCCCCCAGGACTCGTCACTTCCAGACCTCACACTTGGCTTCAGATTTCCTTGTCTGGATGAAAACAGAGAATTAACCTATTTCAGAAGCATTTGTGCACTTGAATAAGATTTTATCGTTACAGAATTATTTTAAAATAAAACCATTCCGTGCAGAAACACCTGGTAAATACTAGATTTAGACGGGAAAGCACCTGGAGATGACTCTGCACGTCCCATCTACAGCGCCTGCATTTTGGAGGTGTGAAAATCCCCCTTCAGTCCTATCTGGCAGATTACTACAACCCAACGTTAAGGAAAAAAAAAATAAATTAATGGCTTAAGTGGGGTCTGGTTTTATTTTCTCAAAAGGCACAAGAATTTACTGTGTGGGATCAGAGGGAAGTGGCTTCGGCCGTAATCTGCAGCTCCCCACCAGCTCCGTTTGGGAGCTCAGGCTGGTTGATGTGCATGTAAAGATTTACAATGCAAAGTGAAGAATAACTGATTAAAGTGGAATCCACAGCATCTCAGGACCTTAATGAGTTGTTGGGGAAAATTCATTTCCATGTTTAATATATGCGGAGGCTATGAGGAAATCTTTGAATTTAATTAATCGCAGCATTAAAAAAAAAAGTTATTGGATATAATTGTAAGTAAATACTGCTTAATTATTCTTCTAATACCATGGCTAATTTAGAAGTGATTTCCCCCGATGCTGTGCCTGGTTCAGTCCGCTATATATTTATTGGTCCAACTACAGTCTCCACATTTTTTGGAATAATGGTACCTTTTCAACATCTCCATTCTAAATACCAACAAATCCATAGCACAAGTCCCCCGTGCAGTCCCAGAGCAGAGCGGTACGATGCACAGCCCAGCCTGCCCAGGGAAAGCAACAGAATTAACACAGATTCCCATTAATTCCTCTTTAAACTCGGTGCTGCCATTCCTATCCCTTTTATTAGCTGCCATCTGTGACTAACCAGCCTGCCCAAGACCAATTTCAGCCATACTTATAGAATCATAGACTGGTTTGGGTTGGAAGAGACCTCAAAGGATCATCTGCTTCCAACCCCCCTGCCATGGTGGGGGCTGGACCCATGGTTGGACCATGAGACCAGGTTGCTCAAAGCCCCATCCAACCTGGCCTTGAACACATCCAGTGTTGGGGCATCTACAACCTCCAAACTTGCCCATTCTGATTTTAACATGAATCCTTCTCTAGTTAAAGCCTCACAGTGCTTTTTTTTTTTCATTCAAGAGGCTTCCCGGAGCAACGATCAACAGTACTTTGAGTGAACAATGTATTTTAAAAACCCGTTTATCTCAAAAATGTTTATTTTGAATGTCCTTGCACTGTGCAAGACAAGTGGAAGCACTTGGAAAGTAGGACATTTATCTCTCCATAGGCTACTCGGCGAGATGCCCTTGCTCCTTTAAAGCACAATCCCAGCTGACTCCCCCAGAGCTCAGATCAAGCCCAGACATCACATCTGTCAGTCTGAAGTAGGAATGAATGGAAAAAAAACCTTCAAAACACCATCCTGTTTCCTACCGACATGATTTAAGTTCTTTAAAATGCCCTTTCCAGCCTGTACCTTCAGGAATACCAGGATTCCAGCCAGCTGAAACAGCAAGGCTTTGCGAGGGAACACAAAGTCTTCTGCGTGGGTAAATGCTAATGTTGCATTAATGAAAGGTTTTGGGGTTTTGGCTGCTGTTGAGAGACAAAGCCCTTGAAAAACTGAGTATATACACCAGAGTATACATGTGTAGGCATTGCTGTTCAGGTCTCATTGGCTCTACTGCTTGAGGAATACCGATTCAAGTCCACCATCCTTTTTTGAATTTAGAGCCAAAAGTCACCTAGAAAAATTAGTCATCTTATTTACATACTGAACCTTTTTGCTGGAGAGCAAACAGTAAGAAAAAAGGTCATTTTGTTGCCTGCGTCAGCCCCTTTCTCAGGCCAGCCCTCGGGGTGCAAGCGTCAGGGGAGATGCTCTTCCAAGTGGTTGGGAGCCGCATTTCTGCTGCCTTGCAGTTTCTCATGGTTTTGCTCCAGTTAATTGTGGTTCTTAATTAGTCGTCAGCGGTGCCTGGGGAATGAGACAAATGGTCTCTTCTGATTTACAAAACTTAAAAGATCGCATCAGTCTAAACGAAGTAAAAACTTGGATTATCACTAATTGCGCCTGGACCTGACCGATGCGCTGCTGTGGGAGCCTGGGTGGCATCAACAAGGAGCCTTCTCCAGAAGACCCACCTTGACGTGGAGCTCCACCACCACCGTGCTATTCAAGACATATAGGAAACTCCAAAAAATAAGGAGCAGGGGAGATTTATCCACAATCTCTGGAGCATGTGCCAAGTGGCAGAGCTTGAACCCTGCAAGTGGGACTTGGTGCACTGCAGGAATTGGTGTCAGCTTGGTGGTGCAGTGAAGATCTCAACAGCAGCACAGCAGCTTGGCAAGCAGATTGCCCTGGTGGCAACTAAACCATAAAGGGCCACTGGAGTCTGTCACAGAAATCACCTGGGAAAGGCAATGCCAGCAAAGTCCCTTTGCAGCAAGGATGCTGCCATATTTATGAGGTTTTTTTATATACAGGCATCAGCATCTGCCAAAGACAATTTAAGTTTCGTAAGAACGCTGTGATCTATACCAGGCCTTAATGTATATGATGCTTACGCTAGAAAGAAAGCAATTTGGAATAGGAAAAATAAAACAAATCTATGTTTTCCTTTGAAATGTCAAAGCGAAAAGGGACACGGGCTTGTCTCCTGCCCAGCCCCGAGCATCCCACACATCACCATCACTTACCAGCATCTCTCGTCCATGCTCCCCTGGAGACCCTTCTCATGTGCATCAGACACACAGCTTCTGGGGCAAGAAAAGCCCTCAAGTTTCAAATGTTACAGGACAGAGAAAGCCTTAAATGGGAACTCTGCAAACAGGTTTGCAAATTCCATAGCACAGACGTTGTAGTCAGAAGTAAGAAAATGACATTTCATTAACATGAATTTTTTTTTTTACTAAATTCAATGCAAGCTACTTCAGATGGAAAATTTAAAAAATTAAATCTGCCACTTTTACACCATTTTGTCTCTGCCAAGGACCAACTGAAAAAAAGCCCCTCTTTATGACCCATCCCTGGAACCATTCCAGGCGAGGCTGGACGAGGCTCTGAGCAACCTGCTCTAGTTGCAGATGTCCCTGCTCCCTGCAGAGGGGTTGGACGAGATGATCCTGAAAGGTCCCTTCCAACCCAAACCATTCTAGGATTCTTGCAAACAGGATGGCAACTGCTCTACTATTTTTGTCTTCAGCTATAAAAGGCGAGCTCCTCTGCACATTTCTATAGACAGCTGCAGGCAACGCAGCACCTGCACCTCAGTCTTTTGGACCAAAACACATTCTTCTTGCTCATCTTAAGAGCAGCGAGCGAAGAACACTGCAGCAAAGGCTGCTTCTTGCAGCACACACGGGGCTGGTTCAAGGATTTTGGGCTCTCGCTGTGATCACTGCACTAAACCCACAGACAACACTGAGCCCTGCAAAGCCCAGGACCCAGCTTAAACTGCTGTGGGTAGGTACCCACTAGAGAACAGCAAAAGTTTCTCCCTCCCAGCACCGAAGAGCAGCTGCAGATTTCCACCGGTGAGGCAGGAGTAAGAAGAACACAACTTTTGCTGCTCAAACAGCACCAGCGCTGCCACTGCCCGACGTGCCCGTAGAGCAGATGCTCCTCTTAGACATGAAACGGTGCAAAACCCTACAAAGGTCTTGGTGGCTTCATTCCTTTCATTCTAGCTGGCTTTTCTACCCCACCTAAAGAGAAAGGACACAGTGACCTGCTACACTCACCCCTTTTTTTTTTTTTTCCATCTCTAGCCAGAAAAGTCCTTTCACCGAAGGCAAATGGAGATTGAGGAGGAAAGGATCCCTGCATCATCCCAACATTTTCACCAGCTGAAGCATTTCACACAGCAACCGTGGGCTTTCACAGGACTGGGTAATAAGCTGCCAACAGCAAGCACAAAATTAAAACAATTTAACTTTCAAAGGCTTCAGCTCGAAGAAAGGCATAATCTTATTTGTATTGAGTTAAATTATTTTTTGAAATTAACTCTGTTGAAAGAAGCTTTTTTTTTTTTTTTTTTACAAGGCTTCTCTGATAAAGGACACCGACCACTATATAAATATAAATTATCCAATTTAAAAGGCCTGTCTTTCAGCTCAAAGCAGCGCCATGACTACTCGGTAATTCCCCAAGGTGAGGCCGGGAAATATAATGCACTGGCTGATATATAATAGCTGTCTCGCATGTGAAGAGTAAAGAGCCGTTTATGGAATTTTAGCATGCGGGAAGACTAACATGTCTATTAAAAGAAAAATGTGAACTCTGGGTCTCTCATCAGGGACTCATTTAAATGCAATTTTGCTAAATTAGCTGCACTAAGGAGCCAATGGAGGAAGGCTAACTGTGAACCCAGATAAAATAGCACTTCTTTGGTAATAGCAATTCATATTAAAGGACTCCAGTGGATCATAAGTCATTAACAGGTAAACATTCTTTTAAATCCAATATATCTAATAAAAAGCCCAGAACTCAGCACCTCTTACTGTTACCCGGTAAACTGAGGTTTTACGCATTTCACTGAAGAATTCCAAGTGCATCACTTATATCTACACCATGAAGGGAAAGTGATTGGGACTCATTAGTCTGCCATCAAACACACACAAAAAAGAGATTTTAAAAGGCAAGAACAGCTGGAAAATGGGATATAGGCAACGTGGCTTTACCAAATGATACCAGGCTAGCACGGTACCTTCTGCTGATAGATTATTGCTTATGTAGAAGTGTCTGTACTGAGAAGGGAAGTGGGATGGAAAACTTTTTTTTCCTGAAATCCTTACAGTACTTCATCATTTTCCACAATCCACGTGTTTGTGGAGATGTCCATCTAGGGAGGCTGGACTAGATGACCTTTAAAGGTCCCTTCCAACCCAAACCATCATATGATAAAGTACATGGAAGGACATGGGACATCCCTGTCTGCTGGCACACCGAAAGTCCTCTTGATAAGCCTCTTGCAGCCTCTAGATACTCCCATGGGCAAGGACGTGCATATTCAAGCCCTTCCATGCGTTTTCTGAATTAGGGCTCTAAAAACGAGCTTTCACATTTCCTGACTGCTGTGCATTTCAAGGATATTTATCACAGATTGGATTTCACTCTTAAGAGAACATTTCCTCTTGTGCTATAAAAACATTCCCCTCATTACTTTCTGAAATCTAAAGATGGCAACACTTGGAGACAAAAAGGTTTTTTCAAAGCACTGGGCAGTTACTAATGATAATCATAAAAGATTAAATTTTCAACATAATTAGCCAGTGACAGGTCAATAAAATCCTTAGGCCAGATGGCTTCTTAATTGAGTTTTCAAAGAAATTCGGTAATTAGAGGAACCACCCTTAGATATATTCAACTTTTCAATGGAATTGCATAATACTGGATTATGCAAGGAGGACCACGATGAGTTTTAGCAACCTGAACAAAGACCTTTGCAGCACCAGGTTCTGTACATCTCCTCATACCCATCACCCCTGCAAGAAGCTCTCCCGTTATCTAAGGCTAAAATCAATACGTTAATCCATACGGATCAGCCTGGATTAACGTGAGAGGCTGCTTTCACATCACAAGACTGCTAGAGGCAATCTGTAACTACATACTACGTGACCAGCTATTAAAAAAAAAAAATTAAAGGAAAAAACCTCCTCATTTCAGCTGGGTGAAAATTAAGTCTTTTGATTTGCATATAACCCTATAAAAACTGCAGCACCTCTCTGCAGGGGTTCGGTCTTTTAGCCATGAACGTCTCATTTTGAATTCCCCTTCCACGGAAAGTCTCCTGCCCCAGGGCTGCAGCTCCACGTGGGGCAGGAAGGGTCCCGACCGCTCCTGAACGTATTTACATTACACCAGCAGGAACTTCGTTAATACCATCAGAGTAAAGCCATGCATTGCACCTTGTTTGATGGAATAATAGATGAGTAAACTCTGAATGTATTAATTTTTATGTAAATTAAATGTCACCTGGGGAAAATTCGCAATTTCTGCTCTAATTTAGAAAAATAGCGATAAGCCTTTTTTTGAGCTGCGGTAAACCCTTTTCTAATTCAAGTCTTGCTCGATGTTCAACAACATGTAATCATCTCACATTAGGACGTCCCCCTGAGCCTCTTTTGATTTCTTGACCTGAAATTCAGGTTTCAGGTTGTAGCCTGCCGTTAAGCAGCTTCAACCAAGCAGAGCAGTGGGCTGCAAAATACATGGACTCCTGCACGGTCTGAAACCCACCAGGTTTTATTACGACATAATAAACAGATTATTATCCACCCGGACACTAGCCCTGTACATGGTACAACCAGTGACCATGCCAATGGCCAAGCCTCGGCCTCCAACATCGTTGCCCAGCATCGGGCAGGTAGAGAATCCTACTCACGACTTTCTCCTTGGTGTGATGGAGACAACGAAGGATAAGCCGCAGCACTAAATATAGAAATTAATACATACCCACAAATACATGGGAGTTCAGAGCTAGTCCCTCTAAGTGTCCAGCTTAATTGAAATTACTCCCTTTCTCCCTTTGTCAAAGGAATTTCAGCAAGTCTTACACTGAGGACGTATGTTGGGTTGTGCCTCCTAAACTTAGCGTGAAATAATCTGGGAGAAAAGCTGTTGTGCAGTCCTGCTGCTACACTGCACCAAGGTACTTCTCCATCCATGGTAGTGTATAATAATGAACCCCCAGATAAACTCTTAATTGATGGTACCGAGATTTTAAAAGGTAATGAACCTCTACCCGCACTTAATGGCAGTAGTCCAAAATGCAGACGTGGCTCTGCTCCAGACGTGGCACATGATGGAAGCATGGTATGGACCATGCAGCCAGCTCAGCTTCCAAAAGATGAGGGAACATATCACAGCCCACTGGAGGTGAGCCCAATGCTATTAACAGGGATCTGCAGCTGAGCTTTCCTCAGGCTCGTCCTCATCAGGATTTTGGCCACTTTATTGAGCAAACTCTCTACCCAGTAGCCGTTTGAATCAAAAATACCCCTAAAGCCTCCTCCTAAATTAAAGTCAGATTTCCATGTTTATTCTAAAATGCCAGCTTTGACTTTACACTCCCCTATGACTACCCCAAAAATTCATTTCTGAGCAGCCACAAACCCCGGGGCTGTCTGGCCTGGCAGGGACCTTCCTCCAGCCATGCTCCTCAGCACCTCCCTCAACCTCCACCACCCCTGGGGCACTGAGCAGCAACCAGCACAGAGTGCCAGGCAGAGAAAGCCCTGTATAAAATTAACTATTGGCTTATTATCCACTATATTCTCGACTTTCTACCAGCTCCCAATATTCACAGTGAAGAATCTGCCCGTTCTATGTACAATCATTTCTTGACAGAGGCCTGGATTATTTTTCTTTATTATTATTTTCCTTCTGAGGACTGGTTTATCATTTCACCATCAGGCTCGCCTGCTGTGCCTGTATTGTCGAGCAATCCCTCACAAAATTATATATGAAATCATCTGTTCTAGGGGTTTGGACGAGAGCCACGGACAATGCGACAAAGTCTCTCCAAAGTCATACCCACAAGACCAACATCATCTAACAGCTACGGCCACACTTAATTGGTTCCCAAATTTACTACACGATTTAAGTAGCACAGACAATAGAATGAAGAATATATATCAAATAAGGAGCAATCTGTAGTGACACTAGATACTGATAGAATTTAAATGGAAGACTATATTTAAAAATAGACGCTTCCTTCTGTAGAAGCAGAGAGTTGGGGATTGAGTTGCACTAAAATGCTTCCAAACAGAAATCTCCATGGATGGCAACGTACAGAAGCAACGTTAAATAACAAGTTAATTCACGTATCGGAGAAAATTGTGATAGCTTCTTTATTACCTTTATTCCGTAACTCATGAAGGAAACAATCTTTCCCCAACTGCAAAGCAATTCTGTTTATTTATTGCTACTGACATTTCATCAATGCCAAGGTGAACTAGATCTCACTTTTGCTAATCCCCACAACTCTCATTAGCCAACGATAAAGATCCACAGACAAACCTGGAAGCGCCTAGAAGAAATGAGACGCGCTGTGGTCTGAACAATAAATCTCTGGCTGGCTGATGGCAGTTTGACTGTTGAACGTTAAGCAGGGCTCTATAAACAGAAATGCAAAAGACCTGCATGTATCACTAACAGATTGAGGTATCATCAAATTTGTTTAAATTCACATGACTCGTAAGCCAGCGGTGAAGATCAAAAGAGACTTATGTTCATACTGCTCCATCCTGTCACATCATTTATTAAGTTTTTCCTGTGAACAGAGACGCCTTGTCCCCGGTCTCCTTATTCTGTTCTCAGAGCCACTTACCATTTCGCAGAAAGCGATCTGCTTTCCAGACACGAAGGTGCAAGAAACGAGAGCAAACCACGCAAACGCTTCCAGCCGCCGATGCCGTAACGGCGAACAGCAGTCGGGGCTTCCAGGTCAAGCACAGCACTGAAATATTGGGTAGAAAACCCATTTTGACCCCAAAAACCAAACTCAACACCCTGCTAAAAATACATATACCTGTAGAAAAAAGAATCCCAATTTTAAATGCATGTAATGCAGCCCCGGTCTTGCTGCTGTGCAGGAATTAAATCCAAAGGAGTGGAAGAAGGTATGTCGAGGTGTGCCAGGACACCTACAGCAGCTCCTTGCTCCAAAGCACTGTCTCCTCACCAGGACAGGAGGCTCTTGGGGTGCCAGTTTGGGAAGTGGCCGCCGTTGGGTGCCCAAAGCCTCGATCGCTCAGGGGCTGAGCATCAGTTTGCCCCTTGTGCCACAGCAGAGGAAATGCAGGTGAGACCTGTGAAAACATGCGATAAATTATTAAGTCCTATAGACTTTTTGAGAAGGTGTGTGCTGAAGCTCCAAAAAGTGGGTGATACAGCATTTTATTAGCTCAAATGTTAAAAAATAGAAGCACCCAAGCTATGATCTCAAATGCCACCCTCAAACCCAATCTACTGATCTGCCTTTGTCTCCCAAACAATGCACACACATTATTCCCCGGGAAAATAAAAAGCTGCGTATTCCTTTGATTTTCACCTCTGAAAGGAGTCCTACACAAGTCCCTCATCACCCTCCTGTCCAGCCCAAAGTGCAACGCTCACCTTCAAAAGTACTAACGGCGTGGTGGCCGCTGTGGGAAAAAGATGGAACAGAGGAAAAGAGGGAACAGAATCTCTGCCAAGAGGGAGTAGTAGTAAGTTTCTAGGATGTCTTCTGTTTTATATTTGTGTATGGGTTGGAACCAGATGATCTTTAAGGTCCCTCCCAACCCAAAGCATCCTATGATATATAGATATACGTAGATATATAGACATACAGTTTAATAGGGCGAGGGGTAACAGTTTTAAGCTAGAAAAGGGTAGATTTAGGTTGGACATTAGGAAAAAGTTCTTCAATGTGAGGGTGGTGGATCACTGGAACAGGTTGCCCAGGGAGAGGGTGGAGGCCTGTCCCTGGAGACATTCAAGGCCAGGCTTGATGGGACTCTGAGCAACCTGTCCTAGTTAGAGATGTCCCTGCTTATTGCAGGGGCTTGGACTAGATGGCCTTCAGAGGTCTCTTCCAACCCAATACACTCTATGATCCTATGACATACACACTTACATACATACGTGCACGATTTCTGCGTGTAGGTGTATACACGCACACGCATACGCGTACGTAGCATGCAGGGCATATCTTACTGACTTTCTCGCACGTTGCTGTTAGGAAAGTGTTTAGGAAGTCCTCCATTCAGGGCTGAGAGGAGACAACAGCAGAAGGCTGGGTGCTCTGGTGCCATCTCCACTCCTCGGCACACAGAATATAAGTGCAGTCCATCGTGGTGCAGACCTATGGAGGTGAAGATACACCATCAGTCAGGAGGCCACAGCAAAGACAGAGTTCAAAAGTAGCAAGTTCTTCCATTGCAGAGGGAAAATGTCTAAAGCAACCTACCATCAAACAAGGCCTTCTCAGAAAGACAATGAGCAATGGAAGATCTTCATATTGGCTTTGTTTGGGGGAAAAGATGACGGCAAGATCGCTCATCTTTGGGTTTTGATTGCTTTGCACACAGCTGTTATTTCTGGTCAGGTTTGCATCATGCCAGTCATAAGGAAAACCCTTAAATCCTCCTGCCCGTCACACGCTCCATATTGGTCATGAGGCTTTTACGTTTGTACAGCAAGCACAAAAACTTACTTTGCAAGCAACTAGCATCCATTTTTCATTATAAGGGAGACGCTGATAAATTCTGCCCCAGTGAAAATGAACGCTTAAAGCTCTTTAGAGTTATTAGTAATGCTGAAGTCGCTGGCAAAGGACAGAAACCCAACACTGTGGCACCACCTGAATTTACATAAACAGCCTCGCTGTCTTCTGATACCTCTCCTCACATTAAGCAGGATTACTCCTTGAGTGATTCACTGAAACCAGGGATTTTAAGTATCTCAAGGAGTAAAATACCATCAGCATGCCTCTGTATACTAAAATCAACAGGATCAAAGTGCTTACTCAACATAAGCAAGCACGTCAGGCTCCAGCCTTTAATTTAGCATATTCTACTCCCATGGGGCAGTTCCACAGCTTGAAAATGTCAATGAGAGATTTTATTCCCTCTTCCTGAACTTTCTCTCCCCCACTTTTCTTTTGCAACACTGTTTTTCAACCTTCAGAACTACCCAGTTCTACAATTTTGGTCCATTTAGTATTAGGGTATAAATAATAATTTAGTATTTTACACATAGTTTGATATGGTCTTCCAGAGGCTGGTGCACCATGAAGCGTGGCTTGGTCCTCTGCAAGAGCCAGAGCGTCCTACACCAAACTCTCACGTGTGACTGGAAGGATGATGAATTATCTTTCTGTAGGATGAAGAGTGGAAGGTCCTTGGGACAGCTAAATGTCTAGATGACTTCTCCCAGCTACAAAACAGGTTTTTTTTTCCCCTTATTAATTACTTTTTCTGAAGCCTCTTCATAATTCCGCCCACTGTTTGAAGTCAAGCATTCGTGTCAAGTTCATTTGATCTTCCTCCTCAATTATACTGAGCAATTACCCCCTTCACTGGGCTTCTCAGCCACCTGATCATTCTTATCTCCTCTTTCTCCCCGACTCTAATCCTTTCAGCTTTTTTGGAAGCTCGCTATTAAGACAGTGCTACACATTTCCCAGGAATTCAGCAACAATATGTCACACTACAGACTCCACACCAGCCTTCTCTCTCTCGTTTGCCCTTCCATTAATTTTGGAGATGAGGCGCACCTATCAAGACTCGGATCTCTCTCCTCTCAGGGGTCTCAAAGCCTCTGTCATCAAAAGCTCGCTTGTCCTGATATCTTTATTTATAATTTCCCCTCCCAGCTGAAGAGTATTCAGTCTTTCCTCCCGAAGCGATTAGCGCTGTGCTGCAAAGCCTTCATCCAGAGCATCCCCCGTAGAGCCGAGGCATTTTCAGCCGACGGCTTTGACACGCGGCAAAACCATCGCTCTCCTTCCCCACGGCAGCTCAATAGCAGCTGACAAGGTGATGAAGCAGGAATCTAAAAAGCGTGCATTTTTAATGCGCGTTAAAGCTTTTGGAGTCCTAGGGAGCCTCAGAAGGAAATTTGTGTCCTTACTAGTGAAGGAGAAAATGCCAGAGACGGTGTTTGCACAGGGACAGACCTCCCGAACCTGATTCCAAAATACAAGTGTGGTTCTTCATAAAGAAGATCATGGCAACCAGCAGTACAGCCTGTGTGACATTTATGGCTTTGCTGTACTGAAATACCTCCTCAAACACGTCTTTTTTACTGTTGAGAGCCAGCAAACTATGGTCTGCTTGCCATCTCAACAAGCGTTGGGTTCAGAGATGGGGGTTCTTGCTTGGTGCAAAGAGCATGGCTGGTACACTTCAACCACAGACCGTCTCACTCCTGGCACACCCCTGAGCCTTTCATGTCTTTCTGAAGCCAATGCTTTGCATGAGTCACGGGCTTTTTAAGTGTTTTCCCAGGAGCCCAACCTGCAGAAATCACAATCGTGCATCTTTCCTCACCAACGGCACGAAGAAGGTATCAGTTACACATCAGTTCAAAGCAGGGACCACATAAAGAGCTGTTTAACAGAAGCAATTCCTAATTTTAAATAAAGGTCACAGTTGGCTGCACTCCTCTAAAGCAAAGGGCATGGTCTGCCTTAAGGTGGGGCTGGTCTCTTCTCCCACGGAAGAAGTGATAGAACATGAGGAAGTGGCCTCAAGTTGTGCCAGGGGAGGTTTAGGTTGGACATGAGGAAATATTTCTTCCCCACAAGGTTTGTGACAGGCTGTGCCAGGCTGGGCAGGGCAGTGGTGGAGTCTCCTTCCCTGGAGGGGTGTCAAAGCCGTGGAGATGTGGTGCTGAGGGACCTGGAAGTGTTGCGTCAACAGTTGGACTTGATCTTAAAGGTCTCTTCCAGCCAAAATGATTCTATGATTCTATTCTATGGTGACAAGAAGCAAGTCTTTCATGAAGCATTAAAGCCCTGGTGACAATTAAAAGCATTACTTCCAAGCTTCTACATTTCCACAAGTCTCTTTAAAGACAGGGCATGTAATGGGATTTTTTATATATATATTTTTTTATATATACACATACATTTATTTCTTTTTAAATATATATAGAAATAAATAAAATTAATGACTTAATCTTCATAATGCAGTGGGTCAAGAACTAGTGAGGGAAATGAAATAATATTTACACAAAACCAGTACTGTTCATCCATCATTCCTTGTTTTCAACTACTAAATGAGTAAGAACCTAAAAAAACCCAATAACATTCTACCTCAGTGCACACATCGAATTCATAAGTTTCTGTATCCACAAAATTCAGGCCTATTTCTGCCGGAAAAAATACTTACAAGCGTGTTAGCTTCTTCAGATTGTTATTATGCAGAAGAACGGTGACGGCTTGGACTGTATTTAATACACTTGAATTGAGATGACTGGAAAAAAATATTACTTGCAGAAAAAAAATCTGCAGCATCTAAGAAGGGGATTTTTGCATTTAAATATTTAGTGAATGTGCGTACAGAAACATCGTACTCCGCTCTGTTCTGTTCAACCATTTACTCCTTTTTCTTTTCTTCCTCTCAATTTTATCACTGAATGTGAAGAACGGGAGAAAGGCGATGACACGGGATGGACCCCAAGAAGGGATCACTGTGAGGATGACCACCGACAGCTCCTGGCCAGCAGCACTGCTCTCCATTTGCACTTGCCAATTAACTCTGACGGGCCAGAAAACCCCCAAGGTGTGATTTTGGTGTCTAACCCTACAAGGCCCAACCATACCAAGCATCACTCCACAAATCCTTTCACACTAAGGACATTCCCATTCCTGTAGGCACACGATTCAGAAGCCAGAGGCTTTGACATTTTCAAAGCAAACACTCTTGATCCCTAATAACCAAGTTCTGGCATTAAAGTCACTTAGGTTAAATATCACATTAAAATCACAGAAAAAAAAAACAACAAACACCTATGTTCTTCATCGGACAATAATTCTTTGTTGAAAATAATAATTCATTGAATTGTTTTAAGTATGGATGCCGGATCCAGCATCCATAGAAGAATTCATAGTCGCAGCCAATACATCAATGCATTTCCTAATTGTAAGGAGAATTTCTGCTAAATAAAACGTGCAAAGGCAATAAAATGCGTGTTATTCAACTATAGACTAGTTAGCGATTATTAAGTGTTATTATTCTGTTTTTATGTCCTGTATCTCATTCATGTGTTAAATTGCTGGGGTTCAGGCATCCTGCCCCAGCTCAAGCCCCAACCTCATGGCCATGGACATCCAGCCATGGGAAGAGACACAGCCACAGTAAGGGCTTTCTATACCAGGGCTGTATTTCTACACACAGCAGCAGTGGGGAAAAACTGGATTACAGCAATTCTGCAATTCCTGAGCTGGTTCCCAAGGGTGCGAGGACAAACAGGAGCCGTGGAAGCAGGCAGCGCTGGTGACCCAGCCGCTGCTCCTTCCTGGTGGCTCACCAAAGGAGGAATTGCTGCAGTGACCTTCATCATTCCAGCTTTGTGCTGAAAAGGGGGTTTATTTAACATTGTTTCTATAGATTTCCTTTTTTTTTTTTTGTTTTTTAAACTCATGAACTTGGCAGGCAGCAGATCCAAGCGTTCTGCACTCCAAGATTTGAATTCACACCACACCAATGCACTCCAGTTGAGTCACTGCCAAGTTTTAATGATAATCTCTCTTAAGAGCTGTTTAGGAAGGCAGAGGTGAAGCTTGCGCCGTGGCAGAAATCAAACCAGATGCTGCATTCACCTTATTTTTCAATTACACAGTTCCAACCTTCACCTCTTGCTTGATGTGACCCTTCTGAACCAGGCTGCAGCAGTCCCTAGATTTTCAGGGAAAATTAACTTTAACTAGAGCAAATCCATTTCCGCTTGCCAAAAATTAACAGCCCCACAGCTGCAACCTGAATTAGGTCCTTTCCTTAAGCTACTCACCTACCACAGGATCAAGGCTTCTGAGGAGGAGATGAAGTTCAGACAAGGTTGTGTCGATGGTTTTTCGTGGCACGCCAATACCTTCTGTTTCTTAGAACCTCACGCCACCAAATTAATTTAATACTTCAAACCCTTGCTGGGAAATAACACAGCAAACACAGGAATTTACTGAAGATGTAAAAGGCGGCTATAATCAGCGTTATCTCGGCAGTAACACCACATAATTTTTATGTCATCTTTCAATCACAGTTCCCTTAATGCATCCTTGAAAAATAAGGACCGCATCAGCCACGGCAGGTGGATTTATACTGGAACAAAGCCAGAGGCAACTTCAGATGTAAAAAAGAAGGTGTTTGGATGATTTTAAATGCTATCACCCAGCTCAATTTTGGTTTTAAACTGTATTATCAACCCCAGGAGATTCTGCAGTTATTATAGACCCTTATAAGGAAAAAAATAAATATATATGGGAAAGGGAGTGAATGGTAGAATGTAGTCTGCCGTTAAGTAACCCCCGTTAAAACCTGATGATCAGATTTACTTCTGCCAAGCGTGCAGACCAAGCAAAAGACCAGTTTTTCTGTCACCAGTGTTTCTCACTGCACAAATCCGATGCTTGCTTCCCAGGGTGTCAAAACATCAATTTATTAGGTTGTGGCTAATTAGGCCCCGCCAGCAGCTTGCAATGAAACACGTCAGTGCCCCTTGCAGCTGGCAAAGCTGAGCGTGAAGCTGGCTCGCATGTGGCCACATCATGGGCTGCTTCAGAGAGGGCTGAAGAGAACAGAAGACCATACGTACCTTCAAAAGAACGGGCGAGTAGATGAAAACCAGCTTGTAGGCACTTTCTAGTTGGGAGGGGAGGACTCATGGGCTCCACTGTGTGCCCCAACTCCAAGGCTTCAGTGGCTTCTTGCAGAATTCATCTTGAACATTTCACGTCCCCTCCCCACATATTCATAACAAACAGGTTTGTCTCGTGCTGCAATCCTATAAAGTTCAAACCAAGTTTTCAAATCAACATGTGCAAATAGAAGAAAGTTCCCCCCAAAAAGCAGTGGTCCTCTCACTAATAATGATGGGGAAAATGAGGTGGTGGGTGCAGATGTGGGTTGGTACCATCCCTCCTGTATCTCAGGAACAATGAGGGTGGTGAGACCCTGGTCCAGGTTGCCCAGAGTGTCGATGGGGTTGATGCCCCATCCCTGGCACCATTGCAGGTGAGGTTGGCCGGGACTCTGAGCAACCTGCTCTAGTTGCAGATGTCCCTGCTCCCTGCATGGGGCTTGGGCTAGATGACCTTGAAAAGTCCCTTCCCACCCAAATCACTCTATGATTCTATGACAAACCACAAAATCATCTCTGCAGCCAGCTGCAGAAAGGACCCAGCAGCTCAGTACAGTCTCAGATATTCTGTTTGATGAGCCACGTGGATGCAGTGCAGAGGGGATCTTCAGGGGAGGAGATCTGCATACGAGCACATTCAGCTCATTTGTTGCTCAGGAAAACTCACAAGTAAGCCCCTTACCTGAGCCTGACCCCCCGGTGCAAGCCTGCAGTATGTTGCAATCTCCTTACACGCTTTAGGGGAACAGGATGGTGCCTGTTAATTCAAGGGCACACTGTATTTGGATATCCTTTCAACAGAGTTAAGAAGCAGAATTCAAGTCCCATAAGAAAAAAAAATAAAATTAGAAATACATGTAGCAGCAGCCAAGGCAAAAATTCTGCTTACGAGCTCAATTCTGTTACTGTAACTTCCTGGACTGAGATTTTAATACTTTGACATTTGAGATGAGAAGCTTAAATGAACAACAACAAAAAAATACAATTAGTCACAACATCTGTTCCCTTTTCCGTTAGAGGCTTCCTAAAAAGCACAGATACAACAAAGCCTACCCCAAGCTGCAGTCCTCGCATGGGGGGAACCACACGCCCCTCGGTGCTGCTGCCAACAGACGTGGCAAAGCCTCTCGGTCCCGACAAATGAATGACTCTTCCATTGATGCTTCCTCATTAAAGCAGGTTGTGCACCAGGGCTTTCCAACCCCCACTTCCACCAGCGCTTGCTATTACCAGTTTGGAGGACGTGCAGTAGACTACTGCCACCTTCAAACCATCACAGCTGCAAGGTGGGGACGCACGAAAATCCCCGTTCTCCACTGCTTTTGTGGTCATAGCAACACACAGATTGAATCCTGCTCTCTGAGGAGGGCAGGGAACAAGCAAGTCCATTATCCCATTGAGGCTGAGCCACAGATTTATCCACAGCATGCTGAAGACACAATTAGAGGACACTTGTCTCATGGGTGGGTTCAAGTACCTCCTCCACTACACGTTTCTTCTACAACCCAGGACCAATTAGTTAGCTGTGGTGTCCCAACTTGCCCTTCACCCTGGGAAGCAGGAAAGTGTTTAATCACCTTTAATTCCTCTCCCATCACCATGGTTCCCAGCCTGGGGTTGGATGCAGACCTGGCTGACCAGCTGGAGCAACCAAAAGAAAGGGTTAACTTTGGAGCAGGCTTTTGAAATGTAATCTCCAGCTTTGGGAAGTGTTACTGGAGATGCGGATTGAGCAGGGTTAAGTGCAACCTCAGCAGTGACGTAAAAACCCCACAGTTCTCTTGCAGATCTAAAGATCGTTTGGCATAAGAACGTCTTTTAAAAATCCGTTCACAATTTTCATGAGTGGCTAAATGAATCAAATACTGGGAGAAAAACAAATCAAGAGAAGAAAACAGCAGGAGCTGTAGGCAGCCCTGTATTCTAGTGCAAGATCCAGGCCAAAACCGACTATCTGCTCTCAGCTGGAAAGCAATCCAGCACCCAACAGGACCAGCAACAAAACCTCTCACTAATCTCAGACGCTGACTTTTATTACAAAAGTCTCTCCCAAGACCATTGGCGGATAAACTTACGTGGCAACTCACCTGCTGAGTCAAAACATGTCAGGGGCTTGGAAAACAGATTTGAGTCGAGAAAAGTCCTTCTTCACAACTGTCCTTGATGGGAATTCATTGAAGGAGTCACGCAGTCATAGTCCTTGATGTCTGGGGACATACCAGGTTGTCACAAATAATACAAGGGATGCAGCAGATGTGCAGAGGAGCATTCCTCAGCACCTGGCTCTGCAGACCTCCAGCTCCATCAGTAAACCCCTAAATCTCATGTGCACATTAATCCTGGATTAGTAAACGGGTTTCAACCACTCTGCCAACATATTTTCAAATCTGAAGTTTCCTGAAGCCTCAAGTACCTTCTTATTGACATAAAGTATGGGGAGGACACTTCACCATTTAATTTTTATCCCGCATTCACCATATGTCACTGAAGCCACCAATATGAGTGCAGTTCTATTGAATTCCAGCACCCACATGGAAAGAAACCAACATTTTTATTCTCTCCCATGGTTTGTGTTGGGTTTTTTCAGATTTGGTACGTGGCTCCTGTGACAACGTGACAGCTGCTACTTGCGTGTTTGGGGTTTTTTTTCAGTTGGGATCGGTTGGTCTTTTTTTTGGAAGCCAGAGATTTCTCTGTCCTCTCCACACACTCTGTTCTGGTGAACACAACAGTTACAGGACCAGTGTGCAAAGCCATCCCGGGTCTCTTTATGCCCTGCCTCCTTCATTTCACTTATAACAGCTTTACCTTGTTGAACCAAGTACCTCAGAGTCACAAGAGATGGTAGAGGCAGCAACTCATCTCCAGACTGACGAGCCTCCCAGATGCACTTTGGGTTCTGCAGGATAAGGAACGAGATGTGGTCAGGAGCTCGCTATACGATGCTAGGATGGCTATACGCTCTTCCCCACAAAATCCCAACCAACTAAAACGCACGTCACCTGCAATCTTAAGGTTGATGGCTACTCTATTTTCCCCTCCTGATTTATATCCCTTTGAATTAATGGCCTGAAATTACAGCCTTCCCACAGATCCCGTAAATTCCTGACTTTTAATACTGCTTTATCTCAAGACTCACAAATAGTAAGCCTTGTCAAAGGGGGTAACTAAGAAAGCTACGCTTGGTGTCACCCGATGGCACAGAAAAGTGCTGTCCTGGTGCCTCTGTCCATGGCTTCTCCAGGTACAGATCCCCAAAGAGGCCCAGGTCCCGCTATGGCCACCTCTGAGAGGAAGCTGAGCTGGCCCATAACCTCTCCTAGCTGCAGACCCACCCTCTCTCCCTCCTCATCCTCCTCCTCTTCACATTTAGGTCAGTGGTGGAATTTAGTAGTACAGTTCAATAGTAATTTTGAAAAATCAACAGCATCCATCAGGCTATTTAATTCTGATTACAACGGAGCCAAGGGCTGCACATGCATTGGATTTTTATGACATCTAGGAAGACTTTGTATTTGGGTAAGGCGCCTTCTCCCTGAATTATTACTCTGCAGCTTCTCTCCTCATAAGTCCTGACCTCTAGAAGCCAAACCACGGGCAGGAGAGCTTTAGTCTGTGCTCTTAGTAGGGGAATGAATTACCTTGTGATACCTGAACTAAGTAGGTTGTTTCAAGGATTCTCCTTAAATCTGCTTCATTTTCTGCAGCGTTTGAACAGAGCCTTGCAATTGTTCTGTATATATTTCCATCAGGAGTTTCACGCCAGCTGTCAGAGAGATGTTCTGTGAAATAAGACTGAATTTACCAAGTGCATTATAACGCAGTGATCCCGTCGCCTGACTCGCACAACAACTCTTGCATCACCACCCTCAGGGATGCATCAAGAGAGGAGACTTGGGCAGCCAGACACCTTCCCACCCGAGGAGCTGGCACACATGTCAGGGGAAAGCATTTCTGCTGCGGGTTGGGGGGGGCTTTGGTTCTGGGCTGCTCTTTGGAAACCCCCAGAGTAAATCTGCTGCCCCATGGTATGACCACGTCAAGGCTCACAAGCAGGAGAAACCCCTTGCAAGCTGACAGTAAAATAGGATCAATTTTCTCCCTCTTGGAGTTCACCTAAGCCATTCCCATCATCAGGACTGCCCTCAAAACCTGGGATTTTTTTTTTCCTCCTCTTTGATGCTGGAAGTTTTGAGCCAGATGCTGCTTGAGCAAGGGAGAAGTGCGAAGATATTAAATCTCAGGACCTGCTGCCCTTGTCCTGATGACCCAAAGAGCTCTGACACCAACCCACAACCCCTAGATGGTATTTCCTGGGGGAGTTCTTGTTTTTTTTTTTCCTGCAGAAATAAGCATCAGTGGCTGGACACAAAGCTCGGCTATCAGCCTGCACTTTGCCAAAAGCTGGGAAAGCTCAGCTCACACAGCAACTGGGCCTTTCCTTAAATGTCATTTTTAATATTTAATCACCCTGGACGGCCTCAATATTTACAGCCTAAGCCATTCCATTGGCAGGTTAAATACATAGCCCAGATATTTCAGGAAACTGATTCAGAGCCACATCAATGTAACTGCACTTAATGTGACCTGGGAATGAAATCACACACGGGACATTTGGTTTTTTCTACACGATGTTTAAACCCCGCTTTGAACACACTCGGGCCAAGGGAACCTCTTTCAGTGTGTTGCCTGGACAGATGTCACCAATGCTGAGTTGTGCAAGCAATCCAAAGCACCCAGGCTTAAAACGGAGACTAATTAAAAGTATATATACTTTACTATGCTATCTAGAGACGTATATGGTGGAGCTGTTGTGAAGTGACACCCATTTGCTGAAGCGGCCTATTAAAAATGCATTAACCCCCAAAGCAAGAAAGCATAAAGAAAGGCAATGAGAAGAATAATAAGTGATAGAAAGGCAATAAAAAGGAGCAATTTATAATACGGGTTTTGTAACAGGAAAGATGCATAAATACAGGATATTAAGGATATAGGATGTTATAAAGAAGGGATGTTAAGCAATTATGAATGGAGTGCTTTTCTATTACTTCTCTATACATCAAATTATTTCAACCCAAACTACAAACTCCTCACGCAGACAGTTCCTTCGACAGGAGCAGCATCTCTGCTGCCCCAACTCATGGCATTTGGCCCCATCCCACACTTGTAGTCTTGACCTTGGCCACAACACCAAGGAAGCAGCTCCAGGAAGAGAAGAGGTTTTGCTTCAAGCACCAAAACAAGCCTTCCCGCTCTCTGCAGAACAGGTTCTCCTCATAATGAGCAGGCAAACACACACTTTTGCCTTCGATTAATCAAGAACTGAAGCAGAACACCCATCTGTGCCAATGTACAGTCTGCAGATGGTTTTCTTAACGATTCCATGACTTCCGATAGCATTTTTCTGCACAGGACAGGAAAAATTCAAGCCAAAGGTAGCCCAGAGTAGCCCATGATTTTTCCCCACTGAATTTTTACAAGGAATATCCCAGCTGATATCCTACGCTTCTTCCTCCAGGATGTGGGTTCTGTTTTCCTCCGTAAATATCTTAAAAATGGCAAGCAAGCAGCTGGAAGAGGCCAGGTTTCACCTTCCATGTTGCCATGAGTGAAGCCTTAACTTACAGAAGTGTTTTGGAGGGGAGCAGAGGTCCCCGCACGCAGCCAGCCCCTGCGTGGGCTTCGGGGTTACACATCGTGATGAATCAAGACAAGAGCAAGGAGAGCAAAGGGGGCCCTTTTTCCAGGCATAATAAATGAAAGCAGAGGGGTATTTTTTCTTTCGAGTTGACAGCCCAATAACACAGCAACATGGTCACAAATCATCACACCAAAGAGGGATTTCTAGCCCCTGCCAAAGCTCTGCTCTGTTGGCGGAAGCTCTGAGTATGACACCTCTCAGCACACACCCAAGGAGTAATTTTTTTTTCAGATCAGAAACAAAAATATCATCACGTTTTTGACCCACTACTCAGCCATAGTCACAGAATCCCACCATGGTAGAGGGGTTGGAAGGGACCTCTGGAGATCATCTCGTCCAACCTCCCTGCTAAAGCAGGATCGTGTCCAGGCGGTTTTTGAAGGCCCTCAGAGAAGGAGACTCCATAACCTCTCTGGGCAGCCTGGGCCAGGGCTCCATCAGCCTCAAGGAGCACATTTGATGTATTCTTCTCCATATCCAGACGAAATAACTTAAGTAGAACAGATTGTTTCTGTTTGCTGGGGAATATGGGAGGAATTAAGTTTTGCAGAGGAGCCTCCCACCATGGCTTGGCCACAGCAAGCTGGTTCCTGCACAGCAGGACTTCCCTGGAAAAAATTACTGCAGGAGGATCCCCCTCACTAAGAGCAACCATAAGGGCTTCCAAAACCATCCCTGGTGTTTCTGAGGGAGGGGGAAACGCTGCACGGGGCTGGGAAACACACGTTATCACCTCTCATATCTCAGAGAGGTTCAGCCTGAAAAACAACACGCTCTGTACCCAGCCAAGAGACACTGCTCCGGATGATTTACCGTTCCTGCGTTTTATTTAACGGGGATGTGGAAAACTGTCAAACGTTTTATCACCCGTGGCAGTTAAGGCATGATACATGCTGATATCAGCCAAAGATTAAAACGCAATAGTATAAAGTCTTATTGGAAAAAGAATGGAAGCTGGAAATCTTGGCTAGCGATCACTCCTACCTTTGTAATGAGTTTCTGGACCAGCAGGGATGAAATTGCATGCCAAAAAACCATGTGTAATTTATCCCTTGTTTAAACACATACTGGCAACCCAATTATTATTTTCAGAACCACAGAGTTTAACTTACCAATGTATTATTGAACAAGAGCTTTCTCTCGTTTCACGTACCACAGCTTTTAACGAGCAGGGAAATCCACAGCAGAGTCAGGCTGACTGATCCTGGACCCTAGGGCAGGGATGCTCTTGGTCATCATGTGCTTCAGTGGGTGCAAGAGAGTAGCTTGTGGTGCTTATGCTTTTGAAGGCAACAGAGCTCAGCAACGTTGCCAACAATATTGTGGTCATATTCCCCCCGAAATGCATAGATCTGCTGGAGAACTAAATTCCTTAGTCTTCTTGAAAGAATGGGGAAAAGTAAGTTTACCTTCAAAGACACCCATCTAAATATTGAATACGGAGATTAATTAACGGCAACGACACAGGACCCAAGGAGCAGAGACCTTCTGCAGGAAGCAAACCCCCAAGGCTACACAGCACAATGCCAACACTCTACACAACACCCTGAAAACACTTGACCCTTCCGTTTCTCAATCACCTGCGCATCAAACAGGGTTTGGGTTTGTGCCATTTGATTACCAGTTGTTGGAAGCACGGAGCGTCTTTGGTAGCCAACCCAAGGGATCAAGAGCAGTGTGGTACGAGCAGCGGCTGCACAACAGGTTCCACGGGGTATTGCACAGTCCACCTCCACAGGAGAAACTGCAATCGTCTTGAAGCCAAAGGTACGACTTTCCTCAGGCCTCTGCGAGCGTTAAAGACAAGAGGTGGACAAAAGTGAGAAAAATATTAGCCAGCCCTGATATTTCAGCACAGGATAAAAATATAAAGGCGCGCTATTTTCCCTGTAACGTTACTATGGTGATTTCACTAAGGACAAAATAGCACGACGTTTAGTAGAGCCGTGGTTACGAACCAAAGCTCACACACAAGATACTAATCTGCCCATTAAACAATACCAGGGTTGGCGAATAATAATCAAAAGGCAATTACACAACAGATAGACTATCAGAGCTCACCCCGCTACGCGTGAAGGTCAAACACATTACATTAACTAGGGATCTGCTCGCTGAAAACCTGCAGCTTGGTATACAAGATCATTACTTCTAGTGGTATTAATAATGAAAAGCATTGCCAGCGCTACTTCATTTACTTAGACCGACAGGAAATGCCTGGCATCCACGTGGCACTAAATCCCATGCAAATTGCCTGGTTGCAGTAGATCGAACCACATGAAACCACCGTGCTGTAGAAGATACATATATATATATACTTTAAGTATACTTCCCACACTTTATAAAGACGTGGTGAATTTTGCTAACTCTTTAGAGCTCCACATTACTGAGAATTTATGAGCTAAGTGTACACATATTGCCAGTTAATGCTATACTGCAAATCAAGTGAATATTGCCTTCAAGTGAAAGGCGTTCATTACATGCAGGACTGCGACCGCTGTGGTTTTGTGATGGTTTCCCTTTTGGGTTTGTTTATGAGTCTTATTTTTGGGCTTAGATCTTCTTCGCTTCTTTCTGCCAAAGGGTAAGTATCTCCACAAAACTCTCGGACAAACATGCAAGTGTCACAAACTCGTTTCTCACCGGGAGCACTGCACAAAGATAGGGTTGAGCAAAGTGCTTTGTGAGTATTTCAAAATGTAAAGAAATCGAAAAGAAACCAAGGTCCCAAAGCTCTGGCAGAGCAAAGGCTCCCTTTGCTGAGCTGGGATGATGTGCTGCTTATTCTTGAACTTGGACCTTTGGTTTACAAGCTACTCTCTTCCCCACCTTACAAATTCCGTCAGCTTCTCATTCGCTGCTGGAAATTGAGAAATGATGTAAATAAAGAGAAGATTGACACGAGGGGAGCAAGGAGTGGTCTGTGTCTAGTCGCAAAATAGATGGGGAGGGAAGATAAAGACGCTGTTGACTTGCTTCTAATCAAACCCTGCACAATTTACATTTGATCAACTGAAGAGCATCACCCTACGCTGGAGAACAGCTACTTGGTAAGAGGACATCACGCTGGGTGTTACTAAAGGAGGCCAGACAGAGAAACCATGAGACATTTTGTTGGAATTACAGCTTACAATACAAGCAATAACCCATTATTTTCTTGTCTAACAGAAGTAACTGCTCTGATACCTTAAAGAATTTACTTCCCCAAACCTCTGCCCTCCTCCATCCTTCCCCCTAATTCATTTTTCCTGGGAGATGTGGGCTCATACTGCCCAGTCCCAGAGCAAGGAGCTTCCTCATCATGGGGAGACAACACCAAGCTGCGGGATAAATTCATTCACAGCAAAAATATATGTAATTTCATTACCTGAGTGACAGAAACCTGCTTAGTGTTTACACTGGGACTGCTATTAAAGCAATTATTCAGGATCAGTGCAACACGGCAGCAGGATTTAAATCTTGCCTAGCAGCAAGGCAAAGGAACAGCTTCTCCAGACAGGTCAAACTCATAACACTTTGTTCCCTCAGCAGCAAAGACCAAAGCACAATCTCTTTGAAGTCCTTGGTAATGGATCTATATATATAAAAAAAAAAGCTTTTAAAACCCCCAGCTACACCGTGTTGCTGCTACTTACATTCCTGCCGGTACCACAGCACAGGTCACACGCAGCTTTCAGGAGGATGCCCTGTAAATGCCAGGTTCACCCGCTCCAGGCTGTTCTCAACAGCTTTCTCCTGGGAAGCAGAGCTCAGCCCACTGCATCGCAAGCGTGGCTCGGCCGCAGCAGTTTGACTCAAGCCGGGGTCGAGCCGACAGGCAGCAATCACTCACACCACCGTGTCTTTTGGGGGGTAAAAACCACCACCGAGTGATTTCTGTCCTTGGGACCTCAAGTTGTGTCTCTGCACTGCAAAAAAAATGGCCAGTGGTCTCCACATTGCTATGGAGAGCAGTAATTTGGGGTTTCTTTTGTTTTTTTTTTAATCGGACCTGTCAGATTTAAGATATTTCCAGAAAGCCCTGGATGAAACCACACACCATTATAATTACGTTTAAAATTCACGGTGTTTTGTACGTGCCTTGGCTGGTTTGCCTCATGTCCCCGAGCAGCGTGGATGCTGTGACATCCACATGAGCTGCTGCAACTCTGTCCTTGCTCCAGCACTCCACATCTTCAAAAACCCTAATGCCACACGTCTAATTAATGCTTTAAGCTACAAGAAAGCATCCTCTAAAAACACTTGTAAACCTATGAGATTCCAGGCTTTGTGTTTGTTTCTCAGCCCAAAGCTCAATGAACCTTTGTCTGCACCTGGACTCTGCAGAGGTTAATAGTGGGTTTTTTTTCCTCCTTCCCCACAAACGCAATATCTGCTGGTTGGGAAATGTATTAAATGAAATGGAACAAAAAGTCAGGTTTGGCAAAAATGTGTACCTGTCACTGCTAGAATTTGTCCTTAGGGTGACGAATGGTACACGGCACCAGTGCGTGCTCTAAGCAGTGGGGAAACTGGCCCACAGATCATCCGCTCCTTCTGTCGGCGTTTTATGCAGTGCTTTTTCTTAGCAAGCCATTTCTGCACCAAAAGGGCATCTTCCTATGCTCTTCACAACCCTTGCCAGAGGCACTAACCCAAAGAATCCGTAATCTCGGTAAGACCTGTCAGGAAATTCAGAAAATATCCGTAAGTAGAAATACATAAACCCATCAAATTTATACAGACATTTAAGGAATCACTATATTTTCAAGCTCTTCAAAATACCTGTTGTTATTCTCTCATTTTATGTCTAATCCCTGGCCTGATGACACCAGGGTGGTTCTCACTTCATGTCGAAATTCGGGTCTCGCATTTCCATTTAAAAATTCTTTTCTCATTTAAAGAGTCTCTGAAAACTTTTATTAAATATTCAGAGGAGATGCACACACAGATCCACACGCTGGAGCAAATACTGCCACGTTCGTCCATCCCTCTCCAACGTTCCAGGCAGCATGGAATGCTGATTGCTAACGCTTCTCCAATTTTGCTGCAAGTAGGGAAGATATTTCTTTGGTATTTAAGCTGTAGGTGAAAGCAAGACAGACATCTGCTAATTGCTGGTTTCTGGGGAAATGGGAACTATTTCGATTTGGGGGTTTTAATTAGCTCGTAACACTTCTCACATGCAGTAGATCATGAAGACCTTTCCGCTTACTGGAGAGACAACGCGGGCAGAGAAAAAGCAGGAAGATTTCTGTGCAATTCCCAGCCAACGTGTTTTTATCCTGTACAAGAACATTCACACACCCACAGTGTCACTCATCTCCATGCAGCATTGGGCAGCAACGTGACTTCGGGCACCGGACCCAACCAGCAGCACTGTGGACTCCCAGGTCACAGAAAACACCACAGATGAACAAACCCCAGGGAGATGAGCGACATCCGATGCTCTTCACCCATCCCTTTCCACGCACCCTCCTGGATGCCCTTTACTTGCACACTTCAGTGCGTGAGCAGCTGCTCAATATTGACCTGAAACAAGCCCCTGGCCCGGCTCAGGAAGATGTATTTCTCCTTTTCTCCTCTCCTCCTCCCTTATCTTCAAACCCTGAGGATACCGGCAGCCTTCGAACACTTAAATACAGTATCTGCAGATCTCAGGCGTGGTACCACGGCAGCACATCGCTTCCATGTTAAGAGATCAAGGCAGCTTTAAAATGGAGGCCAAAGCCTGCAGCAGATACCATCGTAAGCTTTTTCTAGGCTACAGTTTATTTTTACGATACGTCTTAAAACATCCCTGTCACATTTTACAGCCGGTGACCTTCATTTAACTCTGCCAGGCTTTACAATTCCAACCAAGATGCAAACCACCATCCCCGCAGCCCTGGGATGCGGTACTGGGAGCACGCCAGTACACAAACCCAGTTTTTTCCAGCAATTTCCCACAGGAGCATCGCTCCTGCCACACCGAGCCCCCCGCCCCAGCCAGCATCCCCCACCAGCTCCGTGCCTTGGGCCCAGGGTGATGTTGCACCTCCAAACACCCCAACTATCCTTCCCAGCTCATTTCACACTCTGGCACACAGCGTACGCCCACCAAAAATCAAGATCCCGATGCCAGCTTGCACAGGGCAAAATATATTCGCCCAAGCTATGGGCGGAAAAAGGCAGCAGGGGAAATTTCCATTTAGGAGCTCCCAGCGCAGTCTACTGCTAAGCAAAGCATTTTGCCAAAGATCTGGCCTTAGGAGAACGGTGATAATGGGCGGGAATGAAGGATGTCATCCAAACACAACAGCAACGCAGTGAGGTGTAAGGATGAAGGATAGGGCTCCGCTGCAGCAGATGGTGCAGATGTTCCCTCTCATCCATCTTCCATATGTTCCCACTCAAAACCGAGCAGGTCTTCAGTTCTGCTCCGGTTGAAATCCCCACCCTCTGCACACAGAAGACGCGGAGCAACAGGCACCAGAGCACCGCACCACTGCCCAGGATGATGTCTCGCCCTACCCAGCACGGCCCAAGGGGTCATTCTGCCAAGCAATGAAGTCTTTCTCTGATATTTATCCCTGCAGAAGCCAGGAGGTGAGGCTCCTGATCCTCAGCTCCATGGATTTGCACGCGGGCAGGATGGAGAAGGTGCTGTGGCATGGGGGGATGCCAACACCAGCCACCACTGAGGGCCAAGCATCACCTGTGCTTTCCTCCTTTCTCACAGGGACATGAGATAATTCCTGACCCATCCCACCCAGCAGTAAGCCAGCCAGCCCTCCAACCCTGCTAGGAAGCAAGGGATACAAAATCGAATATAAACTTCCACAGCCCGATTTAAAGCCTGCTTCTCATCACCAGGCAGCCGGTGATGGAGTCGAGCGGCAGCGTAATCCAACTTTAATTGATGATGAGAACATTCATCTGGGCTCTGTCCAATCTGCTCTACTTAATACCTTGTGCCTTCTCCACACGGATCGATTTTTGCATCGGGTTTATGAGGGGTAATTAATATTCATTCAGAATTAAGCAGAGTAAGATTCCCAATGCATGAAGATGTTTATTATTTATTCATATTTAAGGCTTGTTAGATTAATCTATTTTAAATTACCGCATGCTGCCAGGCACAATTATTATAATTTATTAGGATAATTTTGGTGGTTTATTTCCCTCTGCTGCAACCCTGCAGAAGGTGTAACGCTGCTTCCCGAACGTTCCCAGACAGCAGCTCGTGCTGCTGCTAACGGAGCTGCAGCCCAGAGACAAGCATCAGAGAATCAAAGAATTGTTCTGGTTGGAAGAGACCTTCAACATCAAGACCAACTGTTAACCCAGCACTGCCAGGGCACCACTAACCCGTGTCCCTCAGCACCACATCTCCACGGCTTGGAAACTCCTCCAGGGATGGGGACTCCACCACTGCCCTGCCCAGCCTGGCACAGCCCTTCACAACCCTTCTGGGGAAGAAATTGTTCCTAATATCCAATCTAAACTTCCCTTCTGCAAAGGCGCCAGCCTCTTGGTCAGGCGTGTAGCCCACACTCATTTATTTTTAAAGCTGATACCCCAAGGTACAGAAATCCCTGAATCACACCTGAGGAGCATGGTGTGGGGGGGTACATTCATTTGTGGAAAGACACTAGGAAAAAACCCAAAATCTATGCTGACTTACTCCTAAAGATGTTCAGATGATGAACCGCAACAGGCGGCTCAAATAGTTTAAGGTTACCACATCCAGCATATCCCCATTAAGTGATGTGAAACAACAGGCACCGCTTGGTACCTCCAGGATGTCCCTTTGGCCACCAAAGAAATCCCTGAAGAGCTTCCTGCCTCTTTTTCTTGGGTGTAAACAGCTCCTCCTGAGACCTCACAGGAGCAGTACTTACAGCGAGGGCATAGAAACATGGAAATAAATTCTTCAGCTCCATGCTGTGCAAAAGACTTCTCATTTCTTTTAAAAAAAAAACCCCAGCCCTACATATTTGCTTAAAAGCTGCAGTTACCATTATTACATTTAATTGATAACCTCAGGGGCTCAAGGCGAGACAGGCTTTTATGAAATTTAATTCTTTTCCACCAGGGCTTGCAAGGTAAAGGTGCAATTAGAGCAGCAAGGGCTGCTCCTCACACGGAGGGAGGACCAGCTCCATCGACCGCCCCACACCAGTGCCCACATCTCTCCTACACATCAGGCTTCACCTCCACTGCAGGACTCAGATTGCCTGTGCTCATTTTAGCCTTTAAAAATAATGAAAAATAATAAAGCAGACCAATATGACTTGAAAACGAACCAAATGTGGGGTGACCCTCCTTTCGCAAGGCGGTTGATGATCTCTAGAGGTCCCTTCCAGCTCCCCCAATCCTGTGATTCTGCAAAATCTGTGTATGAACCTGTCATCATTACAGCAAGAATCGCTTCAAGCCAGTGATGCCCTTCCGGCGATGCTAAAGTGAGCAGACCCCAAGCAGGCTGCAGAAACAGGGCTCCCCGAGGTGGACTTTGTCCAAATCCTTCCCACATTGGCAAAACGAGGGAGCGAACACCCGCACGACGGGCTGCAAATCAATCGCTACTCGCACATCACTTTAAGCACTATTTTCTCACCTTTGAAAAAGCCCCTCGTTTCTCGTGACGCCCAGGGAAGAGCATCCGATGTGCTGACACAGGAAAAATGGAAGGAGAAGAGCCTGCTTTGAAACTCCCCCCAGCCGAGCAGCTCCAATACCCACCGCACGCCTAATGATTCCTCTCCCCCTCCAAAAATGACCGTACAGCACAAACGCTTTTGAACTGAGCTGCCTCATCAGAATCTCCCAAGAGTAAACGCAGCCACAAGGTTAAAAAAAAAAAAAAGAGACCCAACTTTTTAATATAAAAAGAAAAAAAGACCTCCTTTGAGTAAAACAAATGATTTTCTAACAAAGAATGTCCCGGGGACAGGAAGACAACGTCACGCTTTTGATGCTGCGATGCTGTACATGAGATTAATGCTTTCACAGTTGAGATTTTACCCCAATTATAAACCTCCCACAGCAAGTAACAAAATGTAATTCAGTCTTCCCTAATGGCAGACTAAATTTTAGCTATTCTTTGCCTGCTTGTTTTCAGATAGAGAGCTCAAAAGCCATCTAACAACATTATTTCAGCATTCCTTTCATCAAATGCCTATTACACCAATATTTTGCTTTCAATATTTATCGGCTATAAGCAAAGAAAATCAGGGGGTTTCCATTTTTCTGCCATTTAGAGAAATCTCCGTTTCCTCTCCTTTGGTGAGCAGTGGTGTCACCGGGGCCAGTCTCCCTCCAGGGACAAAGCTGACCACGAAACTTTGATCCAACCAATACCACACGTAACGCTGCAGCCTTTCCATGACACTCAGGAATGGCAACATTGAATTTCGGTGAATAATCAGGTCATGGTTCCCCTCTACAACATGCCAGGGAGGCATCTGCTGCATGTTGAGGTCCCAGGTTTAAAGTGACATGACCAAAAAAAACCCAGAAGTAGTAAAAATTACACCAGTGTCGAGCCAGAGGATGGCATCCCTCACATTCCTTAAGAGAGGAAGTCTCTCTTCAGAGAGAGCAAAGTCCCAAGACTTTGCTTGGGAATCAAAAATCTCTGCTTTTTACTCATGCTTTTTCCCTCTGGGATGTTTGACTGAGCAAATACAAAACCCATCCAATATCTTTGACACCCGGTAAGCTGTTATTTTAAACACAGTTTCCATAAACTACAAAAGTTGATCCTGTTCGAGGCTTGAAAAATATACGACCTCATTAAAAAACGCTGGCACTTAGAAAGATCTCGGGTGGCCACTCACAGCTTGGGGAGGGCTGTAATTTATAACATTGATCCCCACAGCTAAACCATTTAATCTGATAATAAACATCAATCACGGATTTTTATTGCACCATTTTGCAGCCTGAGCAGAAAACCTCGCTCTCGCCGACAAATTAGGCACCCCAAAGTGACTCTTGCAAATAAATACCGACTTTAATATTCAGTAATATAATTCCACGGGATCCATTTTTTATTTAAGCGCTACCGGAGCCAGGAGAAAGTTTGTAATGACAAAAAAATATCTACAAAAGCAACTCAGCGCAGGGTTAACAGCTGGATTCTGCCTCTCTAGCAGCTCGGGGACAACACGTACCTTTACAACTGTTACAGTTGTCATCGGGAAATTATTAAGTGTGTCCAGATAGTCTGCGGGCCCGTCCATAATTCACCATTAAAAATGATGCGAGGTGTCATTACGTTCCCATGCAGCCTCTCTCGTTGGCTCGAGGTCCTAATCCACCGCCTGCCACTCAAGCGCCGGGGAGATGGAACGGTCAGGCGGAATACGTCGTGCGAGTGGATAACTGCCAGACAAAATAAATCAGAGGGAGCCCATTAGTATATAACGATGCCAAACGACCATTAATTCAGATACTCTTTCCAATCCTGAGAGCTATTTAAGAAGTAACTGAAATAATGACTTTTTTTTCCTTGAGATGCACTGAACATCATCATCGCTTAATGCTGCATTTCCGTACTCTGTGGACCAAGGTGGTTCGTCAGCATGGTTTCTGAAATGTTCTCCTGAAAACCAGTATTTCCTAATAAAGATATATTATAACCAAGCTAAATTATTTACAGAAGTTCCAGTCCAAGTAAAGGGGGGAGATTAAGAACATAAAGACCACGCCAGTCTTCTTCATGAATATCTGCAAGCATCAAGCAGGTAGGCAGCGGGGAGAACGTTGAAATCTGCTGGTTACGCTCCATTTAAGAGCATTAGCTGGGGTTCTGCTTTGGAGAAGGCAAGCTACGTCTAAATTGCGTTGTCCAAGAATTCATTGAACAGAATAATGGTGGAGGGGAGATAAGGTCACTTTTGCTCTTCACTCACCACTTCTGTTTCTCCCCAAAAAAGAAAAGACAAATGGAAGAGGAGAGCAAGGAATATTTGTCTTGAGACAAGTACCATGAAGGGCTGAAAGGGGCTTTTACGTTGGGTTTTTAAACCAACATTCAGTCGGAAAAGGCTGAACAAGTGCAAACCATTCCCCACATCAACCCAACATCAAGCTCTTAGGAGATGACTCCGGCTAAGCCAGCTCAGGGGTCCAGCCATGGACTCTAAAGCTTGGCCATCACAACATGTGGACAGAGAGCACATGCTTGGGTCAAAACTCAATCAATCAGTGTATATTGATCTTTCTTATCACCCCAGAGTATACTCAACTCCAAGGAGCTTTGCTTACATGAAAAACGTACCACCTTTGTTCCAAGCAAGGAAAACAAACAAAAAAAATATATGAAGGCACTTAAATCCAGGCCTTTTAGTCTTGCAACTCCATGAATACATTTTAGTTACTGATTACAAAGGGTTGCAGCTACTCAAAGTGAACTTTCCAGTTGTCTCCAGTAAACTCTCCAGTGTGTATATAAAATAGCTCGACCAGAGACTCACATCAGCAATTTTTTAAGTGTTGCATTAAATCCAGACGGTGTTTTTCATCTCAAGACAGGAAAAAAAAAAAAGCATATTAATCTACCAGTGAAGCAATGCATTGAGAATTTTAAACATTTCTGTCAGGATCGGTAAAACCGTAATACGGTTTTTGCTAGATGAGCTACTGCATCATTTTGGTTCATTTGGAGGCCATTTGCTAACTTTATTAGGCAATATTCAGATGATGGATATCAAAAGGATATTCACTGTAGAAGCAGGCTTTGTTTCTGAAGACAGTAATTAGGTTAACCTCATGAATAAACCCTTTATATCGGCAGCCTGCACAAAGGGAAAGTCACAACACGCAGGAGAAAATGAGAAAGAAAAAAATAATTTCACGCGAAGGGAAAAAGATCTCCATCCATGGACTGCACTCTCCATCCGACACTTAAAACAACCTGAAATGTCACCGTACCTGGCGTACCAAAACGTCTAGGTCTAGCGTCATGGAAGTGACCATAATACCATTAAAGGTCGTTTGCTATATGCAATTAATACGTTGTAATGGATATATGCAATTATTAATGAACTTTCCGCGGGTAAGGAAGAACCAGCCCCAGGTGGAAGCATCTCTCCTGACTGCAAGGGCTTCCTACACAGCCAGAGTCACGAGTCCTACTCCTGGCAACTGCCCTTTCCTGCCACTGGGATGAAGTCAACCTCAACTCAGTGTGTTCAGTTTTGAACGCCTCACTCCCAGAAGGACATTGAGGGGCTGAAGCACGTCCAGAGAAGGGCAACGAAGCTAGGGAAGGGTCTAGAGCAGGAGTGTGGTGAGAAGCGGCTGAGGGACCTGGGGGTGTTGAGCCTGGAGAAAAGGAGGCTCAGGGGAGACCTTCTCGCTCTGACAGCTCCCTGAAAGAAGGTTGGAGTCAGGTGGGGTCTGGCTCTTCTCCCAAGGAACAAGCGATAGGACGTTTTAGAAGAAGTGGATCTAAGTCAGAAGTGAGCTGGGGGACCAACAGGAGTGTGGTCCCTCCTGGGGACCACCAGGAGCATCGACTAAGAAAAGTAGACCCGCTGTGAGCCTGCAGTTTCATAAAACCATAGAACGGTTTGGGTTGGAAGGGACATCAAAGATCATCAAGTCCCCACCCTCATGCCATGGCAGGGACACTTCCAACTAGACCAGGTTGCTTAAGGCCCCATCCAGCCTGGCCTTGAACACCTCCAGGGATGGAGCATCCACAACCCCCCTAGGCAACCTGTTCTAGTGTCTCATCACCCTCAGAGTAAAGAATGATTCCACTGACCTCCAATGGCTACAGCCAACACCAATTAACCTGGTACTGAAGGTCATGTTGCTTCACTGACCATGCAGAAATTTGATCCGGAAAATTCAGAACAGAGGTAAAGAGCAGAGGCAGTAAAGAAAAAGAGTGAATCCCATTTGCACTACATTGTTTAGTCAATCCACAGCTATACTTTCACCCCAAAACACCTAGTAAGTAGTTCCTCCACCTCTAGCTAAGTTACCTCCAAAACAAGTAAAAAAAAATTAAAGATCTCAAACCAAAAATTCAAATAAGGTCATTTGGCATCTCACTGTGGGCTGAGGACAGTGGCACATGGCTAACAGACTTGTAACCCAGCGGTTTAACAGTGCGTGGTATAAAATTGTGATTAGCATTAAAAGCCAAGGGCCGAGCCAAGGGCCGAGCCAAGGGCCAAGCCAAGGGCCAAGCCAAGGGCCAAGCCAAGGGCCAAGCCAAGGGCCAAGCCAAGGGCCAAGCCAAGGGCCAAGCCAAGGGCCAAGCCAAGGGCCAAGCCCAGCCTCAGCGCCACAGGATGTGCTTCTCCTACTCAGCTTGCTCTCGCCCTGAAAGTCTCAAAACAATTCCAGGACACGGAGTGCCCTGAGACAGGTCACCTCTGCTGTTACTCAGTGGAAGACCCATTACCAAGGGTCTTAAGAAAAGGGTTATTTGATCGTAGGCTTTCCCCTTCAGCAGAGCAAAGCATTATATTTCAGTACTAACAATGAGATATTTTTCCTCGAGTCAGCTTTAAAATAATGTTGACATTATAGTCAATACATTATATATCACTATATTTATGTCAGAATCTATTGGCATAAAAATAAATCAATCTAAATGCATAGCTCTTGTATTTAAATGAAGCCTGGCAATGGCCGTGTCTTTCCTTCAAAGTTCACTCAGCTACTTATATGTGTATCAATCACTTCTGACAGATTTCATACACTGGGATATCACCTCTAGTCTCACTAAAAACTACTTGAAATGAATTTTATATACAAAGACTGGAAAAAATCTGCTTCGGGGAGCTCTTCTTAGAAACAATATAGTTTCTAATAGCGTAAGTGTCGCAAGTGAAGTTTTACCTTCATCTTCAAGGTAGGTCTGAAATGCAGGACAGCAAACGAGGGTCACCCCACGTCAGCCCACTCACACTCAAGCGATGGCAAAGCCAAACCAGATGGTTTTAAACTCATGTTAGCAGGCTGATTTACCCAGAAATGCTGATGGCAAGAGATTTCCCAACACCATCCGCATGGAAGATGACAACAGGGAACACCATAAAGGTGTTTTAAGAGAGAATTCCCCAACAGACCTCAGCTTGACCAACAGATCTAAGCTGCTTTGTTCCCACTGCTACGCTAGAAAATAAACCCCTACACAGATCTATCTAAAAATACAAAATATTATATTATATAATTATATATTGTGATATATTATTATATAATTATATTAAAATATTATTATAATATTAGACAATATTAAATATTAAGCAAGACGTTTCACCCCGGCTGCTCTGAGGCAGTTACTTCATCTACCTTCATTTGAAGTGGCCAGTTATATTCCATCATCATTTTGGCCGACAAGAGCTTTGCAGGACGCCAACTCCACCATTTCAGAATGACTGACATTAACAGCTGCTTTATAGCTACCAACAGAGCTTGGTAAACACGTAAACAAGTCAATTAATTAAGACACTACAGGAACACGGATTTTAATAACTTGAGGTACAACCTGGTGTTTATAGATCTGCGGATGCTATGTAAAAATAGCAGAAAAAGTGGAATTTGCTTGTTCAGAGGAAGCTGAACAGGATCTATTTTCTTCTGTTTGCTGGAAGGCCTCACCTTCTGCTTGCAGAACAAAGATTTCAGACCTAAATCCACGGATATCCTAAGACAGAGTACCTGGAGTACTGTGTCCAGCTCTGGAGCCTCCAGCACAAGGACATGGACCTGGTGGAGCGGGGCCAGAGGAGGCCCCAGCAATGATGGGAGGGTAGAACCCCTCTGCTGGGAGGCCAGGCTGGGAGAGTTGGGCTTGTTCAGCCTGGAGAAGAAAAGGCTCCGGGGAGACCTTGTTGCAGCCTTCCGGTATCTCAAGAGGCCTACAAAAAAGCTGAGGATGGACTTTTTACAAGAGCTTGTAGTGATAGGACAAGAGGCAATGGGTTCAAACTGGAAGAGAGGAGATTTAGATTAGAAATTAGGAAGAAGTTCTTCACTATGAGGGTGGTAAGACACTGGAACAGACTAGGGGGTCTCCAGAGGTCCCTTCCAACCTCAACCATTCCATGATTCAGCTTTAAAAAAGGCTAGTTTGGTCACTTTATTACCCTGCCCTGCTCTATTTGCAGGAGAAGAAATAAAAGCAACCTCTTCCTGCTGAAGACTGTTAGTATTAATGTTTGCCTTTAAAAAAGCCAACCTCCAAACTGATGTAAATAAGCGACAGAAATGAAGGACAGCAGTTGCAGCCTTGAAGTAAGACTTTTTTGGTCCTGATACAGAACACATTTCTTGTATATTAACGTTGCAGTGCTGACCTCTAGCGACAAATAACCAGGAGAACAGGAGCATTTGTTGGGCTGAAACTTCTCACCTTTTCCCTCCTGATTTCATCCACCAGTCCAGATCCAGCTCCCCTACCTTTGGAGGGCGAGCAGCCCCCAGCAACCCTGGACACTCATTCCTGGATACCACCATGAACATCACACCCTTACAACACAAAACAGTTTTTCAAAGAATCAAATCAAGAGACAAGGCAGAGGAGCCCACCAGGACCCTGAGAGACCTCAGGGACTGTGTGATGACCCAAGAGCCCCTGGCTCAGACAGAGATGCTCCAAGGGGGTAATGCTGTTGATTTACAACAGAAGACAAACCCAAGCAGGGCCTGACATGAGTTTAAAACAAGCATCCCAGGTAGATAAAATCAGAGAGGCTCACCAGAATGCACACGTGATCGATCCTGCCAGGAGAAAACTCTTCAACTGTTCTGGCTTAGGGGATCACATGCAGAAGGTGACCAAGCTCATGCCTAAATTAAGAACAAAATGATGTTCAGTCATTTCTTGGTTTGATCCTTGCCCTCTTCAGAACGAGGTGCTTGCTATCAAACCCCTCCTTTTCTGGGAGACTCAGGAGGTCTCTACTGGGCACAGACTTCAGCAAAAATTTTATTTCTGTGAATTATATTAACGTTTTCTAAGTGGGGCTAAGAGGACACCAGAAAGCAGAAAAACATCTCTTCCCCACTCATCTGGGAAAAGGGGAATGATGTCCCCATTTTCTCAGATTGCAAACACACATTTTGAGCAAACCCCTTCCCAGCCTGGCTCTGTCCCCACCCCTCCTGCAGCTCTCCAACAAATTTGTTCCCTTGCTGCTGCTATTTCCTCGGTGGGGTGCATCACATCAGCACCTTCTCTGACGGGCAGCAGCCCCTCCTGTTGCTAGCCAGGACTATTCACACTCAATGCACTACGAAGAGAGGCTCTTACCTCACGTGGAGCGTATTTCAGAACGGGTAACTGAATTAGTCCTCACAGCATCTTCAGACGCAGCTTAGCCACCCTGCAGATCATCACAGCAGCAGGAGCCACACGTTTTGGGGAGTTTCCTGGCCAAGGAGCAGGGATTTGGCTAACGTAAGGGAATCGGAAACGTGAACACACTGTTCTCATGGTCACGTCTTCATGGCACACTGCTGTCACTGCAGTAATGGTCTGGCTCAGAAACCTTCTCTTCTCGCCGCAAAGACACTGCTCAGTACAACAGCCAAGCTGGTGCTCAGAGGAACGGGGAGCTTCTGATTTCTTGCCTCCCACAACGTCACGCCCCATCAGATGCTGTTTAAATGCCATGGGCACAACGGGATAGGAACAGGCTTTGACTAGCTGTACACAGCTTAACGTGCAAGAACCTGGTGAGGACCTCGGCAGGTACCGTAACAAAAATATAATCCGAGTTATTGAGTTGTTCCTAGAAAGTGCTATTCGCTTCCAAACCCGTACTTGAGCTACAGGCAACTGTAGACCAGTGACTGCCCACGATGTTTGAGGCACACTCCTTCTTCCGAGCCAGCTGGAAGCAGCAATTATTCAGAGGAAGCAATGTGAGTAAGACAGCAGGAGCTGCTGGCCATAGGAGACCTAGAAAATACTACAAGAGTAGGAGGAGTTGTCTTTGAAGCTGACAAACAAGTGATCTAGCTGGGACACTGCCTGACCACATCCACACAGACATCAGAATCAAAAGAAAGCAGAAAAGCAGTCGTGGTATACGCCCGCAAAGCTGCGGAGACACAGTAGCAGAAAGCAGGCTTAAGAAGAGCCAGGAAACTGGGTCCCGTTTGTTCATAACCTCTTCACAATACTCAGCTTTAAGGAACTTGGGGAAAAAAGAAATTTAAAATAATGTTTTTCAAGTCATCTCTGCAACAGCAGTGGTGGCTTCTCCCAGAAGAGCAGACCAGATAGCCAGGACATGGTAACTGCTTCAGCCGTCCAATTTTACACATGGTGACACAAGCCAGAGCCCAGACTAAACACACAGAACTACTTTGACTTCTTCTACAAACACTTTCTCCTTCTTTAAACAAAACAATATCTAAGCCCTTTACTTCAGATGATCGAGATCATCTCTATCAGAACTCTGGGCAGAAGTGCAGCTGCTTTCTCCTCACCCAAGCACGGTTGGTGTAACCACAGTAACATGAGCAAACTCAGGAACCCAGATGAAGCCACGCTGTCAGCCAAGGCTGCTTCTGTTTCTTCCTCTAACATTCAGCAGACGGAGCCTTGGCGATGAGACAGAGCAGCTTGAATTTCTGATCTGTGGATTCAAATTCAGCTGAGGTTGGTAACAACCAACACCCACCCCTTCTGACAGCTGTTCAGAAGGCCACACAAGCTGGTTTCAGCACAGTTCCTCGTGGGTGATGACAAACAAAACCATTCCTGCTCTCTTGCTCTGGGGCCACCTCAAAGACAGGCTTCTTGGGAGGTTCAGGATGAAGAAGAGCCCGCTACTGTTGCTGTAATAAAACTTCCAAGGTCCTGCAGGATAAGAAGCTTGTTCATAACTACCATCTTTATGGCACAAATGCTTTTGTGGCTCTTAGCGACCAATATTTATGACAAAATCTCAAAAGTGCAAAATAGTTGCATAATTGGAGAACAACACAAGAAGCCCTGAGTGTCACTGAGGCATCTACTCTATTACTGAACCTTTGAAAGAGATATTTCAAGATTCACATGCCTGGAAAGGTTAAATATATACAGACTATTTCTATGCTTTAAACACTTCTTTTGAAGAGGTCTGCATGAAACAGCACACTGGGTCCAGGACTTTCAGGCTTCTCATTCCCACCAGTGCACAACAGCCCCATCCAACAGAACATAGCACAAATCATAGAATCATTCTAGTTAGAAAAGACCTTCAAGACCATTGAGTCCAACCGTTCCCCCAGCACTGCCAAGTCACCACTAAACCATGTCCCTCAGCACCACATCTCCACGGCTTGGAAACCCCTCCAGGGATGGGGACTCCACCACTGCCCTGGGCAGCCTCTTCCAGGGCTTGACAAGCCTTTTGGGGAAGAAATTGTTCCTCATGTCCAACCTAAACCTCCCCTGGCACAACTTGAGGCTGTTTCCTCTTGTCCTGTTTTCACACTCCTTGGAGATGCAGCTCATTTGAACAGCTCTGCTTTGCCTCTTTGCTTGACCATCTCCACAACAGGAGAAGCAGTAAGAGAGCACCTACAGTGGTAAGATAGCCAAGGGAATATTAAGCAATTGTTTTAAACAAGAAAGCCTACAGAAACATCCAGCAACAACCCCTGGAAAAAAAGGCATGTCAAAAAGAGAAAGGAAAAAAAAACCAAAACCACCGCCAAAACAAAAACCACACTCAATGGAAAGGAACTGCAGGTTGGACAGGGCTCTGATCAACCTGCTCTATCTAGAGATGTCCCTGCTCACAGCAGGGGAGTTGGACTAGATAACCTTGAAAGGTTCCTTCCAACCCAAACCATTCAACGCTTCAGCAGCCCGTGGTCACAGAGTCCCTTCCCGAGCCAAGGCAGGCAGCTCGCTCGCTGCTCACCATTCCCCTCCCACAAAGAGCACAACTGTTTTTCTCTAACAAAAAGAAACTGCGTTTTGGAATCCAAAAATCCCTTTTCCCATTTTCCTCCTGATGTTCAACCTGAACCTATCAAGTATGCACTGAAAGTCTGAAGCACAAGCACAACATCATGACTTTAAGGCAGGGTGGGAAGCAAAAGGGTTGGAAGCAAAAAGAGGAAGGCTCCATCCTACCAGAAATTTGAGGAGTCGGGGATAAGGGAACAAAAGCCATATCTCAGAATCCCAGCATGCTAGGGTTTGGAAGGAACATCTACAGATCACCTCGTCCAACCCCTCTGCTCCAGCAGGGTCACCCAGAGCAGGCTGCCCAGGACCATGTCCAGGCAGGTCCAGCCAGATCGCTCCCACACTCCACATCCACAACTGAAAAAGCAAGGTAAGGGAAATCACTGAAGTCCCTCAGAAAGGCACGGTGAAGGCATCTCACGTTGAGCTGACATGTGAAGTTCCACGATCAGCAGAAGTTCACCATCTTCAGCAAGATGCTCAAGGGTACAGAGAATTCAGGAACTGAAAATAAAGTTTCAGCAAGACATTCAGTCACATTTGAAATGCTGACCCACGGCTAACAGCAGGATACTCATCTACAACCGTAACATGCCAGAATGAGAGGAGAGGCAGGTGGCTGAAGGAGGTGAAGAGCAACAGAAGAACAAGAATCTAATTCCCTCTCTCCCCAAGAAATAAAAAAGCATCAACCCATCAGTGGGGGGAAATTTCACCTTTGGATCCTCAAAGAGACACTTCCCCAGGAACTCTATGTATTTCTCAAGGGAAAGCAGAAGTCATGCTGCTTAAAAAAATAACAAAAAGCCTACGTAAGTGTCAACAACCAAGGGCAGTAACACATCACTGAGCAGTCAGAGTAAGAAAAATACGGGTGCCGGTATCCATTTAGAGCTTTTATTAAAAAAGACCCGGAATTCACAAGACTACAAGGAAACCTAGACCATCTTGAATCAACCAGAGCTGAGAGTGGTTGGTGCTCAAAGGGAGCACAGAGAACACCAGTAAAAGTCATCCCAGGTCACAGTGTCCCCTTCAGCAGTAAGCTCGGCACAGGTCACAACCTGCTGCTTTATTTTCCTGGATTGTTCTTCAGAATACAGGATTATTAACCAAAATAGGCCTGGCTTAGTTTCAGGAAGATGATCTTAGTCTTTCAGGAAGATGAAAGACATCTCCACTGAAAAGTATCTTAAAAAAAAACCCCCAAACCTTACGTCCATGAGTTCCACAAGGTCTACTTAAATTACCATAGGCAAAAAAAATAATATTATTACAGGCGTACTGCAACATTTTTATTACAACAAACCACTTTCTCAGCAGTCGAGCCACTCAACGGCATTCTCAAGCATTTCATGGCACACAAGGACTCCCTGAAGTCAGCCAAGGAAAGCTCGCTTACCCTTGTGCGCCTCATCCTCTACAGCAGCATCCTCTACCTACTGCTCCAGAAAGCCAGATTAGCTTAGGAATAGTCTGTCCAATTACGCAAGGGAGCCTGTATCATTAATAAAAACTAATTACAATACACTCTGCAGGCGTAACTTGCTATTCAGCAACAAGCCTTCCACTGAAATCACAGGAAAACCTTCCACTTCGTTATGAAATTCAACATCCCTCCACCAAACGGCAAACTTCTGTTCTTGCATTTAATTCTTTCCATCGTTTTCAGTCGCAACCTCTTAAAAACACCCGTTTTTGTATTAATCAGGACTTATATGAGGTTATTGCTAAGCCTGTGATCTAGTGTTAAATTCCAGGCACTTCTTAAAACTATAAGACTAGAATTGTTATAGCTTATTTTCCTCTGAAATATTTGCTCAGTCATCCCCTCCTCACATTTTTCTGTAAGAAAAATGAAGCAGCCCATTTCCAACAGGGCAACAACGTTGTCCAACTTGAGAGGCCACACAACCCGGGCCTCCAGCGAGGCTCATCTCACAGCGATTTGCTAACTCAAAGCTTTCACATTCCAAACACGGTTGTGGAGTCAGAAGAGATCAAGTCTTGGCTACTGACTCGAGCTACTCACTGAGCGTTTCAGACGGGAGGGTGCAGTACGTAGCTCAGGGGTTCAAATAACCATCTGGCTGGTTCTTCATCAGTATCTGTGTTATTTACTCACGGTGGAGAGGGGGAGCTTAAGCCAAGTATTTTAAAAATAGGATCTACGCTTGCGGAAAAGTGCGGTGCATCGTTCTGCGTTTGCTGGGTAGTTGCACTGGAAACAAGGCTTGTGTGTACCAGGAACTTCAGTGTGTTTCTGCTTTTGCAAGTGGGGTAAGATGCTATTTCAACACGCTCCTGTGTGCCATTGTCGATAAATAGGAACAGTAATTATCTGGTAGCTGCAAAAAAAATAAAATTAAGAAGTCATGCATCAGCAGAAGCCTGCTCCTCAACTTATTTGGTTCACCAGCCATTGATTCATTCTCATTTCCTTCATTAGATTTTTAATTCCCGTTGGTGAGAGTTCACTCCGGAGGACAAGCACACATTTAGCATTTTAATCCGAGGTTGATTCGCTGGCTACTTGAAATAATAAGACACGTTCTAAAAATAAACATCTAATTGTTCTACTCTAAGTTATTAAACCCCCTACTTTGTTACTAATACCTGAGCGCCTAGTTTGGAGAGGTATTTATTCCTTAAACTAAAGTCATCAGCTTTTGGCTGTAATTTAGCCAAGTCATCTTCGTTTTGACGTCTGAGTCGCTCTTGTTCTTCCGCTCTGGAAAAGAAAATGGGGTTAAGATATTGGCACCGAGGATTGCAAATCCAAGCAGCTTTATCTGGTGTACGCGGTTTTATTTTTAATAACTAGACAATGCTTGTGTTGATAGCTGAATACTAATATAAGATTAAAAGAGACTAAAGATGCGTATGGATTACTCTAATTCAGTGTAAAGAAAGAGAGAGGCTGTTTTCCGCAGTTTCCTTTTATTTAGATTGCAAGACTTCGGTAGAAAGATAAACCTTTCCATTTCCACAGATTACAACGTGCTCAGTGAGCTTTCTAACAGTTTTTACTCTTTATTAAACAAGCTTTTACTCCTTAAAAGAAAGATTACAATACAAAAAAAAGACTCAATTGTCAAAAATGCAAATAAAAGACCGCTCAGCAGTCTTCGGATTTAACAGCAGTCTCCTACAAAAGAGTCGGTATTTGACCAGAGCGTTGTCGCTCTTTTTCCATGTAAGTCTTAAAGAGAAAGGACTAAACAGAGCTCTAAATACACTTAAGACAGCGGTTTGCATTAAGACAGTGACAAAGGCAGCAGCAGTGACCCGGTTCCAGGCTCTGTAAGGCACAGAGCCTGAGCAGAGAACGCCCAACGCCAGCGCGCCAAGACAGCTCCATCCCCAGCAAGAGACCCTTTATACTCGTCTTTTATCTCAAGGTGAACACGTTTGTCTCCGGTTGCAGAGTCCCCTCGCCAGTGACAGAGCGTAACCACGGCGCAAAACCCTATAAACCCGTTCTGTGCAAATTAGGAGAGGATCGGGCATTAGTTAAAAAGTGGTTACAAAGCACAAAACGCAGCCGCTCGCTGTAAAATCCCCAGCGTGCTAGTTTCTTTTCCACAGAACTACTGTGTGGAGGGACCAAACTAACCACCACTACAATTCTTCGAGTTGACATGATGCTGATCAAATGCTCCCCACTTCTGGATGATATTTGCTATTCAAATTTCTTTTCTGAAAGAAATATTTTAATAAAAATTACTGAAAGCATTGTTTGAAGGCACCAGATCCTGCAGCACACACTAATACAAAGCCATCTTTCACCGTAAATACACATCCCACCTGGGCCAGGCAGACTGAAAAGCAGCTCTGTGTGGACACAGGACTCCTTTGCTCCTGGGTACAACGTTTTTAGGGGGTTTTTTGGGTTGCATTTGTATTAAAAAACTGGCTGTGACCTTTTGGCTCGAGGATGACACTCATCACAACTGAGCCAGTGAGCTCACCAGGTCTGAGCAGGTTTTTGTTTCCTCAAGTTGGGAGTTTTTTAGTTTCCTTGAGCTTTCCTCAAGACCAACATATAAAAATCCCACAAATTAGGACAAGAACTAAACCACAGTAAACCCCACAAGTCACCTGGGTAGACCTTGTTGACAGGTATTTGGGTTTTTTTTCTCCCCAAGACTCATCATCCTATGGACAGTTACAGAGTCCAGGTTTAGAGACGTTCATAAAGCCCATTTATAAGAGATGTCTTGTTAGCAAAGCACTGATCCGGAACGAACTTATAGATGTAAGCTGTGAGATGTAGGAGATTTGCAGACGAACTGCAGCCACCCATTAAAAAGCAAAGAATTCCAGCAGCATTACAGCAAGTGAACTTCACGATCTGAAGAGACCCGCTGAGCTGAATTAGGTCAGAACAGAAAGTACTTCAAAAGGAAAAGAAGAAACCTGTGGTGTTCACCTACAAGCAGCTCGAACTTAGCAGATGTTCTTCTGGAAGCTGTGACTTGCTGCACACTGACCGACTCTTTGGCATGACAAATGCTGAGCTATGACTGGAGTCGTGGAACCCACATTGTGCCTTCTCCAACAGTTCTCAATCACAATCTCACCAGAATAAACTCACATCAGAGGAGCAGAACCTCAGATTTCTTAGACTTCTTCTACCCTTCCGCAAATTAAATATTTGCTTTAAATATATTATTTAAAAAAAGAGTAAGTTAACCAAGACTTCAGCCCCACTGACATCACTTTCTCCAAGGCATTTATTTTTAAGTAGAACTAGGAAAAGGTAACACTGCTTTCTGAGAATGCCAAGTGAGGGGTAAAGCTCTCAGGGAGCAAACAGAAACACAAGTACACTTTCTGCTCTGCAGCAGGGATAAATCCAGCACCCTAGAACCCAGCGGATTCCCAGCAGCAGGTGACTGATACCTCCACATTGGACCAACAACCAGTCTTAAAAAGCAAGAGCACCCGATTCCAGCTGTTAGGGACACTGCAGCTGACCCTTAATACGTCACCAATGTTGTGTCAAGACTGAGGAAAAGGATTTAAATTACTATTTAGAAGAGCATCACTGTCCTTATTTCCCAAAGAGAGGAAAGCAGGACACACAAGTCTCCCACAGGATGAAATATGCTTGATTAAACTATCAAAATTTGCTTATTTTGACAATTTCTGCCCTAAGCCCACCTCAAGGGCTCGGCTTCCTTTTAAAGGAAGGAGATTCCACTTTATTGAAACATTCATTTCTTTCTAAACATTATTTTATTTCTAAAAATGGGAACTTTTCACTGCAATCAATAACACCTACGATAAAAGCTGACCACAGAGTTTCACATCAGAGCTGCCATTTAGACTCAAGCCACGATTTTCAGAGACAAGTTGAACTAAGACTAAATACAACAGCAAGAGGAGCAAGCTGGAACTGAAGGGGACGTGACTGGAGCACAGTTTCTTCTGAAGAGAGATTTAGCTTTTAATAACATGAAAAATAATCGGTCCATGAACCACCTGACGTTAAACCCAGCTCATGTTTGCTGCTGACTAGGTCAGGTACCAACCATATAAATGAAGCATATATTGGTTTGGTTTTATTTTCTTTTTTACACATTTTTAAAATACACCTCAGTTCCACTCAGTTGGAAGGTCACTGAAATGAAGAAAAATGGCAAGGAAGAGTGCCAGGAAAGGACACCTGGTTGATGGCTACTTCCTCTATTCATTCACAGGACAATGAAATCCTGCTACTAACAGGTAAGAAAGAAAATAACATTCAATACAAACGGCAGACCTACAAAAGAGACCGACTGCAGACAATAACCTACTGGAATACTTCAGGTTAAGCATTTCACAAGGACACTGCTCTTTATACTTACTCAGTGGCAGCTACTTTTTGCATTTTCTCCCTTTTCTTCACAGACCAGTTGAGATCACCACCTGCGAGAGAAGTAACGTGCACTTTGAGACTTTAAAAACTGGTCTTTTGGGATTAGATCTTTGGTATTACACCTCACTACAGAAATTCTCAGAGCGCTTGATTAAAGAAATTAGTAGAGTAACTTTACCTCAGTTGCTACTTCTGTAAAGAGCAAGAGCAACGTGTTCATGATCATCTGAGTAAGAAAAATCAGGACCCAAACTAAGCTCTCAAGCCTGATCCAGTTTCCTGTTGAGTAACAATGAAGTTTCGCTACAACTCACCATAATACCCTATAAAACTAAAGAAAGCAGAAGCAACTTTGAAAGAAACTAATACCCTTTCCAGATCTTTCAGTAGTTACTGCTTCAAAAGAAAGAGCTGAGGAACAACATCGCTATTGGAAGAAAAGTCTACAGAATTAAGTTTTCATATTGGCAGACACACATACAGTCAAGTTTGAGCCGCAGTTTAGAAAAAGCTGTGGAGAATCAGAGAATGGTTGGGGTGGGAAGGGACGTTAAGGCTCATCTAGTTCCACCCCCCTGCCATGGGCAGGGACACCTCCCATAGACCAGGTTGCTCAAGGCTCCATCCAACCTGGCGTGGAACACTTCCACAGATGGAGCATCCACAACTTCCCCAGGCAACCTGTGCCAGCGTCTCATCACCCTCATGGTGAAGAACTTCCTAATTTCTAATCTAAATGCCCCCTCTTCCAGTTTGAAGCCATCACCCCTCATCCTATCCTACATATTTGTTGAAGAGACAGGTACCACTGCCCTCCTGATGAGATGTAACATCACAGCAAGATTCAGGAGCTACACAATGATGTTACAAGGACAGGCCCCATCAAGAGATGCTCCTGGTACCAAAGCCATGAGCTCCAGCACCTACACAGGACCGTACAACACCACCTGCAAACAGTTCAGCTTGAGAACTTCTAGAATTAGGATAAAAACAAGCATCGAGAGAAGCTGAAAACATTTACTTACCTGTGAGGTGATTCACAAAGTAGAGCATGACTACAGCTATTAGTGACACTAAAAGAAAAAAGGGAACGGTTTTAGTTGACAATAAATATATGACAACAACAGAAGAAGAGCTTGAACATATAAGCAAGCAACAACTCAGATTATTCATGATAGCTGTAATTGAGGGGAGATTTTTGCCAGCAACATCTCGTAACTGATTTAAAATTCCACTACGTTTGTAAGTAGCTTGGGAACTCAGAAAAGGTTCTTTTGGGTTTATTTATTTTAATAACAGCCCTCGTAAACACAGCCTTTGGGAGTTTCACTCACCCACCCCTTATACTCTTCATTATTTTTCAAAACATTGAAACTACTTATGCTACATTGCTTCCAGAAAACCACAAAACACTTGACCAGGTTTGAATTACTTCAGTATTGCCCCAGCTGAAACCTCTAACTGCAAGAATGGAGTTAGTGTTTTACAGGAAATATTCAGAAAAAAGCCTAATAAAGCTTCCTAAACATACAGAATCCATTTTCAATGTTTTTAAAACTTACAGCAAACACAAGCACTGAAGAAGACTTCAAGAAACAAGTACCCTCTTGTGTCCAGGATCATCCCAGCGACTATAGCAATAATCGCCAGGCCAAGGTTCTGGATAGACTGCATACTAACAGAGAAACCAAATATTATCACAGGGGAAAAAGGGATTTTGAAAGAAAACATCATTAGTGGCACTGAAAAATTACACGAACTTCTCTGCGTTTGTTATAATCCGTGACAGTCGTGATTCCATATTTTTGCAGAAGTTTTCGTGCGACTACCAAAACTGTGTTCTCTACCACATGTACAAATCCTGAAACTACACGAGGCTTCCTCTTACACTGAACGCAGTGGAGTTAAACATTAATGTGCGGGAATCGCTGAATCATTTTGGTTGGAAGAGACCTTTAAGGTCATTGAGTCCAACCACTAACCTATGTCCCTCAGCACCACATCTCCACAGCTTGGAAACCCCTCCAGGGATGGGGACTCCACCACTGCCCTGCCCAGCCTGGCACAGCCCTTCACAACCCTTATGAGGAAGAAATTGTTCTTAATGTCCAACCTAAACCTCTCCTTGTGCAACTTGACGCCATTTCCTCTTGTCCTGTTGCTTGTCCCTTTGGAGAAGAGGCCAGCCCCACCTGGCTCCAACCTCCTCCCAGGGAGTTCTTGGGAGCAAGGTCTCCCCTGAGCCTCCTTTTCTCCAGGCTCAACACCCCCAGGCCCCTCAGCTGCTCCTCACCACACTTGTGCTCTAGACCTTTCCCCAGCTTCGTTGCCCTTCTCTGGCCACGCTCCAGCCCCTCAATGTCCTTCTGGGAGTGAGGGGCCCAAAACTGACCCCAGGATTTGAGGTGCAGCCTCCTCAGTGCCCAGCCCAGGGAGACGATCCCTGCCATAGTCCTACTGGCCACACTAGTGCTGATCCAAGCCAGGATGCTGGTGGCCTCCTTGGCCACCTGGGCACACGCTGCCTCATCTCCAGCCGCCTGCCGACCAACACCCCCAGGTCCTTTTCCGCTGGGCACTTTCCAGCTGCTTTTCCCCAAGCCTGGAGCGTTGCAGGGGGTTGTTGTGACCCAAGTGCAAGATCCAGCACTCGGCCTTGTTGAACCTCATCCCGCTGGCCTCAGCCATCAATCCATGCTTGATATTGAGTGCTTCAACAGTATCAGGACACGGTCACTGTAGGGCAGCCCAGACAGATTTCAGTACTTACAAGCCATAAGCAGTTCCCATCTGGTGTTCTGGAACAACAAAGGCCACCATAGGCCACAGGGCACAGGCAAGCAATGAGTAGGCCAATCCGAGCAAACACTGGTGAAATAAAAACAAACAAGTAAACAGATGTTAGGTGAGACTTCTGCTGTAACATTCTACTAAGTGAACATACTGGTTTTCCCCTTTTCCCAAAAGAAAGTAAAAAAAGAGGAGCTAAAGGAACACTTTGTGCAATATCCTTCTAAATAAATATGCTCATTTAGAAGGAGAACTTTTTCCAGCAGCCACCCACAAACTAAAGCCCATCTAACCAGTAAAGAGCCTGCCTTGGACACGCAGAGGAAAAGATCAACACTGCAACTCACTGGAAAAACACCTGAAAAACAAGGACCTTGTTCTCAAACCCTGATACACTGTTCAGCACCGTATCTATGCCTGTAAACCTTCGTTCAAAGGCAATTTCTCCGGGAAATCTGCCCTAGGAAGAGGAAATCAATAACGAGGGGATTTATTGAGGTTCACCACTACCCAGTACAACACATTAGAGAGAGTTTAAGCAATAAGCTTCAGAGCTACACCAAAAGAACACATTTTAGGAGAAAAGCGAGTGCCTCGGACAGTAATAGCTAGTGAAAGGAGTGTCCATGAAGCATGAGAGCAGATCTCTCCAACAGCCAAACTGCTGATATGGTGATGTATTCAGGTCTTCTTCTGAAGACACTAGGACTTGCCACTTCATACAGCCCTCCAGTCTAATCCCATCCTTCCTAAGGAGTTGAACATCCTTTTGCACAAAGCACCCACAGAATTACTGCTACAGACAACAGCCCATTTTTACCACCTCAAAACTGAGCAACCTGCTCTAGTTGCAGATGTCCCTGGTCACCGCAGAGGGGTTGGACTAGATGGCCTTGAAAGGTCCCTTCCCACCCAAACCATTCCATGAATCTACAAAAACAACACGGATAACTACTGTCTCCCTCCACAAAACACCAAAACCCAAAGTGTTCTTGTGAGCAGCTCACACTCATTTTGCCTTCTTTGTTGTCACTGTCTTTAGTTTTAAACTTGGTTTCACACAGTGCATCCTTCTTAAAGTCAGGGATATCAAAATACCTTTTGAGGACTAAACAGTCGGAAGACTGTGGAAACTTATGCAGAATAATCCAGCATCAACTCCATTTCTTATTTTATTTTAATTCTATTTATTCTAATTTAGCTGTATGTCTCAGAAAATTCATTACCATTGCTATCCAGGGGTTCCAGAAGGTAAAAGCCAACATAATATGAGAAGCAAGTGTAGTTACTACAGCACACAAAACCCAGATGATGTTCTTCCCAAGTTTATCCACCAGGAGGCCGAAGACTGGGGACATGGGTGCTGATATGATATACACGATACTATGGAAGAATAAAAAATAAGAGATCTGAGCACTACCTAGCTATGGACAGCTTTAAGTGTTACACAATACAAGGGTCTCCAGAGAAAACATCACATTCATTCCCTTGTTACATTATGAGGTCGTAAGAAAACACACACACCAAAATCCCCCTTGAACAAACTCCAGAACTCAAAAATCCCCAAAGATCTAAGGACATGGAAACACTCAACGTCCAAGGAAACAGTGGGATACGCAGAGCTCTTGGAATCATAACCCAGCAAGTATTTTGTTTAGTTTTTGCCACATCACAAATTCATTAAAATTTAATTCATTCAACTGCTTCTACCACGCAGAAGAGAGTCAGCAAAAACCAAAATAATTCCCCTCAGACAGGGTCTTTTCTTTCCAGTTCCTCCATGTGCACATCTAATATGTTTTTATTAAATTGTATTTTAAAATTACCCACACCTCCCAATTATTCCTTGGCTCATATGAGAACTGTCCACTTAAACACAAGTGACCACCTGCAACAGTAGATCCCAAACCTCCTCCCACATGGTCAGAGCCCAAAGACACACACGCTCCAAGGACACGGTAGCAGCAGCACATTTGCTTGTTAAACCAACCCCAACATACCTGTTAATCGCACTTGCTTCTTGAGATGAGAATTTGAATTTCTCAATAAAGAAAACTCTAAGGAGAAAAACCCAACAGATTTAGAAAAATGCACAATTTACGACAGCAAAGAAAAATTAAGGTAGAGAAAGACACAAGAACCTAGTTTTCCATCTCACTCAACATACAACATGCATGGAGCTCAAGAGACCTATTTTTAAATCCAAGCATATTCAAAACCCATTTGACTGAGGTACTGGATCAATTCGTGGTTCATAAGGAGTGCTTCAATTTGATGTCTACCAAAGTCAGCACAGGAAGAGAACTTTGGTGCGAAGTTGTACCTACATTTAAGCCTCCATGTCACACTCAAGTCAACAGGAGTACAGAAGTTCTACATAGCAGGTGTGCACAGCTTTCTGCAGCAGAACTCACGCCATGCTTTAAACCTGTGTCAGGTTTTAATCAGGAAATGGAGCATCCATTATGGTTTTGAGTTCTGACAACTCAGCCCATGTTGGGCAATGGTGTTTCCTACAAAGCTCAGCAGATAAGGAAACTGTAAGAGTTGTGTTTATTTGTATTGCAAATATAGTGAACCAACAAAGGCTGGTTTGGGTTGGAAGGGACCTTTTGAGATCATCTAGTCCAGCCCCCTGCAGGGAGCAGGGACATCTGCAACCAGAGCAGGTTGCTCAGAGCCCCGGCCAACCTCACCTGCAATGGTGCCAGGGATGGGGCAGCGACCACCTCTCTGGGCAACCTGCGCCAGGCTCTCACCACCCTCTGAATCAGAAGTTTCTTCCTTCTCCCTAGTCTAAATCTCCCTCTTTCAGTTTAAAACCATCACCCCTTGTCCTGTCCCAACAGGCCCTGCTCAAAAGTCTGTCCCCATCTTTCTGACAGGCCCATTTAAGTCCAGAAAGGGCCACCAGAAGGTCTCCCTAGAGCTTTCTCTCCCCCAGACTGAACAACCCCAACTCTCCCAGCCTGGCCTCCCAGCAGAGGGGTTCCTCTGGCCCCGCTCCACCAGGTCCATGGCTCTCCTGTGCTGAGGACTCCAGAGCTGGCCCTAGCACTGTGGGGGGGTCTCCCCAGAGCGGAGCAGAGGGACAGGATCCCCTCCCTTAATGCCACAGAAGAAATAATCCACAGTACAGACACGCTGGAGATCAGTGGTTCTGTAGTCATCTGGGATTCTGAAGTATTAGCCTGCACCTCTCCTTCGGTCAATAGTTAAAACCCTCACCAAATTCCAGTGAAATAGCTACAGAAGTCAGAGACACTTACTTTCCAAGTCCAATGAAAGGGAAAACGGCTGCGTAGTAGCAGACGCAGATTACAAATATCAGCCACAAGGACAAAGAGAAGTCCTTCACATCCGTTAGCTTAATCACTTCACCTGGAGCAGGGCAAGAGACAACATTCTTTCAGTCGGCACAAGCAGATCTGAAATTCGCCCGCGCTGAATAAACACGCAGGTGATCACAAGTCACTGAAGGCTGGATTCCTGTCACTATGGACTCTGTAAAGTTTACACAGCGAGAGCCGGTTAAGGATAGACAGGTCTTAAATCAACAATGCCAAAGGCAAGAACAAATTGTCTCTCCCGTATTAAGTTGGGTGTACAAGTTCTCTAAAGCCTCTTAAAGACTCGGGCAGCAGAAGTAAATACAAACCGCTCGTTCAAGGAAATGTTTAATGAGCTAGCAAAATTCACGTCTGAAGCCTCCTGTTATATGCTCTTGGATCCCAGATCTAGCTTATTTTTAATTAGTCTGAAGTCTCCCACTCTGAAAACTCCAAGCACAGTGACGGAGAGGAGCTGCATGTTTTTGCACACCTATTAAAGGAAATAAGACCAATTCCAACCAAAAGTGTCAGTGGCAACGGCAGAGATCAAATCGGTGTGAACTGGGAGGCTCTCCACATGCTTTGTAAATAAAGGGGGTGACAGTGATCTGCTTGTAGACTGGCATTTCAAACTGTAAATCTTCCTACTGATACAAAAACGAACTAAAAATCATGATTAAAACTGGAACTGTGAAAAACACCTTAAGCAGCAGCCACTGAATGACCTCAACTGCAAACCTGCAGAGCGGAAGGGGAAGGGTCCGCTCCAGGGTGACAGAACAAAGAACAAGGCAGGTTCGCCTTGCCTACATCACTCACCCGTTTTCCCTTGCTTTTTACAAAGCAGCTTCTCCGCTCTCTTGTCCAGATAAGCGAGGATTAACGCACAGGACAGTGAGAAGAGACACGTGATGCCACCTGCCAGAAGGCAACACAACATTTTTAGCTGTTGACTCAAGTAGTAATTTGGCTTTTAAGCACAGCTAGCACAGTGCACCTTTCCATAGCTAATAAAAACTAAGTTTAACATCAATTTGTCTTATGTATAGCTGTGTAACTCAAAGGGTAAGGTGTAAATGATGAAGCTTGCCACATCAGATACATCTACCTTGGAGCACAAACATGCAGCTACACTTATTTTCTTTAAAATATTACTACCACTCCCACTCAGCTCCTTACCTGAGCTTGTAATAACAGAAACAAAGCCTGGGCCGTGTTACCAACATCAGGGCCTTAATACCTGTGGCTCTGAAGGACAGAAGCACAGATCCAAAGGTAGCTGAAACGTCGCTTTTACACATCAGACAACTGCACACAAGCTTTGACATGATGCCCTCCAGAAAATGCTTTGAGTTTGTCCTTCAGTCAAAGCTTTTTAAATGTTCCATTTTCATAAGATACAAACTTGAATTTGGCAACCACAAAAATCATAGAAGGGGTTGGGTTGGAAGGGACCTTTCATGGTCATGTAGTCCAAGCTCCTTGCAGTGAGCAGGGACATCTGCAACTCGAGCAGGTTGCTCAGAGCCCCGGCCAACCTCACCTGCAATGGTGCCAGGGATGGGGCAGCGACCACCTCTCTGGGCAGCCTGGGCCAGGCTCTCACCACCCTCAGTGTCAAATATTTCTTCCTTCTATCTCGTCTAAATCTCCATCTTTTAGTTTAAAGCCATCACCCCTTGTCCTGTCCCAACAGGCCCTTGTAGAAAGTCCCTCCTCCTCTTTAAGGATCGGAAGGCCACTATAAGGTCTCCTGTATCAGACGCAGTAATCACAGGCTCTGCACAAGAATCTTAGCCATAGATACAAACAATACTGGAATTGCTCTTCCCAGTCTCATCCTGCTTTCAAAGTCGGAAGGAAACCATCACCGCATACTCATGCTGCTCAGATTCAGGGGCCTACAGCAGCACGTGACATCAATCCAAAATATTACTGACCTATCATGAGAGTTAACCCAAGGGTACTGGGTCCAGTATACCCCAGAAGGTCTCGAACTCTGGAGTATATCCATCCCATGATATTCATGTTCACTGTGCTCCCCTAGGCAGAACAGACACATGTGAAGAATAATTAATTCAGTTACAGGAATGTGTTTAAAACCAACAGGTAGGATGCTACACAGGGAATATAAACCACCTGCAACAACAATAAAATGATTCCCTGCTGGTTTGGTCAGTTTGTAACAAATTAATCACCGTGACAATAATATTCTATCATAAACTGAGATTTTATACAGCTCTACTGGTGTTTAGATGGAGACATCCCCATCATACACTGCACTAGCTCATAAACTGAGTTAAATTTAACACCACATGTTCGAGCAAACAGAATTCCCACCTGAGAGGAAGCAGGAAAAGGCATTTTTCCCCCCTTCTGCCCCTAGAGAAGGGAGCCACGGCTACAATCCCAAGGCTGACAACAGTTAACTACAGTTCAGCTGAGATGAAGCAACTGCTAATGAGCAACAGCCTGAACACCAACCCAGACCCACCTGTGACCAGCCCGTTCTCTTTTACCAAGGGAAAAGATGGTGCTTTAAGATACCGCAGGCTGCTGAGGAGGACCCGTAACAGAAGAGACGCATCTCCACTCCCCTCACTCACAGAATTAGTGCAAACCCACCTCTGGCAGCACTTAAAAGTGATTGCATCAAACCCAAACAGCTGAGGCACAGTCACACAGTTCCCATCACAACCAGCAACAGGGAGAAAAACATCTTGGAACCACAGATCAGGATGGAAATTCTTAAAGCAGCCATCTCAAATCCTTTATCAGAGCCTGCGCTTAGTCCCTGAGCCACAAGCTACAGTCTGGAAAGCCAATGTTTTATATGCCAAGAATCAATTGGTGCGACGAAACGCAGCACCGTGACCACACCACCCAGAAATCTTTGCTGATAACCCCTCCAGGCTGCTGCAGAAGTTCCACAGGTTCTAACAAACCTTATTCACCCATTTCCCTCCATATCCTTTATTTATTTACCACCTATTTTTAACATTTCACATCCATTTTTAACTAGAATTCCCTAAGGAGCATTAGAAATGCCGTTTTACTGCCAGGACAAGCCGCACACCTTAAAATCTATGAATTCAAGCTACAGAGTTTTACAGTTTTACTTACAATTCTGGCCATGCTCAGCTGTAACCCAAACACAAGATTTAACTCCTTGCCTTTAAACCAACTGACTGCATACGTGTTCTGTGCCACCGCTAAGGACTCGCCGCCTATTCTAAAGAAACAGAAGGAGAGGAAAGCATAAAACATATTAATTACACCACGCAAAACAAAAAGAGTCCATCAGTTGCTGGCCATAGCAAGGTAAGAGTATTTCAGAGAAATTTAGCTCTCATTTTTTGCCACGGTAGGAGTCCTGCTGTATTTGTTGTTGGTAAGAATTCATTTTACTCAGGAAAGTAAGAGCTAAGAGGAGGAACTGACACAGCTTCATCAGCTTCATGTGTGTCTTGATTTGGGTACCTCTATAATTTCTGAATTCAGTAAGATCTACAAAGTTCTGTATTTTGTTCTCTAACTTTAAGTTAGACTGGGAATGCGAGCAAAGACCTCACAGGCCTCAGCTTTACACAGATGCCTTAAAATCCAAGAATTTTGTCTCTGAGGGTAAACGCAGCAGCAGTTTTTTAGGACGCACAGACAGCATGTTATTAAACTCTTCTAGACTTACCCAAATATGAATCTGCCCACATTCATCAGCCAGAAAGTATTAAGCAGAGCTCCCAAAGCAAAAATTACCTGCCAGGTAAACATTTAAGGAAAAATTGTATTTGAAGTATGGAACCATCTCAAGACATAAATGCTTTTCCCTTCCTGAAGTCCTCACACCCACTTCCTAATCCAAATTTTTTGCCTTTGCTCCAACCCAGCCCACCCTGAAACCGGGCTCAGAAAACACCCCAGGGACTGAAGTCATGCCTCACATTTATGATCACACCCACCCCAAATCCATCCCCACAGAAGCTTCCCACGAAACAGATAAAACATTAGGTTCCTTCACATTCTTGTTCCACTCATCTCTCAAGGTCCTCAGTTCCCAGTTCCCTCACCTATTCCCAACTATAGTGGAACAACTCAGGGTTCTCCCATTTCAGTTCTCCTCAGCTGCCTGCTCCTACCTGAATTATACACTGCTAAATGAGAAGATATCTGGGTTTTTTCCCCCTTCCAACCCCCTTGTAGAGAAGCTTCAGACACTTCACCCTCTCATTTGCACGTACCTGTCCAACACAAACAAAGACGCTAAATATTATAGTGCCCAACCTGTAAGGAAAATAAAATAATTTAATACGCAGCTAGACTCTTTTTTTCCTACAAAAGGGACCTGGGGGTACCGATCGACGGGTGGATAAAGATGAGCCAGTGTGTGCCCAGGTGGCCAAGAAGGCCACCAGCATCCTGGCTTGTGTCAGCACTAGCGTGGCCAGCAGGACTAGGACAGGGATCGTCCCCCTGGACTGGGCACTGGGGAGGCTGCACCTCAAATCCTGGGGTCAGGTTTGGGCCCCTCACTCCCAGAAGGACATTGAGGGGCTGGAGCGTGGCCAGAGAAGGGCAGTGAAGCTGAGGAAGGGTCTGGAGCACAAGGCCGGTGAAGAGCAGCTGAGGGACCTGGGGGTGTTGAGCCTGGAGAAAAGGAGGCTCAGAGGAGACCTTCTTGTTCTCTACCACTCTCTGAAAGGAGGTTGGAGCCTGGCGGGCTCAGTCTCTTCTCCCAAGGAATAAGCAACAGAACAAAAGGAAACAGGCTCAGGTTGCACCAGGGGAGGTTTAGGTTGGACATGAGGACCAATTTCTTCCTCAAAAAGGGCTGTCCCAGGCTGGGCAGGGCAGTGGTGGAGTCCCCATCCCTGGAGGGGTTTCCAAGCCCTGGAGATGTGGTGCTGAGGGACACGATTTAGCAGTGCACTTGGTAGAGTTAGGTTAATGGTTGGACTTGATCATCTTGAAGTTCTTTTCCAACCTGAATTATTCTGTGACTATAGGTTGAAAAAGCTTAACATTATAAAGCCTGTACTGCACACGCAACTTAATCCTGCCACGTGAGTGACGCTCACATCGCACTTACCGTATTCCAAACACTCTGTCTATCAGAAAACCTCCGAAGAAGCAAAGAACCACATTGGGCCAGGAATACCAGGCGTAGAGTGCCATGAACTGAGCCGTGTTCACCTTCATATCCTAGATGAAGAAGGGGGTGAATAAATAAAGGAATTACTAAGACAACTACAGGGACGCAAGATGTGTATCCAAGGAGGACTTAGACAGCAGGGCACTGCCCACGCTTCCCAAGGCTCCACAACCCCATCCCAGGCCACTACTCACCCGCTGAACCTGCGTTTGGAGAGCCGCCGGGTTGTCGTAGCAGAAGTAGCTGCCTGCGAGGAGAAGGAGACGCCTCAGAGCTCTGCTCCCGCCA